>VDFB02115744.1:0-403758 GCA_007258455.2 Sequoia sempervirens | reverse complement strand
GTCAGTCTTCGATATGACATGAAGGGCTCGGGGAAAGGTCTCCCCAATGTGGGATTGTCTCACTGACATGAAATGAAGGCATCGATAGAAGGGGATTCCATCGCCATAAGGTCTCAACGATATCTTTATGTCTCGCCGAAATAAATTTGAGCTCAGAAGGAGCTCCCCTAAGGACTAAGGGGGCTCGACATAACGTCTGGCCGATAGTGAGGAGTCTTGTTGAAACAAAGTGAGCTCAGGGGAGAAAAGAAGAGGTTGCCATGGAGTCCCACCAACCCGGTAGGGTCTTGCCAATACAGAATGAGCTCGAGGTGAAAGGTCTTGCCTCGCTATGATCTCCTACCGACTAGCGACTGTCTTGTTGATAGTCTTTGTGGGCTCGGTATGACTTCTACAGCTTGCCAAGGGTCTCATCGACTGACACCCGCTATGTCGATAGCTGTTAAGAGGCAAAATCACATTGGGGAGACACGATTAGTATCTCACTGATGTGTGATTCAATGTGCACCACCTTTGACCGCCTGATAATCCTGTGTAGTGTATGCCTAACCAATCAAAATAAGATAAAGGAATGACCTATTGGCCATTGACCGATTGACTACCACCTTGAAGGAGACCAACAGAACACAAACCAGATGGATTCTTTCTGATATCAAAGGGTGATGGATCGGATCAGGTGATAATGTTCGGATCTGAAGGGAGGCCCGATGATGCTCTAGAAGATGGTCAACATGCAATAGAATTCTAGAACATGAAGGAGGCTAGAAGAACGAAGAAACTATGACTCACAGGGACAGCTGTAGTGACCACTGGCGAGAGGCAGATCAGTATTAATGGAAAAATGCTTTTAGAGCATTCAAGGCGGCCCCAATGGAGTTCAAGGATTTACATGAAAGGCCAAAGTAAATGCGGAAGCTACAAAAGATCTAAGAGGATTCCTGGAACAATCTCTCATCGGCATGGACATCAGGGATTCACATTGAATGCGGCTTTGACTCTCTTCAAAAAGATCTGAGAGTCGACTCTCCTGGAAGCAGATATTTTGTAAACACTAATGCAGGAGGACAGCACATTCTTTTTGGTACACTCTGTATACATATGGCATTCTTGCCTCTTTGTAAGGGTTAGAACTTCTAGGGTTATAAAAGAAGAAGAAATTTTAGAATACATAGGGAAAATAGAGGAAAGATAGAGGAGACAGAACTGCATCATGATTCTTTGTAATAGGAGCTTCTTTTGTCTTCTTAATTAGGAATTAGATTCAGTAGAAGCCTATAATGTATCTTTCAAGTTTTCTTAATATAAATGGAAACAATTTGGAGTCATAGATTTTTTGTACATTGGTGATTGTGCCAGCTTTCTAAGTGTTGTTTATCTGTTCCACTAACAGTAGAAGTAACCAAATCTTAATCTACTTTAGATTGTGTTTCAGAATGGTGTTTGTCTTAAGTTAATCATTTGATTTGTGAATCCTTCAAGGAATGGAATGTTATTTTGGTGTTTTATTTAAAATGGTAACTAGTACTCTATTGTAGAAATCAGCACTGTGAATGAATGCAACTATGTGTTAATCACAAGTTAATTTTGTTCTTCAGTTTTAGTTTACAATTCCTTGAAGGATAACAAGTCTGGTTAAGATAGGTGAATTATCATTCTTTTCAATACCAAAGCCATGATCCATCTTTTTATGTTTCTTTAAAAACCCCCAGTTAGAGTAGGTTTAAATTCATGCTTGATCTTAGAACAATCCAGAAGCTCACACCAGCAGGCCCCTTGAACATTACTACTACATTGACCACTAAGGGACATCAACACAATTGAGAACCAACTATAAAGACCTTGGGAGCTAAGATATCCATGTGTTATCTTTCTCTTTTAGGAGAAACAGAATAGCAGTATTTTGTTTAACTGTTGTTGTTCCATTTCGACCGTAAACAGAATCATAATGGCATAAAAGTCATCAGAGATCGGTTAAATACATCCCTCGCTAATTGTACAAACAACATTAATGTCACCGACAAGACAACCAGGAAAATTTGGGAACCCGACCATAGGATGGAATTCGGAAATATCCGGACCACGCGAAATTCTACGAAGAACGAAAATCTCTGAACCACAGCATTCAATCCGAATCTGAGCAAGATCCAGGAAAATCCAGCTGGGGTGGAAAGTCCCGAACCAGGGTAAAAACCCAAAATTCACCCAGAACTTAAGACTTTCAATGAATAACTTGGGGGAAATACTTAGGTAATAAAAATAAACATTCAAGCACATGTTATAGCAAGATAAATCCTCAAAATGAAAGGGCCAAGACACCAAAAACCAAAGCGAAAGAGGGTCCTTGCTTTCAGCGGGGTGTGTGTGCGAAAACTGCACAATAGGGTTCTTTTCAGTTGGTCCAAGACATTGTAGCCATTAGGAAGGGATCTCGGATTTGAGGGAGATGCTCTAGGTGGCTATGATGACCCAGCAATGGTAACTTTTTCACCGTGTGTGGTGACTCCACAATCAGCTTTGGCTCCTTTGATGCTAACAACAGTGACCATTTCATCTAGGGATGTGACAACATGATCATACACATGGTTCACATTGGAATATTTTTGTTTTCAATGGTTGTTCCCTTGGTTATGATCTAGCATCAGATTTTTGTATATTTTTAGGTCCTACTTTCTAGTTGGTTGCTCAACATTTATGATCTTGTCATCAATGAGGTCTTGGATTATATTTTTCAACCTCATGCAACTAGTTGTTGTGTGCCCCTTGATTTTGTGGAAATCACAAAGGTGACTCTCATTGTACCACAGTGGTTTCACTTGGGGTTCCTGATAGTTCTCATAAGTTGGAATTTTGATGAGATTTCCGTTTATTAGTTTCTCCATGATTGCTTCAATTGGTTCCCCAAGGGTAGTGTACTTTCGTTTGGGGGGATTTTTGTTTCACGAGGGTAGTCCCCCCTGATTATTTAGATTGTTGACTTGATTTTTAGGTGGTTGTTGTGATACCACATTAGCTTGCGTGTTGTTTTGATTGTTATTTTGCTCTTGTTGGTAGGTTTGGGTGTTTTTTTTAGGAGCACTAATTATGACCTTGGCGTCCACCACACCATCATTGGTGACATTTTTGTTCCTTTCCCATGTGCACGATTTCTCATTATAGCTAGTGGATGGGCGATTGTCTTGATTTTCTTGATATGTGGGTGTTCCCCCTTATGCAATAAGGGATCGTTCGATGTGAAATGCCTTGGGGATCATTTGGTCATAAGTGGTGATACATTGTACCTTAAGATGGAATGCCAGGGTTTTCTCAAGGTTGGTAATGATGGTGCAAACTTGTTCTTCCGGCATGGCCCATTTGCTCCTATTAGCCTTGGATCACCATCATTGTAAGAAGGAAGTGAATGATTCCCCCTTAGCTTGTTTAAGCATAGATAGTTCCTCTAGACTAACATACATACCAATATTGAAGGCATAGTTTTTTATGAATGCGTCTACGATCTCCTAGAACTTTTTTATGCCAATAGGAAGGCAGGAGAACCACTCCATGGCGGGACCAGCCAAACTTCAAGGAAATAGTCGCATCAAATATGTATCATCATATGTGACCTCCATGTAATGTACTTGAAATTCCTTGATGTAATCCTTAGGGTTTCCCGTCCCACAATATTTGTATAACTTAGGGATTTCAAACCCCTTGGGGAACAGTACCATTGCAAGGCTCCTATCGAACGGATAGGGACACAAGTTGCTTGGTGTCTTTTTTGTTTTCCCTAATTGGAGATCGAGCACTTGCTACGAGAGAAATTTGATTTGTGTTGTCACATCATCTTGTGGATCAGGGGGTGGAGTGAATGATTTTTGAAGTGGTCGAGGTGTTTGAGTGATGGGTGGGGCGTTGGGTGTGTTGGTGGGAGTTTGTTGCAAGCTCTATTGTGCGATCAAGGCTTGCTGATATGCCTACATTTGTTGTTGGTCTTGCTACTATTGTGCCAAAAATGCTTGTTGTTGGTCTTGTTGTTGTTCGTGTTATTGTTGGGCTAATAATGTTGCTTCTTGTTGCACTTGGTACTGTTGCAAGGCTTTCTGATATGCTTGTTGTTGGGCTGCTTGTAGTTGTGCCTAGTATTGAGCTTATGCTTGCACTTGTTGAGCTTGCCCTTGTTGGGTAGCTTGTGCAACATGTGCAGCTCATGCAGCTTGAGTGGCTTGAGCTACTTTCATAGCTTGGGTGGCTTGTTGTTGTTGTAATAAAGCTTGGGCTTGAGCAACTTGATGTGCTTCTTGTGCTTCTTGTGCGGCTTGAGCTACTTGAGCTTGTTGTGCAGCTTGAGTTGCTTGCACTTGTTGAGCAGCATGTTGTGCAGCTTGCATTTTTTGGTCTTGTTGTTCTTGAAATTGTTGATATACCTTTTGATAGGCCTATTGAGCTACTTGCAACATGATGCTATATTAGTTGGCCACATTTGGTCTTGGTGGCAATGGTGGTGGTAGATTTGAAATGGTGTTTTTTTGTTGTGATGAGCGGTACCATCATATTGATGGTGGGGATTTTTGTGGTAGATGGTGCAATTGATATGCTTGGTCCCTGAGAGACCACGTTTATGGATGGTGTAGTGAATTCTTGGGTTGCTTGGGTGGTCACCATTTGTTGTTGCGATATCGATGGCAAGATTGGAGGATTCAGTATGATGTTTTGATTTATGATTGGGGAGTTGCTTTGATTTTGATTGAGTGGTGGTAAAGGAGGTAGCCCTAAACCAAGGGGTGGTATGGATGTTAATGGAAAAGGCAGAAGTGGTGGAAGAATGGGTGGTGTACTCCCTTGAGGAAATGATGAAGATGAAGGGTCAAAGATGCCCCCTGGTCCAAATAGCCCACCTCCTCCTTGCGAAGTCATAGGGAGAGAGGTTTGTGTGTTGAGAGGATATGTCGGTGTTGCGTGAAAAGATGATGATGGGTCATTGGGGTCTTGAAAGGTAAGAGAAACATAGGGGTGTAGCGGATTTCAATGAACGGATTGACCCAAGATAGTGTTTGCATCCAAATCTTGGTTGTTCACAAGGGGGTGTGTTTGTAGTGCTAGAAGCAATGAGCTCCCCTTGTTAACAATTGGTTGAGTTGGAGCAATGTATGAGGTGATTTTTGGGATGCTTTGAGTGATGCTTTGACATGGAGGTGTGGATGAGATTGGGGGTGTGGATAAAATTGGGGGTGTGGATGAAATTGGGGGCATGATCCCAAGAGGCTTCTCCACAATACTGCTTACATCATAATTGAAGGGAGTTTAGCACCTTATTTTTCCAATTCAAGCATGTATTGGGAGGGATTAAGCCTCATCATGCTATTGACAATTCGGTGAGTTTTGGGATTTTGGACCATTTCAATAATTTCATCTTGTGTCATCCCTAAGACATTATTGGTGATTTCTTCCACTTGACCTTCCTCTTGAGGATTTTTTGATGATAGAGGAAGATTAAGAAGGGGATTGTTTGATCCAACATGATTGATTTCGGACATGGTTTGACTCAAGTCACTCGAAGTTGATGTTTCTTTGTTAGTCTCCATGTTCTTCTTGTGTTGAGATCTAGTTTGAACCATAAAATAGGGATCAATTTTCAAGAATGTAAGAGATGAACCTCTAATTCTTTGGATTGATCTAATCTTTAGGTACAAAAAAGAAAGTCTAAGTTGCTAAGGATCAAAAGGATGGTGATGAGATGATGAGATATGAATGATTGGTGGATGATTGGAACTCTTAGGAAACCTTGAGGAGGATGCTAAAATTTAGGACTTTTGGATTGATTGTTTTATTTGGTTTTGGACTTTGATTTTGGATTGATTTGATTTGGTTTCAATTTTGATTTGGGATAATGAAATCATAAACTCTAAGAGGTTGGATGTTATCCTAGAGTGAACTTGTCCACAAGATGATAATTTGACTAAGTGTGCAAAGAAGGATTCATCTACACACACATAGTCAAACAAGATGATTTGGATTTGTTTTGATTTTTTATTTCAAGAGGATTTGCCCAAAGTTTAGCATAAAGGATTTTTTCAAGATTTCCAAGAGTTGTTGGTGAGGTGATTTTTGATGTTTGAAGGATGGATGAAAATGTTTTGATTTTGATCCTAAGAGACTTAGATAGACTTTGTTTACTAGACCAAGGTGTTGAAGAACATTCTAATACCTCCTATATGAGATAATCAAACCTTTGAAAGAGACTTGGATTTTGACAATAGTAAAATGAATACAAATTTGGATTGTTCCTTGATGCACATTTGTAAAAGTTGAAAGTCAATCTTTCTCTAAACTCGTAAAGCATAGACAACCTTTTCTTGTGAGATTTTTTACTAAGACCTTTTGACTTTGGTTTTCGGATTTTGATCTTTCAAGAAATCATTTGAAAGAGCACATGTGTGAGGTCCAATTTTTTCCTTTCTTTTCTTAGTGAGTTCTTTTTACCACAAATAATTCTTGATTAGGTTTTCAAACTAAATGTCCAATGTCCCAATTTCTTCTCATCCCACAAGGTCCATTGTGTGGAAATCAAGGAAATTAAGGCAAAGGTTCCCTATTGTTGACTTTAGTGAGAAAATGGAGATATAAATTCAAATGCTTAGAAGCCTCTAAGGATAGAATCCCTAGGGCAAGCAATAACACTTGAATTTTTTCAAAGGTATTTGCTTCCTAAAGGGTTTGAAATTTGATGATCATGTTGAATGTTTTTTTTCCAATGTTTAAGATCCAAGCAAAGTGTTTTGATTCTAAGAACATGCACAACCCTATGGATAAAAAGGAAATATTTGTTGAATTCCCACTTGGATAAATCCAGCTACGCCTACTCTTAGTAGATGATTAGATGCTTGACCACACATGCTCCCCCTTACAGTGCACTCGCTTCTCGGGTCAGCTAAGTATTAGTACCCATGAAACTCCCATGGCATACTTCTCATCTCTACTAAGAGCCATAAAAATGTGGGATGGCTTCAGAACAATCATTCTTGCATCAACAAATAGATTAAGGATTTGGGCCTTCTAAACAAGAGGTTCTAGTATAGGCATTTTTTTCATGGGGGATCATCCATATGGCAAGAGACCATTATTTCCCTTCTTGTCGGAACAATCCTCATGATACTTGAACTTTCCTAAAGTACCCACACTTATATACCAGTTGGAAGTTGCTTGGATTTAGCGTGTTCCTAGTTGGGTCGTTCCATTGGGTGATTACTTTTTCCCACAAGGAAATCCCTTTAAGGATAGAAAAAAGTGAGCAAGTGCATGCCTAGTTCAATCAATCTTTGTTGAGAAACAAAGAGAGAACACACGTGATATACTCCACTCACACTCGCAAGATTTTGTTCAATTTTAAGAATCCCAAATTGAAGTGTGGAGGTAATCACTTATACAACTTAATATCACAAAAAGTCTTTTGATTCTCAAGATCGTCGTGAGGCGCGAGAGAAGCGCATACACATTTTAGATGATATTTTAGATGATATTACTTTGGATAAGAGATTACAAAACATAAAAGCACATGTTCATTTTAATCCCTCAAAGCAATAATTAGATTCTTTTTAAGCACCAAAAGGAAAAGTGAGATTTGTTTGTTCAATTGTTAAGCCTTAAAAAAAATCTAGTAAGTTTCCTAAGGTTCTTTTTAATCCTTTTGTCTTGTTATTTTTTATCCCAAACAAAATTATTGAGTCCTAAAAGCACAAAAGATAGCAAATCCTTAGAAAAGGGATTATAATCTTTCCCCAAAGTGTTTAAAAACACTTGATATGATCAAATGGCAGTGTCATAAGGAGCCTTGCTTTTGTTCCCTTCTTCACTTTTTGATCAATCCAACCTACAAAAACTGGTTAAAGCTATAGAAATAGAGGCCAAAAACCAATTAATAGTCAAAAGCAACAAAATGAAAAAAGCACATGTTAAAAATAATCTGAAAAGTGCCTTTTACCCAACTCCATTGGTGAAGTCTATAGAGGCCGCGTAGTTTGGAGAAGTCTGTGGCAATGTATAGCACTGTTGGGACTAATAGCGGTGCTCTATGATAGAACTAGTGAGCGCGATTGCAGCGCTGTTTGGAGTTTGGATGTCTGGTGAAAGAAAAATGGCCCAACGTTGTAGTTTGAAATTCAAATTTTTAGGCGAGAAGAAGCCAGCGGCGTAGTTTGGAGTTTGATAGTGGCGCTATATGGCGTCGCTAGACTGGTAGCGGTATAGTTTCTCTGTCAGCGACGTTGTTTTCCTGTAGACACAAAAAGTTCAAAAAACCACAAAATTTTGAAGAAAAACGTGTTAAATTCTTCAAGTTTGCCCTCCTAGTGCGCAATTGTGAATGGTGAAGTTAGACCTGCACAAACACAATCAAAAAACACATCATTAGTCCATTATGCAAGTTAAATCAACATTCCCCATAGAATTCATTTGAAATGCACAAAACAAGAAATGGAATGAAGAACACAAACAAAAGTTGTCAAATCCTATTTAATGCAACAAACTCTCAATCCTGTGGGGGAATTGGTGCCATTTTGATGTAGAAAATGGCCCTTTATCAACCCCTTGTAAGCTTGAATGATGATTTGATGAAGATTTGATGCTCCTTGGTTGAATTCCTTCATAACCTAGCTATGAAAATGAGAAAATGGATGAACAATGGATGAGAAAATTCAAAATCTCAAGATAATGTCTTTGCATGAAGTTGTGTCCCTCAAATCCAAATGAGAGCCTCTTATTTATAGATGTGAAAGATGGAGGATGAGGAAAAATGGATGAATGTGGGACAAAATACCAACCAATAGCATGAAGCCACTTGTCAACATGTGAGTGGACAAAGGTGGAGCACATTTTGGTGAATGTGCAATTAAATGTAATTAGGTGGAATTTCAAAATGGATGAAATGACAAGTTGGAGGGAGGAGAAAATGAAGTTAATGCCACTTGGCTCAAGGAAAAAGGACATGTAAGAGGTTTAAATGCCTTGTTGGATGTACAAACCCTTTTGGAGGGATTTTTCAAACTTGGAGAATATTCCCTTTTGGATGTCTTTTTGAAAGTAATTGAAGATTTAATAAATCAATTGAAATGATTTTCATGAGCAAGTTGCAAAAGCTAGAGGATTTGGTGATTAAGACTAGCATTAATTAGGATTTGATTAATTAAGAGGGAGATTAGTTGATTTGACCATTTTGACTTAGAATTTTGGATTAATTTAAATCAAGATGAGAAGAAATTGGATTAGACTTAATTAAATAAAGATTTTGATTTATTTAATTAAAGAAGATGGTGGTAGATTAAATCAAATAAAGATTAATTTATTTAATTTAATGGAATGACTTTAGAGACTTAATTAAATAAAATGAATTATTTAATTAAAGGGAGACTATAGAAGCTAATTAAATAAAATGATTTATTTAATTAATAGGAGATGATGACTTAAATAGATAAAAAAATTATTTATTTAATTAAGAGATGAATTGTGATGAATTTAATCAAATACAGATTATTTGATTAAATGGTTAGCAAAGGAGATGATTCAAGACGAAGCGGTGTTAGTAAAATCAGGATCAGGTGTATAAGATCAATTGGTACATTTTCCATGTCTACACATATATTTGTTGATTTGTCTTTCTTTCAAGAAAATATGGTTGTGGTACCATAGATTAATGCCATCTGTACATCCAAAGTTAGCAAAATGTTTGATTTGGTAACTTGATACTAAAAATGGTAGAAATTATGGCACATGTTTTCTTTTTATTTATTTTTGCATATTCGTTGGATTATCTTTATTTAAAGAAAATGTGGTTGTGGTATCGTGGATTGATGCCATATGTACATCTAAAGCAAGTGATTGGATAACTTGATACTAAAAAGTACATGACGTGCTCTACATATAATGTCATAAATCTAGTGATCAATTGAAATAAGATTTATAATGATTTCATATCATTTGAGTGGTGTGCTTGATAGCTTGTCAGCTTGAGGTATAGTGCACATGTAGCTAAATGTTAATCAAAATAAACATTGTTAGTGTAGGTGGCTCTCACATGATTGTCGAAGTTAGTTACTTGGTTAGTGCAAAAAAGAGAAATTATACCTCACATGACTCACAATTAAATAGGGATCAGGATGGTGAGATGAGAGCTCATAAATGGCCCATAAATAGGTATTAGGGATAGTGATCACAACTGAAATATTTTGTAGAAGACTTTACTATTTAGTGTAATGTTCCAAATTCTAATAAGGGTTTTCATTTTTCAAGGTTAATAAGGAATAAGATGTTGTGGTATTATTGGGGATACTCTAAATTCTCCTACCTCCAATTATGTAGTTATAGAGTAAAAGACCAATTTCCTTCAAGTTTAGAATGGGTGGAATTGGAAATAAGTTTATCTAGTTTACCTAGCTTTTGAGACAGGTTTTGAACCAGGATGAGGAGCTTTGATGGAGATAAGTGCTTTCACAGAGAGTGTTCCCACATAAGTATTTTAATCTTGTTTACACTCAAATCTAGCAACTTCTCATACTCCATTTTTGACAAAGGCCCTTCAAGAGGAACTATGGACTTTCAGATTCATTATGTGCTATCTTGGTACCTCTAAGTTGCCCGAAGAAGGTTGGAGAGGATTTACTACCCCTTATCTTCTGCTTAATTCCAATTGGTAACCAGGATAGGTACATTTTCTATATTCATAGCTCCCATTTCCCAAGCATGGTAGGCAAGCCCTATGGATTCCCAATGTCATTTGTTTGGTTATATGGTCTAGATCTCATAGCTGCCACTACCAGCTTGGAATCAATTGTCATTTTGGGTTGCTCTAGTGGATCAAATTGAGCATATTATGCAATATATTCTGTATAAATTTTCTTAACTATCAGCTCGTACTTCACCATAGTGGGATGTAGAACTAGGCTATAATTTTTTTATAACTACAAAACCATATTTGAGATCCCATGATCCAAATCATGGTCAACAAGCCTTGTGGGTGTAGTTTGAGATTCAAGAATATGGTTTGTATCCCATGCCACCACTACTAGCTTGGAATCAATTGTATATGATGTAAAGTGACATATATCATATATATAAAACAAGATCTTGTGTGCTCTACTCATCTTTTAAAAACTATGTAATAATGTAATATTATAACTCAATTGTAATAAAATAAATGGTTGTGTTATTCTTTATTATTCATTGAGAGTAAAGAATTATTTTGTATGTTCAGTGTCTATTCAAATTATACAAGTAATTAGAAATAGCATTAATGTTTCTAGTAGTAACACTTGCACATAAACTTTAAAGGAGGTTCAATGATTGCACTGATAGAAAACTATATATATGATAATATATTACAGAGTATGTGTTTGTGCATGCATAGGCTGCAAGTTGGAAGTTCTAGTTGCATGTGGATAGATTAAACAATTAATAATAAGTGATAAATGAATTATAATGGAATGAAATAAACTTAGAAAAATATAGATTTTTCCTTCAATAAATTAAGTATTATCTATTTATGAAATATTTGCGTACAAATTTAAAACATAAAGCAATACAAATGGAAAAAGAAAGTTTCCATCAAATTGACAAAAAACACTAAAAATGGAAATAGAATGTTGTCAAATCAATATTTATCTGGATTTTATGTGATAAGTGAGATTTTGGAGGCTTTGGCCTTTTACCTGATATTTTGGAGGTTTTACAATTAAATGGCAGTAAGTTTACCATTAAACAAGTGCTAAATAGTGGGATGAAATAAACTTAGACAAATCGAGATTTTTCCTTCAAGAAATTAAGTTTATATATTTATGAAATATTTGTATGCATATTTAAAACATAAAGAAAAAATGTGACTGATGGATTTAGTTTGGGTTGACTACACTTGATCCATGAGGATTTGAAGCATATTCAATCACTAAACAACAATCCCAATAGATATCAATCAATAAAAACTAAACTAGGAATCCCTTAAAACTAACATTCTAAATCATGAAAGCTTTAAAAACACCTATTCTAATCCATTGAAACTTATCCTATTGGGGGAGTGGTGTCACATTGATGTGAAATGGTGACCCTTTCCCAATCCCATGGATAAATGAGCCTGTTCCAATCAATTCTATTGAAGAGAACCAATGAAACCGATGATAGATGTGTGATGAAACATGATGTAAAGCTAAATGAACATGATGCAAGTTATTTTAACATGATCTATGCTAAGATGATTAATATGGGTGAGTGAAAATCTAATCTAAATGGATTCTAAGCTTAAAAGGATTGAAACCCTAATTATACAATACTAAATGGATGCATTTGTGTTATCATGGAAGCCATTAATGGAAGCTAAGATAATATGCAAGTAAATTAAGCTAAAATGATGTTAAATGTGAGTACAAGTGAGAGTGATTTTAACAGCATAAGTTTGATTTTAAAAGATGGATCCATTTGTCTCCAAATAGTGACCTATTTATAGGACAACAAATGAGAAATGAGGGGTTGAGATCAAAAAGGTTAATCAATGGTCAAAAAGGAAAGAAAGGTGAAACATTGATCATGGATTCTCATCAATGGATGAGAATCAATGATCACATGGATCAAGGAAAGAATGAAGGGCTCATATTCTTCCAAACAAACACACTCAAAACTTGCACAAGAATTCTAGTGAAGTCTTGTAAGTTTGTTAGGAAGAAGAATATTCCCTTTTTTCAAATGAGTGAGGAGAGAGAATATTCTTTGGAATATTCTCATGGGTGAGGGGAAATTAGATAATTAGCAAATTAAAACAAAGTTTTAATGTGCAAAAGGGGAAGGAATATTCATTTTGGAGGAATGTGCAAAGGAGGAATATTCCCTTGCAAGTGGGTGGGAATTAGATTAATTAGCAATTGATATTTAAACAAAGGTTTAATTATGCAATTAGAGGAATTTCACGATATTCATTAAATAAAGTGATTTAATGAAAAAGGGGGAAACTGATGTGATATTTAATTAAATAACTTAGGGTTATTTAATTAAATAAAAAGGCTTGGGGATTTAAATTAAATAGTTTAATGTATTTAATTTAATAAGATGAAATGTTAGCATGGAAGGGCGTGAATTAACCTGATTAAATTAATTAGGTTAATAGATGAAAATGATATAATTAATTACATGGCTAGGCTAATTTAATCAATTAAGAGAAAAGAGGATGGGTTTTAAGACAAAATGATGTTAGTATACCTGATTCAAGTGCATGATATCATTCAAGACATTTTTAAGTATCTACATTTCGCCCCTCTTTGAAGCAAGGTACCTATTATGTTAGTTCAAAGACACACTTTTCAAATTAAAAATTGTTGCTTAAATCAAAAAATCAAAAAATTCTATTTTTTGGACGCCCCACTGTTGCCCCAAGAAGGAATAAGTTGGTTCCCTGCCCCCTTAGAAATTGGCAAAAATTTTGAATTTTGGGTTAATTCTCGACAAAGGTTAAATAGTGCCTCAGGTGTCCAAAAAAGGCTCTAGGATGTAAAAAGCATGCCAAAAATGCAAAAAATGGTGCAAAATAAGCTTCAGTTTGGCAAGATTGGTGAAATTGATGAAAAACCCTAAAAACATGGTTAAATTAGGGCAAAAACCCTAAGTTTTAGGCTTAAATAGGTGATGGAGGGTCACTTTCAATTCATTTGTGCATTCACACCTTAAGGATTTTTGCATTTTGAGCTCTAATACCCCTGAAAAATGGCTCGTTGTGTGCTCCCTCTTCATCTTTCGGATCAAGTTCAAGAGTACTAGTGGCATGCAGACAGAAGACCCCGAGTATGTGACTCGAAACTTCTCTCAATTTTTTATTTTAAGTACATTTAATAGGGCATCAAAGTTAGGTCAATAAGTGTGTCGCTATATAGCGATGCTTTTGAAGCATCGAAAGCATCGCTATTGATTTTATAGCGACGCACCCTCTGTTGAGGCACGCACCCCAATTTTTTTATTTACTGATGCATTTGATTAGGGGGTCGCTGGGGTAATATAGTGACGCATGGGCTTTTTAAGTTTAGTGTTGCTTGAAAGCGGTGGGTGACGCATGTAAGAAATGGTGATGCACCCCAAATTTGTAATAAAATGATGCACCCCAATACTAATTCGCCATTGAGCGTAGCGACGCACCTCGCCAAATTGGAAACACACCCCAAAGTCAGTGACGCTATTGATTTCAGTGACGTGTTTGATGTTTTGGGTGCAAAGTATGAAATTTTGATCAATTTTTTTGAATTTTTGGCAAATTGACACTATGTGCATGATGCATGCAGGAAGATCCTCCACCACTGATGTCACGGGAGCACCGATACGACATTTTTACTATAGTGAAAGACTTTAATGACTTGGAGGTGGAGTGGATGGGGAGGCTAGGGTTAGGCTTTGTCGCTTTCATGCCTAAGATCAGGACCCATCTTGCTTAGATGACATCACTGGTCGAGAGGTGGCACAGCAAGACCTCTTCTTCACTTGCCCACTAGGGAGGCGACCATCACACTAGAGGATGTGTGGTGCATTTTATGATTGACTATCCATGGAGAGCGTGTCATTTATGACACAGATGCTGATAGAGATGTATGTCTCTCTCTTCTTCACAGATGACAAGTTGTTATGGTCAGCTCGCAAATTGATTTAGATTTCTACCGAGGTCGAGTGGAGACCTTCAGATTGTTCATTGCAGCCCCGATTTGTGGTGTTGTTCCTCCAGATTGATGGGGTAGAGGTTTCAGTCCTGAATGGGGGTTAGCATGGGAGGGTATGATCAAGAGGGATGTTATGTATGCCTGGGTTCTAGTTCCCCTTGCCTCCTTGTATCATGATATTGCATGAGGTTGTCTACCGTGAGGGCCAAAGTATTGGAGCAGGTGTGACTTTGCTTCAGATATGGGTATATGAGCGCATCGCATGTTGAGGCCCTTGGTTGTTCTTAAAGATATCCATGAGGATGAGCATGCCATTTTCAGATATGTAGTGTCGATGACATTGCAACACACGGGCCCCACAAGTTTGGCATATTGGCGTCATGTCATTGATGATATGATAGTGTTCAAATGGAGGTTGTGGCTATAGCATCCATGGTGGTACGATGATTAGCAACAATTGGATTTTTTCAAATAGACTTGGTACATATAGGGCTGAGAGAACATTATTATTGAACGATACCTCCTAGACTGTGTTGCTTCGTAGTTTGGGGAGGTACAAGATGTACTAGCAGATGATTACACTGCTATTTTTTCCAAAGCTAAGAGAGAGGTATAGTGGGGATCCCTAATTGATCCCATGGTGGAGATCAATGATTTAAGGCAGCTCATCAAGCTGTGGGCTTATGATCAAGGCATCCTAGATGGAAGCACTACCCCAGCATATGATGTGTGGTTTAGGCCACCTACACACTTGACAAATCCAACGGGGGCATACCCTCGTAGAGGTAGAGGTAGAGGTAGAGGTAGAGGAAGGAGCAAAGGTCAAGCTTGAGATGATGGTTGAGATGGAGGCAGGGATGGTGGCCAAGGTAGAGGCCAGGATCAGGATCAAGACAGGGGTTAAGTGTCAAATGATGGGCACCAACAGCATCAGCAGGATCAGGTTCATCAAGGCCCAGGGCACCAGCAGCATGATAGACAGGTTCCAGGGGCACCACTACCTCCTCCACCTCCATAGCTAGATGATTAGTTGAGGGCACATATACAGGCTCTCACTGTCGAGAGAGAGACTAGATACAGGCGAAGAGGGCCTAGTTGCAGTAGTAGATATAAGACTTGACTACCTAGAGGGACCATGAGGTTCAATTGTGGTAGCAACTGGACCTATAGTTAGCCCAGGAGATTGGGAGGAGACAGCAGTTAGAGGTAGTGATAGCTACATCACAGGGTCGTACCGTATCCGCTCAGTTATATAGAGAGGCAGTGACTGAGGCTACATACTACCACATGCACTATCATCGTGATGTTTCTCAAATGATGCGACAACCTAATTTTTCACAGTAGAGAAGAGCACCACCTAGAGCTGAGGATCAGCCATCAATTAGGGGTGAGTCGAGCAACCCCCAAAGCTAGCCAATTTATATAGACACTTTTTTATTTTTTTCCCGATTCATTTATACAGATATACATTCATGGGCTCCTTTTTCATAGCCTCGTGGCTATTATATTTTTGATTGATATATAGATACACTAATTCAAATATTGTATCATGACAGTCACCATTTTTTTATATATATATGAGATGATTTGGATTTGATATGATCTGATCCACTCTTTTATTTCATGCTTGATGAATGTATGGATGCATATGATGTGATATGATGCAATGTGCCTCTTTTATTTATGTGTTATGTGATATGCGATGATGATCTATGATGTGATGTAAATGTGATGGATACACTTCTTTTTCAGTATCTTTTTCTGATGGGATGGATGCTATGATATGTAGATGTTATGCTTATGCAAATGATATGGATGTATTTCGTTTTGTGTACTTTTTCTATGAAATTTATGATACGATGATTTATGCATATGGATGTATGGATAATGTAAATGTTCATTCTTATGATGTGATGTATGTTTATGATATGTATGCATGTTGTTGATTTTGTGGATGCAGGATGGATGCATTGATGATATTGTTTTTGTTGACTATCATGATACCAGGTTAGCATGAAAAGAAGTTAGAAGAATGAGAACAAATGATTTGACCATTGATTTTGATGATAAAGTCCAATAATTCCTTGATCCATTGAGACTTTATTAGATCCGGTGATGAGAGATGCATGATTTTTCTCATATCTTGGGATTGGGATTTTTCGTCATTCCTTATTTTTGATATAACACATAGACACAATGTATCAAGGCATTGAGAACTAGGATGGCATTGTATCTAGTGACATGGAATTTAACTCTACAAATAGATAGGATAGTTCTTGTTCACACCTTGATATATAGAAACCTCATTAGAATGTAGTTTAGTAGTTTTAGAATCTTAGACCAAAGCATACACAATAGTCAACAATCTACTCCAAACAACTTCCCTACACAACTAAGCAAGTATGCGCCAAGAATATTTTACAAGAATACCCACAAGCACAAAAAATGAAAGATAATGATTGATGCCCCATTCCTTTCTCTCCAAATCATTTTAGATAGACATCATCGAGAGGTCTTTGGAATGGGTCATTAAGATAAATCAGAAGAAAAGATCAAAGACAAACAGTCAGTGTTATCGATATCTCTTGCCAATTTATTTTAGCTAAGGTGATTTATGATACTAATGTCCATCATAGGAAGGATGCATCCTAGGACATGTTGATCAGATGTTTTGATTTAGGATGAGGATTAGGATAAGTCATTGATACAAACTCCACTGACTCGTTCGCCTATGATCTAGACTTTAGATTTTGACACTTAGGTTCTCACTTTATGACTTGCGATACTTGTTTTCAAATTGTTTTGCCAAAGGTTGAATATGATGGTTGATTTATTATGGGTGAAGGTTTATTGTGGGTGAAAGCGAAATGGGATGGATGGTTTTGAATTTTTGGAATATTTCAATTTTTTTGGTATTTTGAAATTTTTTGACGCTGTTTTTGGTCTTTTTGAAAGTTTATGTGGATATTTTGGTTTTCAATTATTTGAGGTTGTTTTAGGGTTTACTCTAAGATATTTGATGTTGTTTAGGTCTTTTGAATGTTTTCTAATGTTTTCGTGTTTTCTATTTTCAAATGTTTGCATTTTTTTCAAGATATTTGTACATTTTTGGAGTTTTTTTAGATTTGGATGTTTAGGGATTTTCTAAAATATTTGGTTGTTTTTGTATTTTATGAGTTTCAACCAAGAACCTAACCTAAAAGACCTATCCTAGGGGCCTCGGGGGCTGATCAAAGATGGTCCTTGCCTATGTTGTACATGCAAAGACCACGTAGTTCGACTGACTTGACTTATTGACAATGAGATATTAACAATTGACGGAATGTCAATTTATTATAATAGACTCCTAAAAATTGACCTAGGGTGTCTTGAGGGCACATCAATGATGGCCTTGCCTATGTTCAAGCTTAGAGACCCGTAGTTCAACATGGTACTATTTTTAGATTTTCAATGTTTTGACCTTTGTAGGGTTTTTAATATGTTTTAGATGTTTTGGATTTTGACTTTACAATTTTTGAATTTTTTTGGATTTTAGCTATATAGGATTTTGATTTTTTTGGATTTTTTCAATTTTGCAAGTGTTTTTGGATTTTCTGATGAATTTTTGTGGGATTTTCAAATTGCAATTTTCCAACAACCTTAAGATATACAAGAACCTAATCTTATCCACAATAAATTTCCCCCAATGTGATGTGATAGACTACCTTGATATAGGTAGGAAAATTTGACGTTAGGAACGTGCCAAGTAGTACTAAGGGGAATACGATACTTCACAATATCAAGCTATGAGACGAACGTGGATGGGTGATGGAATAAATAGGATGGATGGATGTGATGAATGGAATGATAGGATAAAGATCCAAAGAATAGATGGAGGTGCTTTATTTACACAAGGTGCTTATTTTTCAAGTTTTCACCAAGGTACTTGCCCAAAGTGCCACCGAAGTGGTTTTCACTAGAGGACGATTTTTTTCTTCACTGTTTTCAATCATTTTTCTCATTTTTTTGGATTTTTATCATTTTTGTTTTTGTATTTTCATATTTACACCCTTCAAGACTAGGCATAAAACTTTTTAAGATGCAAACTATTGATGGGTTCCTGCAAGGATTCACCTTTAGGTTTTGAGAGTTGATATGCTCCTAATCCATAGCTTGATGTGATGACAAAGGGACCTAACCAGTTAGGCTCAAACTTCCCTTTACCATCTTGATCTGGAAGATTTTTCTGATTCTTCTTGAGAACAAGATCCCCTACCTGGAAAGACTAACTCTTGATCTTCTTGTTATAGCTCTATTTCAATCATTTTTGGTATACTTGCAAGTGATTAAGGGAATCAATACAATGCTTATCTAAGAACTCTAGCTCATTTAGTCGTGATACTTTGTATTATTCATCAATGATTAGGTTCTACAGTGACACTCACAATTCTACAGTGACACTCACAATGATGGATGCCCAACCTCAATAGGTGAGATGGCTTCTAATTTGTAGATCAAGGAGAATAGGGTTGCACCTATAGGTGTGTGGATACTAGTTCGATAGGCCTAGAGGGTGGGATTTAGCTGCATATGCCAGTCATGGTCAGCTTCATTGACCATTTTCTTTAGGATTTTTAGAATGGTCTTGTTTGTAGCCTCAACTTGGCCATTTCCTTGGGGGTAGTATGGGGTAGAGAACCAATGTTGGATGTTGAATTTTTGACATAGCTCTTTCACATCTTGATTCTTGAAGGGTGTTCCATTGTCGGTGATAAGGGTTTGTGAAACACCATAATGGCAGATAAGGTAATTCAGAATAAATTTTGAAATTTGCTTCCCCATTATGTAGGTCATAGGAATGGCTTCTACCCACTTGGAAAAGTACTTAGTGGATGTTATGATGAATTTGTGGCCATTATATGAGGTTGGAGTGATCTTTCCTATGAGGTCAAGCCCCCACTGTGAGAAATTCCAAGGTGTGATCATTGGTTGCAACTCCTAAGTTGGAGCATGAATAAGATCTCCATGTTGTTGACACTAGACACACTTTCGCACATACTGATGGGCTTCTCTTTCCATGGTTGGCCAGTAGTACCCCATCCTCAACAATTTCTTAGCTAAATTCATACCACTAGAATGGGAACCACATATGCTATCATGTACTTCCATTAAGTCAGTTAAGGAATCCTCTTGGTTATGACATTGTAGTAATGTCCCCTCAATGCTTCAACGGTATAAGGTATCACCTAGGATCATGAATTGGGATACCTTTTTAACAAAGGTCTTCTTAAGGTTGGAGGTGATGTCAGATGGGAGGGTTCCTCTTCTAAGGTAGATGAATATATCATGATACCACAAGGATCTAGGACCAATGATGACACACACAAATTTAGATTCTAGGATTTCAAAATTTGGTACGAGAAGTTTTTCTACCAAGAATTTGTATTGAAGGACGTTGTGTGGCATATCTAATAATGATCCAATTGTTTCCATGGCATCTGCTACTTGATTGTTCATGCAAGGAATCTAATCAGAAGTTATATCTATGAAAAGTTCCTTGAGATTCTCTACCATCTTCTTATAAGGAGTAAGTTTGTCATCCTTACTTTGGTAATCATCATTGACTTGGTTGATAACTAGTTGTGAGTCTCCATAGACTTTCATCTCTTGTATCTTCCATTGAACTACTATCCTTAGACCAATGATTAAGGCTTCATACTCAGTAATGTTGTTAGTACACATAAATGATAGCCTGTATGACTTTGGGATTCAATCACCTGAAGGGGTGATAAAAAGAATACCCACCCCTGATCCATGTTGGGTAAACATTCCTTCAAAGTACATTTTCCATTGATTGGTCATATTGACAAGGAACGTTGATTCATCAGGGAATTCAGTTGTCAACGAATTCTTTGCATAGATAGGTGCTTCCACTAGTTGGTCTATGATCACTTGTCCTTTAATTTCCTTAAGCTCCATGTATTCTATGTTGAATTCAGTCAAGATCATGACTCATTTGGTCATTCACCTAGTGATAGTTGCTTTTGATAATAGGTATTTCAATGGGTCAATTTTTGCAATAAGCTTAATCTAATGTGATAGCATGTAGTGTCTAACCTTTTGTGAAGTAAAAACTACTACTAGGCTTGCTTTCTCAATGGATAAATAGATCATTTCATATCCCACCAAGGTCTTTCTAATGTAGTAGATGGCTCTTTCCTTTCCATTTTCATCATGTTGTTCCAGAAGAGCACCTAGTGCTACTAATGTTGTTGAGATATATACGATCAAGCATTTATTTGGTATCGGTGGCATGAGAATTGGAGGTATCAAGAGATAGTCCTTGATTTTCTAGAAAGCTTTATTGCACTTCTCATCCCACTTGTAATTTATTCCTTTATGGAGAAGATGCAAGAAAGGGTGGATTTTATCTGATAGTTGTGCTATGAACCTCCTGATGGACTGCAATCTTCATTGTAACCCTCTCATCTGCTTTAATTTTTTTGGTGGTTCCATGTCTAGGATGGATTTTACCTTTTCTAGATCAATTTCTATCCCTCTTTGTGATACAATGTAACCAAGAAGCTTTCCTGATGTCACCCCAAAGACACATTTTTTTGGATTTAGTTGTACCTTATACTCTTTGAGCCTATTGAAGATGGGTCCCAAGACTTGTATGTGCTCACTCCTTTTCTTTGATTTTTCCAAAATATCATCCACATTGTCTTCGATTGTTTTTTGGATCATTTCATGAAAGATGAGGGTCATTTCTCTTTGATAGGTCGCTCCTACGTTCTTTAACCCAAATGGTATCATGTTCCAAAAATATTTCCCCCATGGACAAGTGAATTTAGTTTTTTGTTGATCCTCATTGGTGATCATGATTTGATTGTAGCCTAAAAAACCATCCATGAGTGATAGCATTTCATGCCCAGCTATTAATTCCATAATGATTTCTATGTTAGGAAGAGGCAAATCATCCTTCAGGCATGCCTTGTTTGAGTCTCTAAAATTTGTGCATATTTTTATGTCCCTAGTAGGTTTGGAGACTTGTACCAAGTTAGAAACCCAATCAGGATAATCTATAGATCAGATGAATCCAACATCGAGAAGCTTTTGTACCTCAAGTTTTACTAAGAGTGCAATCTGAAGGTGCATTTTTTTCAATTTTTGCTTCACTGGTTTAGCCTCGGGATAGACTACTAAATGATACACAACCACTTTTGGATCAAGGCCTAGTATATCTATGTATGACCATGCAAATTTGGCTCTTTGTTCTTTCAGGAATGTTGCTAATTTCTTTTATTCTTCATCCAACAAGGATTTGGCATGGAACATGATATTTGGTGCCTCTTCAATTCCCACATTTACTGGGGTAGCCTTCTTTTCTAGAAATTTTGACTTCTTTGGATGCATTGCACTGAGGGGAGATTGAATCCCTCATCCTTGGGAACCTCATAGAGGTTTTCACCCTTGGATACATCCTTTATTTTTACTATTTTAGGATCAGAAAGTGCCACAATGTGGTTTTCACTCAAAGATCTACATGTTAGTTGCATGTTATCCATTTTTTGATTGAAGGATTCAATCATCTCCCCATAGTACACCCATGTTTCTAGCTCTATGTCAAAACCTGCTTTGTGATCTACCCATAGTAAGTTGTTGCAAAGTCCCATGAATTCTGAGATCGCTTCATCATTTTTGAAAAAATCTAGAATCAGTGGTCCTCATTGGTCCAAGTCAATGAGTTGGAGGTATACTAGGTGTATTTCATTTGGTTGGTTGCTTAGGGTGAAGGATGATGTAGTATCATGAAGAGGGAGTTATTCTCAAGTAGGTCAGCAACATCGAGGGGGAAGTCATCTAGGGTCATGTCACAAGATGTTGGTAGCCAAGAGAAAGCCTCGGGTCATTTAGCGGAATTACCTTTTCCAATAAGGGTAACCTTACTATTAGTACATCCTAAGCCAAGATTCTTTAGACGTCTCTCAGGAATGATGGATTCTAGCAAACCATTGTCATTTTGTCCCAGTTTTTCATTCTTGGTATACCCCATTCCCTTCATTGGCTACAAGCCTTTGTTATTATCTTCCATGGGAAGAACAAGGATAGGTATTTCATCTTGGTATAGAAACTTAGAGATATCCTACTCATTAATATCTATTTTGTTCAAGTCCCCCCACTTGGTGAAGGTAGTAGCTGCCATTTTGATTGATGCAACCTCTTTGTTGATAGGTGTGGGTTTCCCATGAGATTTGGGAGAAAGAGGTAACTCTCCCAACACAAAAGTATCCTTCATTAGTTTATAGTTTCCACAACCATTATCCTAGATCACTGCTTTGATATCAGGAATGTTTCGCACAATGGGCATTTTTGTTTCTAAGGTGGATGCAAGGGATGATGGGTTAAAAGATGAGGTAGAAGGTGTAGGCCCTTCATCATTCTTGGGTACTCGGGGAATCTTATAGAACTTGGCCTCAAGATTTTTACAGCACTAGAAAGGCTCAAGATCTCCATGGATGGTAACTTCTTTGTCCTCAAAAGGAAACTTTACACATTGGTGGTAGGTTGAAGCTACAACTTTTAGGGCATGTATCTATGATTGGCCAAGCAGGATGTTGTAGGGGAGATCAAGGTCAAACACTTGGCATTTAGTCTCTACAATGGTGGATCCCACTTGGATGGGTAGTGCGATAATTCCTTGTGATACGCATTCTTGATCATCATATGCTCTGATGGTCGTACTCTTTGGTTTCTTAATAGAATATTTTGAATAGCCCGGGTTCTTGATCAACTTAAGGGTGCAAATGTTCAAACCAACACCTCCATCTACTAGGACTCTTTCAACCTTATTCTTATGAATAATGACCTCAAGGTGTAAAGCACGATTATGAGATGGTTGTGATGGTAGGTCTTGTTCTAAGAAGGTGAGAAGATGATTAGTGATATGTTCTACCATAGCTTGAAATAGCTTAGTATAAGATCTTGGATAATATTTTTGAGCCTCACGTATTTCGTTGTTTTGTGTCCATTGATTTTTTGGAAATCATAGAGATCATTTTCATTGTACCAAGGTGGTTTATCTTGTGGTTCTTGGTAGTTTTTTAAATTGGGAAGCATTATCAAGTTTGACTCTACCAGTTTCTTCATGATAGTTTCAATAGGTTCTGACAACTATGTGTACTTGTGTTTTGGATAGTTGTTCTTGTTGGGAGTTCGCTATTGTTGTGTTTCGGTGTTGTTGATCTGATTATTTTATGGTGATGTTGTTAGTTGTACAGTTGGTTGAATGTTAGCTATGTGATTGTTGTTCAGCCTAGGAGCACTTAGCACCACCTTAACATCCACCACGCCATCATTGGTTATGTTCTTATTTTTAGCCCAAATATGAGGCTTGTCATTTAAACTAGTTGATGGGTGATTGTCTTTGTAGGCTTGAGTATTTCCTATGAGATTAGAGTTCTCTCGATGTTAAGGGCTCTAGGAACAAGCTCATCATAAGAGGTAATGCATTGCATCTTCAAGTGGAAGGATAGATTTGGATCTACATTTGATATGATTATCCCTACTTCTTGTTCATCGGGAATGAGCCACTTGCTCTTGCTAGCTCTTTGTCTCCATCATTGCAAGAAATTGGCAAAATATTCTCCTTTGTTTTCTTTGAGAGTATATAACTCTTCTAGGATTACGTCCATGTCAAGGTTAAAGGATAAATGATCTATGAATTTATCAATGATTTCTTGGAATGTTTTAATGCCTGGAGAAAATTAAGAAAACCAGTCGATGGTTGGGCCTACCAAGCTTCTTGGAAAGAGGCACATCAAATAGGACTCATTGTAGGAAACCTCCATACACATGATGTTAAACTCTCTTAAATGGTCTACAGGACTTCCTCTCCCTTTGTATTTGTCGAATTTGGGAACTTCAAACTGGGAGGGAACAGTACCATTGTGATGTTTCTATCGAATGGATATGGGCATAAGTTCTATGTATGGGGTTTCTTCATCTTTCCCATCTAGATATCCTATATTTCTTATGTTAACACCTTAAGTTGTGATGCCATATCGTCTGGAGGGTTTGATGGAGGAACATATGTTGTGCATTATGGGATGGCATTATGGTATGATGGGGTGTTGTATAGTGTATATGGTGGTGTAGGATATTGTGAAGGTGATGATTGTGGTGGTGTATATGCTCCTAACGTGTTTGTATTGGAAATGTTATGTTGAGGGTTATAGTAGGAACCTTGTTGTTGTTGTTGTTGTTGGGCATACTGTTGAGATAGTAAGGCTTGTTGTTGTTGTTGGGACATAATGGATTGATGTTGGGCTTGTTGTATTGCTAAGGATGCTTGTTTTTGTTGTGTTGCTAAGGTTGCTTGATGCGCTTGATGTTGTTGGTGTGTTGCTAGGGCTACTTTTTGTTTTTATTGTTGTTGTGCTGCTAGGGTTGCTTGTTGTTGATGATGTTTTTATTGTGCTCCTAGGGCTGCTTGTTGTTGATGATGTTTTTATTGTGCTCCTAGGGCTGCTTCTTATTGTTGTTGTTGTTGTTGTGATACTAGGGTTACTTGTTGTTTTTGTTGTTGTTGTGCTGCTAGGGCTACTTGTTATTTTTGTTGCTATTGTATGGATTTTTGATAATCCTGTTGTGCTTGTAAAACTAAGGCATGTGCTTTCAATGTAGGATCAGTTGGTTGTTGGGAAATTTGTGATGGGTTTTGGGTGTTGATGTTTTGTGTGGGTAGTGGATTGTTGATGAGTGGTTGTGAGTTACCTTGGTTTAACATTCCTTGCATGAAATAACCCATTCAAAATTATTACTTAATTAATATTATTGTAAATGACACATGAATATCCACCAAATTAAAAAGACTTAACAAGTGGCTAAATTCAATCATAGCTACACATGTCCATTTAAAATGAGTCAAAGATTTATATATTCACTTCAAAAGTCAAATTACAATATCAGGTTTGACTTGGATCCTAAAGCCCCAAAGTCTTTACATTGTACACTTTTCATCAAGTACATGGATGAATTACATCAAGTTACATCATAGATTTTAATAGCTTGTGAACAACTAAGGTTCTTCTTTCACGCTTGCCTCCACTGGTGGACGAGAACATGCTTGAAGTGCTTTACTGCCCAACCACAAAGATTAGGCTTCCTCATAATTCTTTCGACTTGAAGAATGCCCAACCCTGCATTTAAATTTTAGCAAGAGAACAATTTGCAAGGTGGAATCTAGTGCGTGCCCATACATCAACATGCAATTCTATCTACAAGTTAGAAAATAAAGTGCATGATCTATGCTAGGAATGGCAGAATGAGATCATAGAGTTCATATGTACATAATGAACTAAATTGCTTGGCCAATCATAATAAATGTGTTGCAACAACAACAACTGATAGATTTTGGTAAAGCAAACCTATACTCTTTGAACTCCATTTCGGCACCCGTCTCGGAAGGTAACTCTCTACATCACATAATAGCTATCTACCTCTTGCGGCATCTACCCTAAGGTGCTCTAGTCAACTAAGGTATCACTATTCTGTTTCAAATATACTTTCACTCATGCTTCAATAGAAGAGATTGATTCTATTTTACTCTCTAAACAGAAATCAGATTTATAAACCATTAGAGTAATCAACAATCAGTCATATCATTCTTATGACTATTATATATTTTTCATCATAAGTATTTTGCATTTAAAAATGTACTAAGAACAAAATAAGGTATGTCACAAGTATCTATATGTACATAGACAAAGTCATATGCATACTAATGTTAAAGTTTGTGCATACATTCTGAAATAATCATTAATTCACATTGCAATCTTAAAATAGTATTCCATTTGACATTTCTTGTCAAAATAAAGAATCAAAACAAGTCTATACTGTTATTGCATTCTTACAACTGTGGTATTCTAAACATTGTTTTTTACGTAAGAACATTCATTGTTTAAATGGAATAAGTATTGTTTCCTACTAAACAATTATAAAACAAGTTGTTTACATATGAACGTTCATTGTTTTGAACAAAATAAGTATGGTTTCCTAATAAACAGTCATAAAACACATTGTTTACAAATGAGAATTCATTGTTTAAACAGAACAAGTATTGTTTCCTACTAAAAAATCATAAAACAAGTTATTTACATATGAACATTCATTGTTTGAATAGAATAAGTATTGTTTCCTACTAAATAGTTTATTGAGAAAAGGTAAATTTTAACAAAACAGTGTCATTTGCAAAAGAATAACCACCGTTTACATCAACATATTACTTTTTTAGATTAACAGTTACATTTAAAGACAAATAATGTCGTTTACTTTGTTTATTGATCTCAAGTTGCTCACATGCTAAAAGGTCACCTTACAAGTTAAATGTTATTTGTTTTACAATAGAATGATTTTTCCCCTAAAATCAAACAATCAAATAGCCCAGTTTCATACATAAGGACAAAATGTCTATTATTCAATTCTTGAACACTTTCATCACTGGGAGAAACTTAATAGTATTAAGAGAACTATGTTCGACATGTTTTTCGATGACATTCTTGAGAAAATATTTTAGTCAAAGAAAACATAGAAGCTTTAGGTTCAAACTAGACTCATGCCCTTTCAGGCTACAACAAAACAACTACAGTTGCTCTGGACCAACTAACCTCAATGGTCAGGTATCTTCTTTCTAAGCATCAAAGACATATATTGAAATCACCCAAGAGGGCTTACTGTTTTATACCATGCATGCAGCATTATTAACATGCAGACTTTTGTCTATATAGTTTACACATTTGGGGGTCAGCCCATCTATAATAAGATCGAACCAAGCTAGGCTTGGTGTTTCTCTAACATAGAAACCTTTCCATCGTTCCTATCAAATGGGGTTGGCTTCCCATTCAAAGACATTATACATATATGCAAAGCTCTAAGAGCTTTTATTCAAGCCTTATTACAAGTATCGAACCATCGATATTAAGCATTAGAGTCATTACAAATAAAATGTAGAGAAATATGCCCTTCCCACAGGATCGAAATTGATCCTTCTCAAGGAATAGATTTATAAACATACAGTAAATCAGATAAAGTCTGATAGCCTACATAAGGCTAAGTATTTTTATGCAACAAAAAGGGTGTAAGCCGAGCCATTAGAGGCTCTTAAGCCTCAGCCTAGCCCTGTACAATAGCCACAAAAGCTCTAGATTATGTTAGTTTCTACACTACACAGGTCGTAGGCCAAGCACCCTTCATGAGGTGGTGGTAATTGATAAATATACATACTCATTCATTTGGGTTCAAGCAGATTCACATATAGAACAATGACCTCATTTTCATGATGCCATGATAAAACTTGAACAAAATGAAGGAAAAACTTCTTGCATGATTCATTATTAGCAATAAAGCTAAGTCTATGCAAAAAATATGGAGATCGAATTACCTCCCAATCGAACTATGATGTCATTTTTCCTTAGATTTTTCCTAACTTTAGTTCGACCATATTGTTTCCTTACAAATTCTCCAGATACTTCCTTCTTTTCTCTACTTTTTTCCCAGGTTCTCTTTCAACAATAAAATAGAAACAACACTATTTTTGCATGCTTACTGGGGCGATGGTGTTATGGCCATGTTGTTGGCTTCTAATTTTGGAAATTATCTTTATGACTTTGGCAGGCCACTTTGTGTCCATCATGGATTTTCCTTGAGATTCTCCATTGATTTTTTCACCGTTTGATTCATAATGTATCGATTATCAACTTGAATTCAATATAAATTTGAATATATATATGTATGTATGTATGTAAGTATATGTATGTGTGTATATATATATGTATGTATGTATGTATCATATATATATATATATATATATATATATATATATATATATATATATATATATATATATATATATATATATATATATATATATATATATATATATATATATATACATATATATACTTATATATTTGTATATCTATATGCATTTAAATGATTTCATTCACATTTACCAAGTATTCGAATAATGTATATATGTGTGTGTGTGTGTATGTTTGTGTTTGATTTACATACATGTATATATGTATGTATATATATATGCATTCATATACAAGTTTCTTGTTTTGGGAATGGCTTATAGGCTCCATACATTATCATTTAAAGTAAGGAACTTGAATTTTCATTTCGAGCATCTTTATATATATATATATATATATATTTATACACTAAAGAAAAGAATTTTCTTTACAATGCTCGCTTTCATTTCCTTCAAATCACAAATTTTGAATAGACAATTTAATCTACAAACCATTCATTTTCAAGCATTAAAACAATTCAAATCAGGAAAATTTCATTCTCTTATATATGCAAATTAGTTCAAATGCAAGTCATCATGCCATTTGTGGTGTGTGCACCCAGATTCTAACTAGGTTACCATTCAATTGAGCCGTTAGGTCTCAAAAATGTAGGTTTTTATACCATAAGAGGGTGCCAGCCTCTTAGTACGTTTTTTTGTTAATGAACGAGGCAAATATGATTGATCACCTCCTACTCTTTAGGCTCTGCTAAACCTAGGGTAGTGTACTTGAGTAATAAGGCAGATTTGAAAGTGTGAAAATGATCTCCAACTTAGGCAATCTACTCACAATGACACATGGGGGTGAAGTAGATGCAAGGCTTGATGACTAATTCCTACTGTATGCTTTGAGAATAAAGTGTATAAGTAAAGTTTGTATGAAATTTGTTCTAAACTTGACCAATGCCTAAATCTATTGGGTGAATGGAGTCAATGGATGGATGATATTTATGGAGATAGATTTGTATGATAGGTAAACCTATTATTCAGATTGACTCTAACTGTTGGTCACTTTTAAATGTTTGCACCTTGTGCAAACATGCAGGTTTTTTTGTTCTAGTACTCTTCTTTATAGATACCATTGTTATTCCCTCAAATTATTTTGATGCTATGAAAGGAAACTTAATTCTTAGCTTAAGGGAAACCAATCAAACTAACTATCTTAAAATTATTTTTAATCCTTGACGGAACCAATTAAAATGAATTAACTGGAAGGATTTTTAATTCTCTCTCCCTAAAACCCAATCAAGATAGTCACACAATAACAACAAATGTGTCCTGACAAATCATATAGATTTGAATAATTTAAGAGAACCACTTTGGAGACAACACATCAACATATAAGAATGAAAATCCACACAACAATTGAACACTGAAAATAGATCACCAATTATAAGCAGTCTTCTCCATTATATTGCTTTAAATGATATACATTAATAACAAAAGTCTTTGAGATATGGAAATGGATGGATGGAAAATGCAACCTATCTACTTCTACTAATGGTGATGATAATGATATGATGATCAAGATCATACCTTGGTTTCCCCTTTTATATGGGAAGCATCAAGCTACAAGCACTTTTACAAAATGAGGTGATGTTTCAAAATTACACCTCTTCACTAACTACTTGCCTAATTAGCATAATTAAAGAAATAAACAAGATTTAATACATTCAAACGTTATGATTTCATTAATCAACATAGAAGGCATGTGATCATTGATCTGGAAAAGCCTTCTTCTCCATGACAAACGGTCTCGTCCTAGTGATCTACTACTCAGAAGCCAAATATTTCTCCTCCCATTGATATATTGTGAAATCTAATGGCCATTTATACTCTTGAATCCTTGGTATATTTGTGAGATGCACCTGCCACCGACTATCTAGCAATGCTTTTGCATCATTAGCAAATTTTAGGTAACCAACATCGAAAGTAATTAATCCATCTAGAATTAAATTAAGTCTATGAAGATTCATATCACCACCCTCCTATATGTGGGTAATACACTTATGGATAATTTGACCAAACTCCTTTTTCCACTCTTCAAAGTCTCTCAATTGGTCATCACCTTTTACTATTTCTGGTATATACCACTGCTTTAGGGTATGGAAGGAATCCATTCGTGTCTTAACCCTTTTGTCTTGTCCCTATACATATTGAAACTTATCTATAATCATTTTTGACTGTTTACTCAGTTGGTTTTAGTGTTATAGGAGCATCAGTACTCCTTTGTAGGAATCTACATAATTTAGAAAAAGTGTGGTGTATAGGCTGCCACCTTTTGAACAAGGGTTCCAACACAAGCGTATGTCCCTTTATTTGATCAATAGCTTGTTGGAGTAACTTATAAATGTCGTACACACTCTCCAATTTATCTACAACCAACTTCACCTTGTGATCAAGAATCTTTTCTATAGCTTCACAAACTTGTCTCTTTACCTCATCTTGTGTTTTATTGTTGGATTTCTTCATTTCATCCACTTCCTTCTCAAGAGATTGCATTTTTTCAATAGAAATATTATGTACAACATCTACTAGAGCACTAGAAGGCTTATATAACACCATTTTTGTGCCTTGTGAGGTTCCTACTCCTTTTAGTTACTCTTTTAATTTTACATTTTCCATAAACAGCTTATTAACTTCATCATTCAGGAACCTTTGCTCCTTCTCATATTCTTTTAGTCTATCCTCCAATCCTTTAGCAGTTGCACAAGTAAACATGGCCAAATGCATAGTCATTGTGGTTGCCTCTAAAGGGGTGGTGTCTTCTATTGTTCTTACCATAGCTGCCCCTTTCATTCCCTATATCACATCCAGTGGTTTTGGCTTCTATGTATTCTTTTGCTTGATCCATATAGCTAGGGTTTCAATCCTGGGATTATACCCTGTTCTACTCACTCCTTCATTAGAGTCAAACTATGCAACTAGCATTGGATCTTCTTAAGCTCGTACTTGATCAAGCAAAAACATTTTCTTCAGTTCTAGACCAGGGAAAATGAGCATATTACTTTTCAAAATCATTTCTCTATCCTTCTAAGGGCTTCTGTCAATTTGGTCAATCCTTAATTCCCTAAAGGTTTGTGACACCATTTCATCCTTTTGAGATTCCTCAATTCCCATCTCATTTATTTCCATTCTCTCCTCAAATTCTTTAACCTTCATTTTTGTCCAAAAATCCTTAAACTCTAGAGTCTTAATAAATTCATCATCTTCTATGAATCTTCTAGCTGCAATTTCTCTTTCATCCTCATGTATTTTTGTATTCTTTTTTGATTCATCCATCCTTTCTTCAGACTTATGGGCATTAGTCTCATGGACTAGTTGATCAACCTCAAAATCACCCTTTAATGATTGTAGCATGGTGGCCACTTCTTCAGTGTCACCCACTCCTTCACTCTCTTCATAAGGCACCAATGGTTTAGTACTTTCTATCTTTTGTCTTTTAGGGGGAAATTCTTCCATGGGAGATTCAGAGGTTGTGCCTAGGGTGTGCTCTGCTATTACCTTACCACTGTGTTCTTGAATATATGCTTCCCTTTGTCATACAAGTATTCAAACTTATCAATTATCAAATCTATCCTCCTGATAGGATCCTTTTCTTCAATGAAATAGCCTAGGAAATCCTTGTGTTTTTTCTTCCTCTATTCTTCAAGCTTCCTCATATATCCCCATTTTTTCCTTTTATTGAACACATCTTAATAAGTAATGCAGTTTCTTATTACATCTTCTTCATAGTCCACTTGGTAGGCAACTGTTGATTTGGTGAGAAGATTATGCCTTATGTTATTCATATGATTTTCAAGAACAAAAGCCCTTCCTTTTCCAGAATCTAGTGAATATCTTATCTTTAAATAATATTTCAACTCTTCCAACGTGTATGAGCCTATAAACCAGTCTTCACACTTGGTTAAGTTTGGCAGGAATGTGCCCTTCCTCTTCTTGTCCATTACATCTTTCTCCATTTGCATCATCTGCCACATAAACTTTAAAAATTCTAGTCTAAGGGGCACAAATTTTGGTAGTATGTGTGGAGCAATAGGGCACCCATAAACTCTTATTATTGTGACTTCAGGGAGGAAGAACCAATCACCAAAATTATGTGTATGACCCTGCTCTTGTTTTAAGGCTAGAGGTCTCAACAATTGTAACATGTTGGTTGGAAATATTGGTATTGAATAACCAAGGACTCCTAGGATTTTGTGCACAAAATCTTCATAGAATATCCCAAAGCTAGAGTTCTTACACCAGCTATCCCAAATATAGCACCATTTTTGTATAGGTGTAGGATTCCCTTGCTCATCAATTCTAGCTAGGTCCATTCGTTTAGTCCATTTGTCTCAATTCTAGTATAGTATCAAATGACATAAGAGAGAATAGTGTTTGAATGTAATAGGTGCCCTGTCTTCTATAACTTGCAAGAATTCATCATCCAATGCCCTTTCTAGATATGAAGCAAATTCATACTCTACATTAGTCTCTGGATTCTAGATTCTCATGGCCATCATCATCAAACTTACTGGCATCTTGTCTTGAGCATCCATCCCTAACACTTGGAACAAAGCTAGATATGTATTCACAAAATAATATCAAAAAATTTCCACAGTGATTGGCTCAGTTATAGAGGGAGAAATGGGGATTGTTTTGTTGCCAATTCCTCTTTTCATGTACAGAGGAATCTCATCACTCTTGTAAGCTCTCCTTAACCTAGTATAATGCTCCTCACTTTTTTGTAAATCTATCTTAGTCAAGACCTATTTATTCAAGTCAAATTAGTCCATGATAGCTACCCTAGTTACCCCAACTAGTACCGCACCATTTGGAAACCTCATAGTTTTGGTAGTAGAATGATAATGTTTAGCTAATAGTCTGATAAAATCCACATCAACAAATACATTAGGGACAATCAATTTGGTCAATTCCAATACCCATGGGTTTGAAACTGGAACTTTCCCATTTCTCTTACTATAAAAATACCAAAAAAAGTCCCTCCCAGATTTAGGAATGAGGGCATCTCTACAACCCTATGCGACATTTATGAGGAATTTCTTATTAACCTCCTTGGTGGACCCTATAAGCAAGTCTAAAATGGATTGGTGAAGAGGCCTCTTTTTTATCTTAGGTTCTTCATCCTTAATTTTAGTTTTACTTTCCTTTACTTCCGATTGTTTCCTTTTAGGTGGCATTTCTACTAAAACTTCAAAATGACAGAGCCTTTGGAAAATATCTACACCAATTGAGCTTCTTTAGAGAGTTATTCATGCACTTACCCGAGTGTTTGATGCTTGCAGAGCTTCTTCTCTTCATATACTCGGCTCCTTCCACGACAATGTATTGTAATTGAGTGTAGTGAGAGACAAATTCACTTGTTTTTTAATGGCGTTGAGTTCAGTCATATCAGCATTAATGCCAACCTTCTGCCAAATATTTTTTCAATAAGCTCATATTCTCGAATTTGATTATGCACCGTTGGATTCGTGTGTCACGGTGGTTGTCGTGATCTTTTGCATTTACTATCATAGTCTATAATGATTCCATAGCAAGTCCCACCATACTACCACTATCACTTATCACACTAGTTGCGATATGGCGATATTAGGTTTTTATGTCCCTTTTAATATATGTTTCTTTCCATCATTATAATTGTGGGACAGCAGTGTACATACCACCCTACTATGGCCATACTGTCCACCTCACACGGTACTACAATGTCTACCTTTCTTTCAATGCTTACCACTCTACTGCTCCACCTTGAACTTCTCCTCGCGAGGTGGCAGTGGATATCGTCTTATCATGTTGCATGCCTTGATCTCCTCTTCACAAGGTGGCAGTGAGTACGGCTTTACCATGCTTGTTGCATAACCCTCTAGTGGTATGACGGTTAATGCTTTGTTTCATGAGTTATGAACTGCTAGCTCACGCAAACTATATTTTGATGTTGTGGTGCTATAGTAAAGGAAAAAAATGTTTTATTAGTGACTATCTAGAAGGATGAATGGATATATACAAGGGAAATGTTGATTTTTTTATGGATCTTGTCACACAAATTGTTGCATTTCATATAAAACTTGATGTAGAACCAAAGGTAGTGGATCTTTTGATGTAGGTGAAGTGTGGATGAAAAATGAAGGCCAATGGAAACTGAGGGAGAATTTTCTGCTCCAACACTAGCTAAACAATCCTATTTCAACTGTGTTCTCATCCTTCAACCTTCACCCTACAACTGCACACACTTGCACTTGCAAATTGATCAGTAACGTTCAATTCTTGGTAACATATAAAATAATTTCCAAAAGTTCACAAAGTCAACATCAGTCAACTTCTTTCACTCAATTTTTTAATATTCCAAATCTCCATTTAATATTTAATTGAATTTCTTTCATAATTAAATTTACCATATTATGATAAATATGCAATAAAATTGGGTTATGACATCCTTCCCCTCTTGGAAGAGACATCATCCCAATGTCTAATAAGTTGAATAAAATAACATCATATCAAATTTTGAACATTCATGTCTATTTCAACATCTCATCAAAATATATATGTCTATTTCAACATCTCATCAAATTATATATGTCTATTTCAACATCTCATCAAGATGTATATGTTTATTTCAACATCTCATCAAGAATATATGTCTATTTTAAAATCACATCAAAAATATATGTCTATTTCAACATCACATCAAAAATATATGTCTATTTCAAAATCTCATCAAGAATATATGTCTATTTCAACATCACATCAAAAATATATGTCTATTTCAACATCTCATCAAGAATATATGTCTATTTCAACATCACATCAAAAATATATGTCTATTTCAACATCAAATCAAACATATATGTCTATTTCAACATCACATCAAAAATATATGTCTATTTCAACATTAGAATTTTAAAGCATGGAATATCATAATATCTCAATCCAAAAAATTTCAAACAAAATTATTGAGTTTCTTGTTCAAGAAAGAAAATGTGTAAAGGAGCATTCTATTTCTTATGCATCCTCCCAAGTAGCACTATCCTTTGAGTACTAGTCTTGTTGGACCTTAAACTAAGCAATATCTCTGCTCCATAACTTAACATTGTGTCTATCTAGGATTCTAATGGGCTCCACTAGCACCACTCCTGGATCTTGTACCTACAAGTATTTCCAATCAAGCACATGAGTCACATCAGGATGGTATGGCTTAAGCAAGGAAACATGAAACACATTATGAAGTTGAGCCAAAGCAAGTGGTAGAGTTAGTCTACAAGCAACTGGGTTAATCACTTCCAAGACTTCAAATGGTCCCACATATCTTGGGGCCAACTTGGAAGACTTTCCAAAAGCAATAGAACTTTTATGAGGTTTAACTCTCAAGAAAAATTTATCCCCTATGGTGAACTATCTAAGAGTTTGGTTCTTGCCAGCATAACTCTTCTATCAATTTTTTGCCTCTTTCAATCTTCTCTTAATGACCCTCATTTTTTCTTCCATTTCCTTAAGCATTTTAGGTCCTACTATGATCATGTCCTCCAATTTATCCCAATTGATGGGGGTACAACACTTCTTCCCATACAAGGCTTCAAATGGTGTCATGTCTAAGAATGTATGATAGGAGTTGTTGTAATCAAATTCAACCAAAGGTAAATATTCTTCCCACCTATACCGTTGGTCCATACAATATATTTGAAGGAGATCTTTGACTACCTAATTCACCCTCTCTATCTACCTATCAATATGAGGATGATAAGTTGAGCTAAAATTCAATTTGGTTCCTAATGCAGCATTCAAGGTTGTCCAAAACCTTGAGGTCATCCATGTGTCCCTATCATTAATGATAGTCTCTAGCACTCCATGCAAGAAGAAGATCTCAAAAAAATTCTTAGCCAGGGTCAATGATCCATCCTTAAGGTTTCCCAGAATGAAGTGTACAACCTTAGTCAACTCATCAATCATGACCAAGAAAACATCATGCTTGTTCTTGCTCAACGGAAACCCCTGTACAAAATCCATGTTGATCACTTGCTAGTTATCCTCAGGTATGTCATGTGGGTACAATAACCCAGCTGGGTGTGCATGCTCAACCTTGACTCACTGGAACTCCAAGCATCTAGCTATGTACTCCATTACATCCTTCTTGAGTTTAGGCCAAAAATATAGAGTCTTCAACTCTGTGATCATCTTGGATACTCTGAAGTGTCCTGAATAAGGTGCATTGTGAACTTCTTCTAAAACCAACTTTCTCAGCTCTCCAGAGTCAGGAATATACATTCTTCTCTGATATCTCAAAATACCATCTGGTTCGATCTCATACCCGTCATTTGAAGGATTTACTGCTAGGGCGCTCTTCACACTCTTATAGTGATCATCACCTATAATATTTTGTATCACTTGTTGCCTCATGTTAGACCTTGTTGAGATCATGGATATCATATGTCTTTTCCTACTAAGAGCATCAGCCACTCTATTCTCTTTCTCGTTTATATATTCAATTCCAAAGTCATACTCGCTAAGGAATTCCAACCACCTTTTTTTCCACGCATTAAGGTAACTTGGTTGGGTAAATATGTATCTCAATCCTAAGTGGTTTTTCTTGAGTTCAAATGGATTTCCCAAAAGATAATGCCTCTAAATCTATAAGGCATGAATTATGGATGCCAATTCTAAATCATGAGGCACGTAGTTCACTTCGTGTTGCTTGAGATTCCTTGATTCATACACTACCACTTTTCCATCTTGCATTAATACTACTCCCAATCCCTCTCTTGAAGCATATGTGATTACTGTGAATATCCCATTAGGATCGGGGATAGTCAGTATTGGTGTTGTCGTGAGCCTCTCCTTCAGGAGTTGGAATGCCTACTCACATTTCTTGGTCCATTCAAAATGCATTCCCTTCCTTTTGAGTGAGGTAATAGGAGATGCAATCTGGGAGAACCCTTGCACAAACTTCCTATAGTATCCTGCGAGGCTCATGAAGCTACAAAATTCTGACACATTCTGAGGCACCGGCCATTCCACAATCACCTTGATCTTCTCAGGGTCTACGAAGACTCCTTCAGCTTAAATAATATGGCCCAAATAGTGCACTCTTTCCTAATAGAATGAACACTTGGACAAATTCCCAAAGAGTTTCCTTTCTCTTAATCACTGAAAAACTATCCCCAGATGTTTATCATGCTCTTCAACGGTCTTTGAATAGACTAGAATTTTGTCAACGAAAATAAAAACAAAGTCATGCAAGTAGTCTATGAATACACTATTCATGAGGTTCATAAAGGCTATTGGTGCATTAGTCAAACCAAAAGGTACCATTGTGAACTCATAATGCTCATACCAAGTTCTAATGCAATATTCAGAATGTCTTCTTCCTTAATTTGCAATTGATGGTACCCTGACCTAAGATCAATTTTGGAGAACACCGTTGCTCCCTTCATTTGATCAAACAATTCATCAATCCTCAGAAGTGGATACTGGTTCTTGATGGTAACTTTGTTCAACATCTAATAATCTATACATAGATGCAAAGTTCCATCCTTTTTCACAAAAATAATTGGCACTCCCCAAGGAGACACACTGGGTCTTATAAGTCCCTTATCCAAAAATTCCATTAACTAGGCCTTCAACTCATAAATTTTTGTAGTAGTCATCTGATTAGGTGCCTTGGATTGAGGCTCAGCTCCTAGAACTAAGTCGATAGAAAAATTGAATTCCTACTTCAAAGGAAATTCTATAAGTTCTTTAGGGAATACGTCTTGGAAATCCTTGAGAATACGATAGTCATCTAAATATGGTTCCTTGCTATCAGGATTGCTAACATGCACTGCATAAATTCTGCACCCCTTTTGATGATCCTTCTTGAGCTACATCGCAAAATTTTTCTAAGCTCTAAGGGTCTCTGCATTCCACAAACCTCAACTAGGTTTCCATAATCATCCAGATAGTTGACCACCTTATCCTCACATTTCATTATAGCCTTATACTCAGTTAACCAATTTATTCCCAAAATTACATCATACAAGCCTAAGGGTGCCACATACAAGTTGACCTAAGTTTGAAATGTTGGAAGCTCTAACTCACTTAAAAAGAGACAAGTATCTACCCTCCGCTCTACTCGATTATGATACTGGACTATCCATGAATTTTCCATGTTTCCAAGTCTAATGGGTATCTTGGATATTATCCTAGGATCTATAAAACATTCAGTAGCTCCAGTATCAATTAAGATAGAGACAGATTAGCCATAGAGATTACTCATCAACTAAATTGGTGAAACTTGATATTCTACCTTTCTGTTATCCACTATAGCGTGGATCTTGTGAATATGTTGGTTCCTTCCTTCCTTTCATGACTTTGACCATTGAGCACAACTCAAGGCATAATGGTTGCCTCCACAAGTATAATATCCATCTTGAGGCCCTTTGTGACCTCCTCACTTGTCCTCTCTACAGCCCTTCTGCTTATGGTCATCCTTTCCTTTACCCTTGTTTGTTTTCTTGTTCTTTCCCCCACTACCATCTTATTGCAACTCACTTCCCCTCTTGAGATTGTGGATCTGATGGTTCTTGTATCCCTTATGAAATTTCTTCTTCCCATACCGAGACTTAGAACTTGAGTCACTACGAAGATTGGAGAGCTGCTACAGCTTTTGTTCCTATTTGGTGGATTTTTGGAAGACTTCATTCATGTTTTAAGGTGCATGCATATCCACTTCAGCTCCTATGTGAAGTCTAAGTCCCATTATAATTTCTAGATACAAAACCATTCATCTCCCTGATACTGGGGCACATATTTCAACAAGTTGGTGAACTTTTCCCAATACTGAATCACAGTCATATTTACATGGGTTAAGTGTTGAAACTCCATCACTTTCTTGTCAAAAAAAAATTGTGGCAAACATCTCTTCTTGAAGGCTTGGAGGAAGAGTTACCACGTGATCTCGGTAGGTTGAAGATTTCATTCTAACTTCTCATTATGCCACCAAGTCGCTGCTTCACCTGAGAGATAATATGTAGCCCATGCCACCTTGGTCTATTTAGAAAGGTTATGGAGCCCAAAGTATTTTTCCATTTCTATAATTCAAGCCTTAGCTCTGGCTCCAATAGCCTTACCATTGAACTTGGGAAGTGCTACTCTTTTGAGGTCTTTCCCAAGCTCTTCCTCAATTTTCCCTCGTGGACCTACCCCTGGACCATTATCTCCTTGATTTCCTTCTGCATTCTTGTGGTCCCATTCCTCACATGCCACTCAGAATTCTTTCTCTATATGATCCATGTGAGACTCTTGTCAGTTTAGAAGCTCTAGAATTTGCTCCAGTCTCTTGTTTGGTCCATTATCGAAACCACTACCACCAGTGTCTTTCCTAGTGGTCACCATGACGTCTCACACTTATCCTGCAACACAGTCATGTTTTTTGCATCTCAACACAAGGTTCTATGAATAAACGTTCTTATGCTACATCACATAATTTTCATATGCGTACATCCCTCAATATAGAAGACATACACATTCATACATAGCACACACATTTTAGAGTCTCTTATGGAACACACCAAAAAACATATCATTTGACTTTATTTATATTTAAGGTGAGTCAATAGACCCCTTATTTACAATAGGCTTCGAGTTACATCATTCTGATTTCTCAACATCAGATAGAGAGCATTCCTCTAGATCATCATCTGAGTTTACTTCAAACTTTATAGAAGAGGATGGTTGAGTGTGCAGGCTCTCCTTTTTCTCTTTAGTCAACAAGGGTGCATTGGGTCCGCACCCTAGAGGCTAGTCCCATATTGTGGAAGGATTTTTTTATCTTAGGTGTTGGCCTCTCCTCAATCTTCAAGCCTCTCTCTAGCTTGAGCCATGTAAGATCTTGAGCTAGAGTTTCGTCATCAAGAATTTTTTATTGAACCTTTGTCTTGGTGTTTCCTTTCTTTATGTCATCCTTACGTGAGGTTCTAATAGTTTTCCCTTTCCTTCATCATGCCTTAGACCTTCCCATTCCTGCATTCAATTCAGGTTCGGTCAATTCTCAGGACATCCAATTTTTGGGTCAAGGGTCAACTACCCTAGTCAACTATGGTAGACTCAAAAGGCCTATAGTTGAACCCTAAGCTCTAATACCAAATGAAATAACCCATTTGAAATTATTACTTAATTAATATTATTGTAAATGACACATGAATATAATCCAAATTAAAAAGACATAACTAGTGGCTAAAGTCAATCATAGCTACACATGTCCATTTAAAATGAGTCAAAGATTTATATATTCACTTCAAAATTCAAATTACAATATCAGGTTTGACTTGGCTCCTAAAGCCCCAAAGCCTTTACATTGTACATTTTTCATCAAGTACATGGATAAATTACATCAAGTTACATCATAGACTTTAATAGTCTTGTGAAAAACTAAGGTTCTTCTTTGATGCTCACCTCCATTGGTGGACAAGAACATATTTGAAGCACTTTACCACCCAACCACGAAGCTTACGCTTCCCCAAAATTCTTTCGACTTGAAGAATTCCTGACCCTGCACAGAAAGTTTAGTAAGAGAACAATCTGCAAGTTGCAATCTGGTGTGTTCCCATACATCAATATGCAATTCTATCTACAAGTTACAAAAGAAAGTGCAAGATCTATGCTAGGAATGGTAGAGACTGAGATCACATAGTTCATACATACATAATGAACTAAATTGCTTGGCCAAGCATAATAAATGTGTTGCAACAACAACATACAATAGGTTCTGGTAAAGAAAACCTATTCTCTCTAAACTCCATTTTGTTGCCTATCCCGGAAGGCGACTTTCTACATTAGATAATAGCTATCTACCCTCTAGTACCATCTACCCTAAGGTGCCCTAGTCAACTAAGGTATCACTATTCTGTTTCGAATATTCTTTCACTCATGCTTCAATAGAAGAGTCTAATTCTATTTTACTCACTAAACAAAAATCAAATTTAAAGCCATTAGAGTACAATCTACAATCATTCATATCATTCTTATGACTATTATATACTTTTCATCATAAGCATTTTACATTTAAAAATGTACTAAGAACAAAATAAGGTATGTCACAAGTATGTGTATGTACATAAACGAAGTCTATGTGCATACACATATATGTTCCTACTAATGTTAAATTTTGTGCATACATTCTGAAATAATCATTAATTTAGATTGCAATCTTAAAAGAGTATTCCATTTGATGTTTCTTGTCAAAATAAAGAATCAGAACAAGTCTAAGCTAACAGTTTCACACTTACTATTATTGCATTCTTAAAACTGTGGTATTCTAAACATTGTTGTTTACATAAGAACATTCATTGTTTAAATGGAATAAGTATTGTTTCCTACTAAACAGTTATAAAACAAGTTGTTTACATATGAACATTCATTGTTTTGAACAAAATAAGTGTGGTTTCCTACTAAATAGTCATAAAACACATTGTTTAAATAGAACAAGTATTGTTTCCTACTAAACAATTATAAAACAAGCTATTTACATATGAACATTCATTGTTTGAATAGAATAAGTATTGTTTCCTACTAAACAGTTATACAACAAGTTGTTTACATACTAAATAGTTTATTGAGAAAAGGTAACTTTTAACAAAATAGTGTCATTTGCAAAAGAATAACCACCGTTTACATCAACATATTACTATTTTAGATTAACAGTTAGATTTAAAGACAAATAATGTCATTTACTCTATTTGTTGATCTCAAGTTGCTCACATGCTAAAAGGTCACCTTACAAGTTAATAGTATTAAGAGAACTATGTTCGACATGTTTTTTGATGACATTCTTGAGAAAATATTTTAGTCAAAAAAAACATAGAAGCTTTAGGTACAAACCAAACTCATGCCCTTTCAGTCTGCAACAAAACAACTACAGTTGCTCTAGATCAACCGATCTCAATGGTCAAGTATCTTCTTTCTAAGCATCAAAGACATATATTGAAATCGCCCAAGAGGGCTTACTGTTTTATACCATGCATGCAACATTATTAACATGCAGACTTTTGTCTATACAGTTTACACATTTGGGGGTCAGCCCATCTATAATAAGATCGAACCAAGCTAGGCTTGGTGTTTCTCTAACATAGAAACCTTTCGATCGTTCCTATCAAATGGGGTCGGCTTCCCATTCAAAGACATTATACATATATGCAAAGCTCTAAGAGATTTTATTCAAGCCTTATTACAAGTATCAAACCATCGATATTAAGCATTAGAGACATTACAAATAAAATGCAAAGAAATATGCCCTTCCCATAGGATCGAAATTGATCCTTCTCAAGGAATAGATTTACAAACATACAGTAAATTGGATAAATTTTGATAACCTACATAAGGCTAAGTATTTTTATGCAACAAAAAGGGTGTAGGTAGAGCCGTTGGACACTCGCAAGCCTCATTCTGGCTCTGTATGATAGCCATGAAGGCTCTATATTATGTCAATTTCTACACGTGCAGGTCATAGGCCATGCACCCTTCATGAGGTGGTGGTAATCGATAAATATACATACTCATTCATTCGGCTTCAAGTTGATTCACGTACAGAACAGCGACCTCATTTTCATGATGCCATGATAACACTTCAACAAAATGAAGGAAAAAATTCTCACATGATTCATTATTAGCAATAAAGCTAATTTTATGGAAAAATTATGGGGATTGAATTACCTCCCAATCTAACTATGATGTCATTTTTACACATATTTTTCTAGACTTTAGTTTGACCCTGTTGTTTCCTTATGAATTCTCTAGATACATTCTTCTTTTCTCTGTGTTTTGTTCAAGTTCTCTTTCAACAATAAAATAGAAACAACATTGTTTTTGCATGCTTACTAGGGTGATGGCATTATGGTCATGCCGCTGACTTCTAATTTTGAAAATTGTCTTTATGACTTCAGTAGGACACACCCATTGTGGATTTTCCTTGAGATTATTCATTGATTTTTTCATAATCTGATTCAGAATGTATCAGTTATCAACTTGAACTCAATACAAATTTGAATATATATATATATATATATGTACGTATGTATATGTATATGTATATATATGTGTGTATCATATATATACATATATACTTATAAATTTGTATATCTATATGCATTTAAATGATTTCATTCACATTTACCACGTATTCAAATAATGTACATATATGTGTGTGTGTGTGTGTATCTTTTCAAGAATCAAAATTTGGTTTTAAGTGAAAGATAGAATTCCTACATTTCATCATTTCTTAAAATCTTATTTTATCAAACTTTGGGTTTAGGGTTGATATTTTGAGAGACTTAAGAAAAATTAAGGACTTAAGAGGGAATTCACACTATACAAGCATGTCTACCACCACTAGCAGACCAGACAAAGTTGTTGGGAAAGGCAAAGCAAAATTAAATAGAAAAATAGATTATGTTGGAGTGCTTAAAACCCCAGGTTTCACTGATGAATACCATGATATTTATGATCCTAAAATCTATGGTGGGATTACCTTGGAACTTAGATTTTCTTGTGAGAATAAGGTTGCAAACCAAATGCAAATTAATAGTATTAGTCCATCGTGGGTAAGTGGATTAGGGTGCATGATGTTATATGAGGTTTTCCCTTGCCCAAAATTTATCGTCTGTGCCCACAATTATGATGATAACAAAAGAGTAATTTTTAATAAAGATAGCAAAGAAGAAATTTTATCCATTTCTGTGAAATAATTTGGAAATGTGATGGGGTTTACAACCAAAGAATTTAGAAATGTCCACATTGACCTAGAAAAGCTTGCTAGTGATTTGGAAGCAGTAGATGAAAGGGAGAAAATTAATTTTTTGAATAAAATAGTTCTAGATTGTCAAAGAAACTTATTGAAAAGTAATCATAAGCCTCCTTGTGATTTTGTAATTTTTAGACCATGAGTTCAAGATACTATTTCCATGCTAGTATTTTCCTCAAATTGGATAGCAATCAGGAAGTGGGTGTTAGCCTCCTTGAAATGGTATTTAATATCCATTATAATGAATAGCCTATCAAATATAATTTTCTTGAGAACATTGTACAATCCATGCAGAAACAATTTTTAATGATTAAAGGAGGTTCCACTAAGACATTTAGGTTCACAACCTACTTATACTATTTTTTCTATTCAAATTTAGTGAAATGTTTCAGACCAATAAGCTTTAGATTCGGCCCTATATGAATGCTAAGAAAAAATAAAATAGCTCCAGTATATGATTAGACCAGTAAGATAAGGATGCATGATTCTTAAAGGAACTACAATCATTTTGTAGGTTACTTTTTGTCTCCATTGTATCAAGCAATTACAAATACTCCAATGCCTATATTGCCCACGTCTTGTAGAAATTGCATTCAACTAGGAAAAGAAATAGAATTGGTTGATTGCTACTTAATGGAAGAATATATTGTGTTAAGATTTTATGCATCAGGAGTAGAGCCATACAAACTTCCAATACATGTGATAGAAATGGTTTTTGCATTGGAATATGTAAGGCAGATGGAGAGTACTAATCAACTATACTTTTTTAGTCAGCAAAATAAGACCATATTTCCTTCTTTACCTTTTTCATGTGGAGGGTTCACATTCAAGAGATAAGAATTCAGTAAGGTACATGATCTTTTGAAATTTTTAAAATTTGATGTTGTCTATCACTGGCAGTATGATCCATGTGACACCATGCCAATAAGAATATTACAAATAGAATTCAACATCAAAGTAAACCCTTGCTTGAAAACTTGAGAAATAAAGTTTCTTGGGATGAGGTCAAAACATTAATGGAGAAAATTGTTGCTAAAAAAGGTATTTATTTTGAACAATTGTCAGCAGAAATTATGGAATTACACCAACAGATAGAAGTAGAGAATCAAATCAGGAGATAAAATATTTTTTATGAAAAAAGTGGTAAACCATCTAGTAGAGTAAAAATGTCAAATTATCTAGATAAGGGTGTTACAAAAAAAAATGGTCACAATAAAAAATTATTGACTTTTGGTCTATGAGGAAGGAGCTAGGTGAACCAAAAACTAGTGCAGAGTTTGTAGATATTGAAGAAGATTTTGAGTTTAGTAATTTTTGGAATATAGAGCATCCCAATGAACATGAAGAAACTGATGATGAATCTGATAATGATAGGGAAGAACAAAGTGTACAATATGTAAGAAAAATCAAATCTGGTTTAAGTGTGACCATAAAACAAAAATATACTTTAGGAGTAGCCATAGCTAAAAAAATGGGTTATGGAGGTGGTGGTTTGTGGTCCCAAGGACAAGGAATTTGTATAGAAATAGATGTAGAACATAGAAATCCTATTGATAAGTGAGGATTTGGAGCTAATAAAATAGACCAAGGGCATACAAGTATAGCTTAAACAACTCATTTTGTTAAAGCTTCTAAATCTTAATACTCATGGTCATATACAATCACATCTAGGACATGCCCATGGTGGAGAAACTAGTGCAACTAGCACTTCCACTGGTGGCGATGGTATGGGTAGTAGTACTAGTAGTGGTCAACATGTGCTATAGCAAAAAATTACCCACAAGAGGCCAACAGTACAAGATACCACACAAATACCCATCGATCAAGGCATACTAAAGAGGGGAAGGATTATGATAGGTCCAATTCCAACTACCAATTCCACCCAAAAATAGTTATTTCTAGACACTCCTCCAGATAGTGTGGTTGCAACAACAACTGCAAGTACTCCTAGTCCTTTGCCATTCAAGCATTCCATTATTTCTGAGTCCCCAAGTTTTGATTACAATGATGAGTTTAGAAAGAAATAAAAATTGTGTAAAAAAAAATGAAGCAACTGATAGATAGTTCGCCTACTGTAACTTTAGAGCCTACAACAACTAGGGTATTACCCACATTTGATCCAAATAAAGAAATCATGGAGCAAATGTTTGTTGTTCCCACAATTCAAAATAAACCAAAAAATCAAATGGATCACTTTGAATTTCAAGTGAGCAACTTCCAATTGGAATTTTCTCGATACAAAAATTCTGACAAAATTAATGTATCAAATAAGAACAATGAATTGGTGTACACATCATTGCTAAAGCAAGAGAGAGAGAGAGAGAGAGAGAGAGAAAGGTTGCAAATTCAAATAGAAAAGTTACAGGCAGACCTAGAAAATTAGAAAGCAAAGAGGAAAGCAGTAGATAAGAAGACCAATGAATTAGAAAAAAGAATAAAAAAATCATCCTCTACATCTACAAGCAAAGAGGATAAACAAACAAAAGAGGATAAACAAATAGAGGTGGAATTGAATGAACTGAAGCAAAGGTTATATGAGAGCAAAAAGAAATATGATGAGGAAAAATCCACTTCAAAAAAATTAAAACAAAACCTGAGGAAAGCAAATCAACAGTGGGAACAAAATTTGGAGAAAGAAAGAAAAAAAGTGAAAGATTGGCGGTAGAGTTGAGGGGAGCAGAAAATGAAATAAACTCTTGTCAAAATAAGTTAACTGCATTTTGTAGAGAAACAATGAGGCATATGAAACAAAAGATCTGGAAGGAAATAATGCAGAGGATTGAACATTTGTGTGAATTGTTTCAATTGATTGATGTTATGAGACTACATTATAGGAAGCTCAAGAAATACTTAATGGACAACAAAAATCTGATGACAATAGAGAAATCTGCAAATCAAATTCATCAAATAGTCTATAAAGCCAATGACAATGATTTTCAATTAAAAGGAATTAATAATCGGATTGATGCCTCAATGAAGTTGTCATCTATCATTCAAAAGTGTTCGAGAATGCATGCAATAGAGGAATTTTTGCATCTGGCTGCAAAAAGGATGAAGAAGATGGATGAGAAGGTAAGGAACTTGATAGAGCTTGGTTTTCCAAGGGCTTTTGACACAGCTAAGTGATTCATTGGAAAGGATGATTTTAGAAAGAAGATGGAGGATCCAAGGAAGATTGATTTGGACCAATTTCCTTAGAACCCAGATGAGGAAAACTGTTTGGATTCCATCAAACCATTGATAACCTTGAATGCAACTTTGACTAAAACATTCAATTCAAGTTCCAACTTCAACAATTCATTGTTAACAAATTTTCAAGTCAGACAACATTAGTTAGAACAAATGACACTTTCATCAACTGAACAGTGGAAGTTGCTAGAAAAGCAGATAGAATGATTTGATATTGATAATATGAGTTTCCAAGTTCAAACTTAGCTCTATGCAGAGCTATCTTTGAGCAATATTTTCCATTGCCTCTATGTATTCCTTCATTTAAAAATCAATAAAAAATCTAAAATCTAGTAATGTGTTGATGTTCAATTATTTGTATTATTTATTTTATCAATTGAAGAAAAACTATGGTTTCAACTACTAGATACACATTAAACAATTCTTTATGTTCATTTTTGTACATGCTACTATTGTTAATATGTTATTAAGTATTGAGTTGAGTGATGAATCACTAAGTACATGTTTAACACAATTAAAATATGAAATTATTAATAATATATTAATTTATTCAATCTGATGCATAATTTAATGGAATACAATATAAAATACCAACTATAGTTTGAAATATAAAATGCAGTATAAAATTTAAATACCTAGAAATTGTTAAATCCCTGGATAACCATTAAAATTCAAAATATAGATTTTACATTTGAAACTAGAAATAGTGGAAAATAATAGTACATTAATTTATTCAATCTGATTCATAAATTCATGAAATACAATATAAAATAACATCAACGACGATCTTTGAATATGATCTCAAAAATTGTTCATTGCCACATGTCTTAAACCCCCTCTTACGTGGTGCAAGATTAAAGGATTTCGCAAGTTCATAGGCCCATAGCATAATGTCCTTTTTTTGGTTGTGGAACTATAGGACATTGTGTGATTATATTCTCACATGGAACCTAGGAGTATCCTATCGGAGAGAGGGGACGGTTGCGTCCTTTTCAAGAAAATAAAGGTTCCATAAAATGTTGACACATGGTGAAAGATTAAAGGATTTTGCAAGTCTGCGGGCCCATAGCAACATGTCCTTTTCTTGGTTGCAGAACCACGAAAGGACATTGTGTGATGATACTTTTACATGGGATATGGGATAATCCTATTGGAGACAAGGGATTGTTGCATCCTTTTCAAGAAAATCAAGGCTCCACAAAATGCTAGCATGTGGCAAAAGATAAAGGATTCTGCAATTTCACGAGCCCATAGCAGAATATCCTTTTCTTGGTTGTGAAACAGTTACCTAATTTTGCTTCTAGCTCAATAAAGTAAGAGCTAAGATAGATTTTTGCAAAGTAAGGGGAAAAGGTACACATTTAATTATGCTATGTTCATTCATATGCATAAAAGAAATTATCAAAATATTGCATTATTAGGTTATGCAATTACATACAACAGAGAAGAGAGAGTCAACATTTATTGCAAAGGTAGTCTTTATTAATAATCATAAGTGTATAGTGTCCCTCACAAGCTGAGGGACTGACTATTTTAATGCAAATAAGGAAAAACTATACATTTACAAATATAAGAAAGAAAAATGCATATGTAAAGAAGGGGGACCCGTCATTTCCTGAATGACGAATCCCAATTGAGTTGCCTTTGCATCAGCTTTAGCCCTCCTACTTATCCAGCCTCCAATTGTTGCTTGCCCCCTGCTACTCCAAGGTTTCTTGCATTTGTGTGAAGAGTGTTGTTAGAGAAATGAAGGATCACCAATCAATACATATGCAGACATCCATAAACATATAATTTGATCCTCATGTGCATTAAAATAGCTTGCATACCATAGATGTCCAGGAAAACAAGAGATTTATCAAACACATATATCATATGCTTTGTTTTATCTAACATGTTTGCTCATTGTGCAGGTATAGGTAAAATATTTGTTGCTATTTTGTTCCATCTGGCTACAACATGTGGAGTAAAATGTGGCTCCCATGAGGGTTGAGCCCAACATGTTGCCCTCTTATGTTTTAAGAGGGGTAGGAATGTAAGAAAAATTAAGTAGCTTGATCAAGTTGATGATAAACCTATTTTTGATGCATTAAAAAAATATGGAATCATACCACTTGATCAAATTTCATTATCAAATTCAAATGATGCAACAAAACTGTGTGAATTATCAAGAAAGATTACTCTTCTTCATTTCACAATGAGCCAAACAATAGGCTGTCATCATGTTGATCAAAGGGGCAGTCATGGAAAAGAAGAGAAATGCAATGAAAAATACAGTGCTTTCACTAATTAAGAGCATCAAGGAAACTTGCTTACCGGTCCTGTTCCTCAACAACTTTTTCTTCTTGGAAACCCTACTCTAATGGATATGTCTTTCAATCTTCTTAGTGGACCCATTCCAGTCAAGAAAAACATGATGTGATGACAGTACTAAATAAAATACATGGGATAGTCAAGTTTTGGAGCTGAGTTGAAATGAAGTCCACATATATTTCAAAGATGGAGTAAACAAGAAAGGCATTGGAAAGAGATATTAACATCATGAGTGTAGAGCCAGAAGACTATATCAAAGAAACAGAATCATTTTTATAAGCAACTATGATGAGCTATTGCTTTGTTTCTATAGAACTCTTAGTTCTAGCTTCACAGAGTAGGAGCTATCAAGTCCTATTAGGAGCTGTCATAAACTACTTGGAGCAGCTATAGGTGATGAATGGAATGCATGGTCAAGGCATGTTTGCATTTTCTATCCCAAAGAGCAATGCTATATAAATGGAAAACATAATGATGCAACTGAATGCCTTAACGATATTTGTATAATGAAGTGAAGAATACCATGATTATAAAATGCTACATAATCAAAAAAATCATTGCATTCAAGGGTTACCTTGTATTTAGTGCACTCTTGAAGAAATTGGAAAAGTACAGTAATGATAGTGATGTTCAAAGCAAAGAAGTACCATTTATGTCTATCTCTTCTAGTGTTTGTTGGTATGAGGATAGTCAATGGGGAGATAATGGTGAAAAATCATGATAAACATGGGTAACAACTATGGGTTAAGTTGCATAATGATATTATTATTCACTATAAGATAATTTTCAAAGGGATAGTCTCCTACAGTCTTGGTGGCGGTATGAAGACTTTATGAGACTTAAGGATAGTGGAATAGTACATGCCCAAGTAACAGTGATTTCATATTCAAAGGATAATTATCAAATTCATGAATAGTGAATCTTCAACTTAGTCAGGGAAAAACCCACAATTACTGAAGCAGTATACAAGTGCAACCATTACCATGATCATGCTACAATGAATGTGATAGTATAATGAGTACATTGCAATGGATTACAAAGTGAAATAGCAATTTTAGAAGAGACGATTATTTTGAATAAGGCAATACAGTTTGACAAAGAGGATTAAGAATGATCTTTCAAATTTAAAGGGTAAAGAATAGAAATACAACATATAGAAGCATGGCTACTTCATACAAGGAGCAATCATAAATCAAGAGGTACAATCGTGGAGAAATAGAGCATCCATAGTGCAATGCAATGTTAAGTTTCTTTAGGAATGAAAGACTATCCCTTATGCAATATGCATTCAACAATAAAAAAATTGCATTGTCAAGGGCAAGAGTGGAATGAATTCTCAAAAATACACTGGAATTATTAGAGGGTAGCATCAAAGGACGGTCTTATGAAGTAACTATATGTGGCAAGTCATGAATAAAGGAAAGACTTTTTGTTATTAAGGACAAAGAAAGATTTTTATATGACTGTTTGTGGAAATCATTTATGGTCTAGGAAGCAAAGGGAAAGTCATCAAATAAAGAATTACATTCACAAAATTCAATAGCAGTATGAGTTTCGTGAAGCATGAAAGGCAACTCTGAATATGAAAATACGACAGACATACTGAAGTAGTGTTAAAGTCTCTAGGCATAGTCATGTGAAGGAAGGCAATCCTATGTGAAATATCTGGGAGGCAATATGTTCAATCAACAAAGTGCCATGATTAATGAGAGTCAACAATCTAAAAGGCTTACAAAGATGGTGCATAGAGATATTCAAAGCATTGTACAATTATTAGATAAAGCTAAGAGTTAGTGATGTCAGTCTTTATAAAAATGTAGTCAACAAACACCAAAGGGTAGTGTTCATGAAGGAATGGAAAAGGTGTGTAGAGTTGTGAATTATACACGTATTGTGCAATGGCATTGTATCATTTTGCAAACCATTTTTCTTCACAGGGCAACATTTTTTTATCGAATAGTTGGCTAAGATAGCTCTTGTTTTAATTGTCTTCCCTCTTATGAAATCTCTTTCATATTATGATCTTGCACAAATCTTCCATAGTAAAGGTGATTATGACAATTTTGGTCATCATTACATGGTATCACAAGGAAAATGAAGATACCCATGTGTTTAAAGTCAATAGAGAATGGAAAATCCACAGCCTGCAAAGAGGTCAAACCCTCGGCCCAAAAAATGTAAATTCAAATATTATGATGATGTTTGGTTTTGAAGTATAAATATAAATATTGAGATGGAGTTTAAAAGCAGCTAACAATGAATGCAAGGAGTAGATCAAATGCACAACCAGGGCAGCTATAAATGCATGATAAACATATAGTAAATGAAGCTCTTCATCATTTCTTATGTATAAAATTCAAAGCTTGAACAAAAATATATAGAAAATCAAAATGTTTTACTATTTTTTGTATAATAGAGCTTGAATGGAGCATATTTTCTACGGAAAATAGAAGAAAAAAGAAAACTTTGTTGGACAATAGAGCTTATCCACATTTTTATGTTCTTTTCCTATGAGAAATGAATACAAAATATATTTGTGAAACACCATAGAATCTCTAGCAAAACCCTAGACTTCCATGGCAGTGCAGCAAGAAGTGTAGTGTGAGAATGAAATGTGAGATGATGCTTTGGTCACGAGTTTTGCCTTTAGGGTTTCAACCCTAATTTTGGCCAATTCTCAAGGGAAATTTTTGCCTTTCTTTTAAATTTCACAAATAAAAGATTAATGCCCATGCATTATGTAAGTGTCTAGGGGTGTCCACTAAATGAAATAATTTTTGCATTGTCTCCCTAGACTTAAGTCAAAGTCAGGAACCTTTTATTTCGCAAAAAGGGAATTTGAAATGTAAAATACATTATTTAAGTGATGTTATTATAAATCACTTATTTCAATGTTTTATTTATTGCAAAATGGTGTGTGTGCCTTCAAAAATTTAGTCAAAGGGGGATATAGTTGGAGTTGTTATAATTGCAAGATAGAGGTGCTTGAACAAATCAAAAGTGTGAGTCAAATAGTTTGGAGGCATGTAGGGAATTTGGAGAGGATTGACCAACATGTGGAAAGCATGAAGGTTGTTTTTGACTAGATTTTGGAGGGAATGATTGCATTTGGGGACATTTTCTCATGATTTTAGTGTGGGTTGGGTCAGGGCTTGACTTTTCTTCACTTTGGTGACCTTTTGGAGGGGTTTTTAGTGCTTTTATTTTGGATTTTCTATGGCATACGACTAGAGGCTTCTAGAAGGATATGTGTGGGGCAATTTTTCAAAAAAGCATAAGTAACTTCAAACAGAGGTTTTGAAGTTAGTTCTTTCTTTCCAGCAGTATGGTAACTCTTTCTTGGAGTTTTCTTTCAGCAAGAACAATATTGTAACTCTTTGACAGACTTGTAAACCAGTGAGTACCTTGGATATCAATTATATTGAGTATTTTTCCTTCTCATTTTGTGCTTTATTGTGTGCATTTGGTTGATTGATCAAATTACTTGTGAAGTTTATCTCTTCCCTTGTAATTTTATCTCATGTTAAGCACCTTTTTGCATAAAAGTATGTTGCTACAGGTTATAAGTTGTGTTTAGAATGCAAACACTTTTAGTTGTGAAACCTTTTTTCCTTCTAATATTTTAGCATTAAATCCCCCTTATAAAGTATTTATGCGAGAAACATACAGAAGTGAGTTGTGTAAGCCAAATTCAGTCATTGTTAAAATTGTGTATGTAAATTGAGTTTGCAGGTCCTAGTTAGTTTTTGGTGCATCACCTTAGGAGTTAGTTTCATTGTTAAGTTGTCCTTTTACCCTTTTCTCAGAAAAGCGTTAGTTTAGTAGTAGTTTAGGTGACACCATTTAGGATCCAGCCTTATCTAGAGGTCCACTCCAAGTTTAGGTGACCCATAGCCAAGGAGTGTTCCCATGTTACTCCAAATTGCTAAGTTCTACAACTTAGCAAGGGTGCAAATTTGAGAGCTAATAGTTTTGGCACACCCAGTGGGACTGTGAATTGATTCTCAGTCCATTTTACATGTTTTTCTACTATTATTTGGTGTGAACAGTAGTTTATTACTACCTTTTGAGGTGTTTCAAATACATACCTGCGACTCTAAGAATTTTTTATTGGTTTCAGTATGATCAAGTGTTGGTTAGTTTCAAGTAAATTTAATTTTTGTCTATTTTTCCAGCTTCTAAATTAATAAACATGACTATGTTTCATGGAAACGTGTCATATCACCCATCATATCATGAAAATGCTAATTACCCACCACCTTATCAGCCATTTCAGACCTATCATGCTGCTAGTTTTACACCTAATTCCTTTCATTTACAAAGAAACCAGCATGCACAGTTCTTTTTCCACCCACCCACCCCTGCTCAAGCTTTGCAGTAGTATGCCTATGCTCATCAACAACCCCAAGAAGGTTATCTTATTTCCAACCAGCAATGTTGCCTTTCTAATGAGCCTCAAAATTTTGATAACATGAGCATAGAGGATATGTCTTTGTACTTCCAATAAAAATTTGAAGAAATCAATAGAGAACAAGAGTATCAAATGCAACAACAGGAGGTGGCTCATCAGGTTCACTGTCATCAACAAGAGATGGAGGCACAAGTAAAACAATTAGATGATATCAATAGGCAACAAGAGTTTGATATGCAATAGGAAGAGCTTGCTTATCAAGCTTATATTCATCAACAGGAGGTGGAGGCACAAAGGTATGAAACCCAGTCAGCCCCTGGCATTCCTAGTTTCAGACCAACATCTTTGGAATCAATGAACCATCATATGAAAGAAGAGGTTCCCAAGTACAATTTTGCAAGCTTTAAGCAAGGTAAGCCTCTAGAATCCTCTAGTAAGTCTTCTAAATTTGAAATTCCAAGTTTCAGAGGATTCCATTTAGTGCAAGAAAATGTAGTACCTAAACAAACCCATTCCACCACTTCTCAAGAATAGCTTTCTCAAGAACCCTCTTGCCTTAGAAAATCCCAATCACCTATTACGTTTCCAAATCCTTTTTTTGAAGAACAAGTTGCCAAGTTCAATATTCCAAGCTTTAAACAAGGTGAGCCTCTTAAGCCTGCTAAATTTGATATCCCAAGTTTTAAAGGGCCTCCTTTATTACAAGAGCCTTTACCTGAGCTAGTTCAGCCTATAATATCTAAAGAGAAACCTCTTGAAGAAGCCATTTTCCTTCAAACAACCCAACAAACTCTATCTCAAGAGATTTGTTTTAGTTAGCAAGGAAAGGAGAAAAACATAGTTGAAAAGTCTTCACTTGATGAATCTAAATTAGAATTGTTACAGCTGAGTGTTGACTATAATCAGTTGGAGCATCAAGGTATAGAGCAAGAAAATGATGTTGAACATGAAATTTTTGATGAGTCATTCAATTAAATTCCATTTTTTGTTGAATATCAGGATATAGTGTTGGGCCAATAAGATACTAAACAAGAAGTTGAGTATAACTAGTTTGGACAATAGTATGAAGAACAAGAAGAGAGTAGTGAAAAGGAGGATGCTACAACATGGTTCAATGAACTCCCTCCTTTTTTTGAATATGATGAAGAAAACCTAGTTGTGGACACATCACCATCATCTTTGGAGCATCAAAAGGATTTTAGGCATTGTGGTGAGTTGCTGATCTACAAAAATCAGTGTGATAATCAGGCCTTGAACCATGAAGAAGAACATGAAAATAACCCAGTTTTAGATTTTGGGGAGCTTGAGGACCATAAATTTTCTCACAAGTTGTATTAAATGATACTAATTTGCAATCCTTACTAAAGGAATCAAATCTAGAAGTTCCCATAAGCCTTCAAGAAATTTGTCATGTTGTTGAGAACTTTCTTCTAATGCAAAAAAGTGAAGAAGACTTAGAGGAAGACATGTTTTGGGATGAGCTGGAGGTGTTTTTCTTAGAGCTTGATGACAGGCTAGCATCTTCTAAGTTAGAAGATCAAAATCCAAATGAACAAGAAGAGGAAGTAGCATTGTTTCTTACAAATGAGACAATTGGAACAATTGATTCCAATCAGCAAAACGGCGTCAAAGAAGTAGTCTACAAGAAAGAGACCAACAGTAGAGTTTAAATTTTTGTTCTTTCACAAGGATGCCCTATCAAGCATTTAGCAAGCATGGAGGCCACTGAAGCACCAATAGTTAGTCTTGTACCCAAGCATGAAGCTATAGTTGAAGATGGAATCGAGAATGTACTTGTAGCTGAACAAGAGTATGTTCAACTCACTTATCCCCCTCTAAACAACAATACATATGATCCATTTGATGAGGTAAGTGAACTTTTTTATCTCTTTCAAGGGGTAGTGCATCAACTTGTTGAACATTTTTCTGTGTATCATCTTTTCTTAGCTATCCTCAAGTATGCAAGTCATTGCATATTGAGAAGAAGGGGCAGCTACTTCAGTCATCCTATAAATGGTTTTGTTTAAGTGGTTTTGTCTTGTTGATAGTGTAGCGTAGTTTTCTATTTAGATGTAGTTTTTCAATTCCTCTAAGTGTTGTTTTGCATAGTTAGTTTTTTTTTAGTGTTTTGGTGGTTGGGTTAAGTTATCAAGGTGTCATACATTGTTCTAATGAGTTATAGTAATATTCAAGATTGTTTTCAAGTCTTGTTTAAGTTTCCTATTGACTTTGTTCCCTATGGATAAGCTTAGGAAACTGGTCAAGATGTTTACCAAGCAAACATTTAGCAGATATTGCCAAAAATGTTACCTGATTTTGCTTCTAGCTCAATCAGGTAAGAGCTGAGATAGCATTTTTCAAAGTAAAGAGAAAAGGTACACATTTAATTCTATGTTCATTCATATGCATAAAAAAATTATCAAAAGACTGCATTATTAGGTTATGCAATTGCATACAACAGAGAAGAGAGAGTCAACATTTATTGCAAAGGTAGTCTTTATTGATAATCATAAGTGTATAGTGTTCCCCACAAGCTGAGGGATTGACTATTTTAATGCAAATAAGGAAAAAACTACACATTTACAGATACAAGAAAGAAAAATGCATATGTAAAGAAGGGGGACCCATCATTGCCTGAATGATGAATCTCGGTTGAGTTTCCTTTACATCAGCCTCAGCCCTCCTGCTTATCCAGCCTCCAGTTGTTGCTTGCCACCTGTTGCTCCGAGGTTTCTTGCATTTGTGAGAAGAGAGTTGTTAGAGTAATGAAGGATCACCAATCAATACATATGTAGACATCCATAGACATATTGTCTGATCCAGATGTGCATTAAAATAGATTGCATACCATAGATTTCTAGGAAAACAAGAGAGTTATCAAACACATCTATTACATGCTTTGTTTTATCTAACACGTTTGCTCATTGTGCAGGTAGAGGTCAAATCTTTGTTGTTGTTTTGTTTCATCTGGCTATAGCATGTGGAGTAAAATGTGGCTCCCACAAGGTTTGAGCCTAGCATGTTGCCCTCTTGTGTTTTAAGAGGGGTAGGAATGTAAGCAAAATTGAGCAACTTGATCAAGTTGATGATAAACCTATTTTTGATGCATTAAACCAATATGGAATCATACCACTTGATCAAATTTCATTATCATATTCAAAATATGGAACAAAACTGTGTGAATTATCAAGAAATATTACTCTTCATCATTTCATAATGAACCAAACAGTAGGTTGCCATCATGTTGATCAAAGGGACAGTCATGGAAAAGAAGAGAAATGCAATGAAAAATATAGTGCTTTCACTAATTAAGAGCACCAAGGAAACTTGCTTATTGGTCATGTTCCTCGACAACTTTTTCTTCTTGGAAATCTTACTCTACTGGATATGTCTTTCAATCTTCTTAGTGGACTCATTCCAGTCAAGGAAAACATGATGTGATGTCAGTGCTAAAGAAGATACATGGGACAGTCAAGTTTTGGAAATGAGTTGAAATGAAGTCCACATACATTTCAAAGATAGAGTATACAATAATAAGACTTCCATAACATGAATTCTTATCTTTATAGATGTGAAATCATTGGAAAGAGATATTAACATCATGAATGTAGAGCCAAAAGACTATATCAAAGAAACAGAGTCATTTTATAAGCAACGATGATGAGCTATTGCTTTGTTTTTGTAGAACTCTTAGTTCTAGCTTCAAAGAGCAGGAGCTATCAAGTCCTATCGGGAGCTATCATAAACTACTTGGAGCAGCTATAGGTGATGAATGGAATGCGTGGTCAAGGCATGTTTGCATTTTTTGTCCCAAAGAGAAATGCAATATAAATGGAAAACATAATGATGCAGTTGAATGCCTTAATGATCTTTGTACAGTGAAGTGAAGCATACCATGATTAGACAGTGCTACAAAATCAAAACAATCACTGGATTCAAGGGTTACCTTGTATTAAGTGCACTCTTGAAGAAATTGAAAAAGTACAATAATGACAATGATGTTTAAAGCAAATAAGTACCATCTATGTCTATCTCTTCTAGTGTTTGCTGGTATGAGAACAATTAATGGGGATATTGTTAGGGTTAGAAAGATAGATACCTAACAATTAAATGTAGATTTAAGTAATAAACAGAGAAACTAAAAAGACATAGAATAAATTATAACATAGAGAATTTAACGTGGTTCACCCAATCTGGGCTACATCCACCAAACCGTATCCATCCAATAATTTTATATCTAGTGCAAAAACCTATTACAATCTTGAGAATAATCATGTTTTTCATCATACTGTAACAACCCATCCGAACCCCTTTTTAACAAGCTTAGAAGCTTCCAGATTTTGGGTTCTACAAAATCATATTTTTCTTTTTTCGTTGATTTTTCCCTTTTTCGGTGATGATGCGAAAAAGTAGGAGGAAAATTTTTCTCGGGGATTGCCACCCCCGAACCCCCACCCAGGGCCTGACTCGGCCCCAGACCCCAACAAGGATACATGTTGGGGTGTACAGTATACCATGGGCTATACAATATAGCATGATCAGTCACCACATACCAACAATCTCCCACTTGGAGATTGATCCTCGATGACACTGCTGCAATTATAGCTCCCACTAGAAATAAGTACCTTGGACCCTACTGCTCTGTTATACTTGAATTCAACCTTGAAGGCCAATTGAAGTTGAAGAGGAGCTCATCTTCTCCCTTGTCACCACCTTCGTAAACATATCCGTTGGATTGACATCTATATGTATCTTGTCCAACTTGACCTGTCCATCCTCCAACACCGACCGAATGAAATGATATCTCAATTGTATGTGTTTTGTTTTAGAATGCAAGGTAGAATTCTTTGCAAGATGTATAGCACTTTGGCTGTCTATAAACAAGTAATTTCCAACCTATTGTTTTCCCAACTCATCGATAAAAAGTTGCAGCCATATCATCTCCTTTGCCGCCTCTGTTGCAGCAACATACTCTGCCTCTATGGTGGATAAAGAAACCACCTCTTCAATCAAGAAATTCAACTCACTGTTGTCCCACCAACTGTAAATACATAACATGTGGTACTCTGCTTGGTATCTATATCCCCTGCCAAATCTAAGTCAACATAGCCTTTTAAATCAGTGTTAGATCCCCCAAAACATAAACATTTATTGGATGTACCTCTCAAGTACCTGAGAATCTATTTTACTACATTCCAATGCTCAACTCTGGGATGACTTAAATACCTGCTAACAACTCCTACGACATGTGCAATATCTGGTCTCGTGCATACCATGGCATACATTAAACTTCCTATAGCTAAAGTATATGGTACCTTGGACATTTTTTCTTCCTCCTCTTATGTCTTTGGACACATATCCTTATTCAATTTAACATGACTAGGCAAAGGTGTGCTGACATCTTTTGCATTCTTCATATGAAATCTCTACAACACCTTTTCAACATAATTAGCCTGAGATAAAAACAAATTTTTATTTTTCCTATCTCTACACATTTTCATACCAAGGATTTGTTTTTCTGCCCCCAAATCCTTCATAGCAAAATATTTTGCTAACTGTTGTTTTAGCTCACTTATGTGATCCATGTTAGACCCTACTACAAGCATGTCATCAAAATATAAACACAAAATAATGTAGCTATCATTATCCAATCTCTTAAAATAAACACAATGGTCAGAATTACACCTGTTGTAGTCTTGCTCAGCCATAAAACTATCAAATTTCAAGTACCATTTATGAGGTGCTTGCTTCAAGCCATATAAACTTTTATTCAATCTGCACTCTAGTTTCTCCTTACCTTTGACCTCAAATATTTTTGGCTGGTCCATATATATTTCCTCTTCCAAATCACCATGGAGAAAGGTTGTTTTAACATCAAGCTATTCTAAATGCAAATCTTCAGTAGCCACAATACTTAAAACAATACGAATAGAAGTCATTTTAACAACTGGAGAAAAAATCTCATCAAAATCAATACCCTTTTTCTATGTAAATCCCTTTACAACTAATCTAGCTTTAAATCTCTTCTTACCTCCATCCTCCTCTTTTAGCCTATAAATCCATTTTTTTGGTAAAGCCTTTTTACCTGGAGACAACTTGCATAATTCCAAGTCTAATTTTTCAGCAAGGAGTCCATTTCTTCTTCCATTCCATGCTCCCACTGAACCTTGGTATCCACCTGCATAGCTTCATCATAATATTCTGGTTCACTGGCATCAGTTAACAAAATAGTATACAAAGAGGGAGAGAATCTTTCTGAAGGTCTACTTATCCTTGAAGATCATCTAACAAGTGGTATTTGTTGTTGTTGTTGTTGTTGCCCAGCATGAGGAACCACTAAAACATCATTGTTTGGAATATCATCCAACACTGCATAATCATTTTCTTTCTTCTCATGTTGCAGCAACAGATCTTTGTACAACACTTTCTCATTGAATATGACATCCCTACTTCTCACAATTTTTTGATTTTCAAAATCTCAAAGCCTATAACCAAATTCATCAATGCCATATCCAACAAATATACATTTCTTTGATTTTGCATCAAGCTTGGTTCTATTTTCAGAATCTACATGTGCAAATGCTTCTCAACCGAAGGTTTTGAGAAAAGAATAACTCACCTTCTTACCTTTCCATGCTTCCTATGGAATACCACAACCCAAAGGATTAGAGGGACCTCTATTAATTAAATAAACAGCAATGTTTACAGTCTCTGCCCACATTTTTTAAAGGCAGCCCAGCATGCAATCTCATAGTTCGTGCATGCTCCATTATTGTTCTATTCATGCGCTCAGCCACTCCATTTTCCTGTGGAGTCCTTGGAACCATTTTCTTCCTATGAATACCATTAGAGGAACAATAATCTTCAAACTCTTTGCTCAAATACTCACCACCATTGTCAAATATGAGACATTTTAGCTTTTTACCCGTCTCATTCTCAACCAAGCTTCTCCATTTTTTAAAAGCTTCAAATACATCAGATTTTTGCCTAAGGAAATAAATCCATACCTTCCTAGTTGCATCATCAATGAATGTAACATAATACAGAGAGCCACCGAGAGAAGATACCTGAGCTGGTCCCCATACATCTGTATGCACAAGCTCCAATTTTTCATCTTTCTTTTGCTTCCCATCCTTGAGAAAACTTACTCTCTTTTGTTTTCCATACACACAACTTTCACAGACATCCATATTAACACAATTTAGACCTGGTAAAACATTATTTGAATGAAGTACTTTCATACCTTTTGCACTCATATGCCCAAGTCTATTATGCCACGGTGCTAATTCAGAGTCCACAGCAACTGTATGATCTTCTACCTGCTGAACTGCAGCAACTGTTCCTGAACATTGACCTTTTTCTCTAACAATTAAAGTAGAAGGAACAGTATGACCTATACAAAGATATAAGGTGCCTACTTTCACACATTTTTCTACCACTAAGTCACCCTTTGTGACCTTCCAATTTTTATCACTAAATGTAACAACACAACCTTCATCATCTAGTTGCCCTACTGAAATTAAATTTTTGCTTAACTTTGGAAGATGCCTTACCTCATGTAGTAGCCAGTGATTCCCATTCTACAACTTAATCTTGATTCTTCCCTTTCCAACAATCTAACAGAGTTCATTATCTCCTAAATAAACCAGCCCAAAATCCACTTGGACATAATCAAGAAAATAACTTCTATGGGGGGTAGCATGAAATGAAGCCCCTGAATCTAACACCCAAGAATCATCAGCATTATCAAGGGAAAGAATCAAAGCATCCTCATCAGATTTATTATGTACCACATTTTCCTCTTTACTTCCTTCCTTTTTGTCTCCTTTATTTTTTTGAGACCAACAATCTTTCTTTAAATGACTCGGCTTACTACAGTACCAGCAATCCCTCTTGTCTCTAGATTGGGACCTTCTGTCCTTTGATTTTCCTCGTGACTTCCCATGATTTTTGGAATTGTTTCCTCTCTCCTTTGTTTTGCCCCTGCTTTCTGCTTTCAAAACACTACCTGATGTGGATGTTCCACCTAAGCTTTTCCTACAAATTTCCTCACTCAAAATAACACCAACAACGTTATCAAATTTCAATGTATTCAAACCAGAAATAGAATTTCTAATAGCCATTACCAAGCTATTCTAGCTTTCAGGCAAAGAACACAAAATCAAAAGAGTCCTAACTTCTTCATCAAAGTTTACTTTTACATAAGTTAATTAATTGATGATCGTATTAAACTCATTTAAATGATCAGTAACTGACCCACCTTCTACCATTTTCATATTAAATAAAAGCTTCATAAGAAATACCTTATTCGAAGCGGAAGGCTTTTCATATAACTTTGTCAGGGTTTCCATCAACTCTTGAGTTGTCTTTGCTTTTGTAATATTGAACACCACTGATTGTTCCAGGCATAAACGAATACTGCCAAGAGCCTTTCTATCCAAAATCTCCCAGTCCTCATCAAACATTGCTTGGGGTTTCTTGGTTTTCCCTTCCAATGGCCGCCATAAATCCTTCTGATAGAGATAGTCCTCCATCTGCATCTTCCATAACTAATAGTTCTGCCCATTAATCTTCTCAACCTTCTTACCCCCATCTGCCATTACTCAACTGTGAGACCTTCCTACAGACGATAATCAAAACACAACTTGCTCGATACCACTTGTTAGGGTTAGAAAGGAAAATATCTAACAATTAAATGCATATTTAATAATAAAAAAAGAAACTAAAAACACACAGAATAAATTATAACACAGAGAATTTAACGTGGTTCACCCAATCCGAGCTACATCCACCAAACCGCAACCATCCAATAATTTTATTATCCAGTGCAAAAACCTATTACAATCTTGTGAATAATCATGTTTTTCATCATACTATAACAACCCATCTGAACCCCTTTTTAACAAGCTTAGAAGCTTCCAGATTTTGGGTTCTACAAAATTGGATTTTTCTTTTTTCGTTGATTTTTCCCTTTTTTGGTGACGACGTGAAAAAGTAGGAGGAAAAATTTTCTCGGGGGTTGCCACCCCCGAACCCTCACCTGGGGCCCAGCCCGGCCCCCAGACCCTGGCAAGGATACATACCGGGGTGTACAGTATAGCATGATCAGTCGCCACATACCAATAGAGATAATGGTGAAAAATCATGATAAACATGGGTAAGAGCTATGTGTTAAGTGGCATAATGACAGTATTATTCACTATAAGAGGATTTTAAAAGGGAAAGTCTCCTACAACCTTGGTGGCAGTATGAAGACTTTATGAGACTTAAGGATAGTGGAATAGTACATGCCCAAGTAACAGTGATTTCATATTCAAAGGCAAGGATAATTATCAAATTCATGAATCATAAATCTTCAACTCAGTCAGGGAAAAACCCATAATTAATGAAGCAATATAAAAGTACAACCATTACCATTATCATGCTACAGTGAATGTGATAGTATAATGAGTACATTGCAATGGATTGCAAAGTGAAATAGCAATTTTAGAAGAGACGATTATTTTGAATAAGGCAATATAATTTGACAAAGAGGATTAAGAATGATCTTTCAACCTTAAAGGGTAAAGAACAAAAATGCAGAATATAGAAGCATGGCCACTTCATACCGGGAGCAATCATTAATCAGGAGGTACGGTCATGCGAAAATAGAGCATCCATAGTGCAATGCAGTGTTAAGTTTCTTTAGGAATGAAAGACTGTCCCTTATGTAGTATGCATTCAGTAATAAATAGATTGCATTGTCAAGGGAAAGAGTGGAATGAATTCTCAAAAATACACTGGAATTATTAGAGGGCAGCATCAAAGGACGGTCTTATGAAGTAACAATATGTGGCAAGTCATGAATAAAGGAAAGTTTTTTTGTTATTAAGGACAAAGAAATATTTTTATATGACTATTTGTGGAAATCATCTTTGGTCTAGGCATCAAAGGGAAATGTCATCAAACAAGGAATTACATTCATAAACTTCAATAGCAGTATGAATTTTGTGAAGCATGAAAGGTAGTTCTGAATATGAAAATACGAAAGTCATATTGAAGCAGTGTTAAAGTCTCTAGGCATAGTCATGCTAAGGAAGGCAGTCCTATGTGAAATATCTGGGAGGAAGTATGTTCAATCAACAAAGTGCCATGATTAATGAGAGTGAACAGTCTAAAAGGCTTACAAAGATGGTGCATGGAGGTATTCAGAGCACTATACAATTATTAGATAAAGCTAAGAGTTAGTGATGGCAGTCTTTATAAAAATGCAGTCAACAAACACCAAAGGGTAGTGTTCATGAAGGAATGGAAAAGGTGTGTAGAGTTGTGAATTATAACTATATTGTGCAATGACATTGGATCATTTTGCAAACCATTTTTCTTCACAGGGCAGCATTTTCTTATGGAATAGTTGGCTGAGATAGCTCTTGTTTTAATTGCCTACCCTCGTATGAAATATCTTTCATATTATGATCTTGCACAAATCTTCCATAGTAAAGGTGATTATTACAATGTTGGCCACCATTACATGGTATCACAAGCAAAATGAAGATACCCATGTGTTTAAAGTCAACAAAGAATGGAAAAGCCATGACCTGCAAAGAGTTCAAACCCTCGGCCAAGAAAAGGTAAAGTCAAATATTATGATGATGTTTGGTTTTGAAGTATAAATATAAATATTGAGATGGAGTTTAAAAGCAGCCGACAATGAATGCTAGGATCAGATCAAATGCACAACTAGAGTAGCTAGAAATGGATGAGAAACATATAGTAAATGAAGCTCTTCATCATTTCTTATGTATAAAATTCAAAGCTCAAACAAAAATATACAAAAAATAAAAGTGTTTTACTATTTTTTGTATAACAGAGCTCGAGTGGAGCATATTTTCTATAGAAAATGGAAGAAAAAAGCAAAGTATGCTGGAACAAAGAGCTTACTCAGGTTTTTTTGTTGTTTTCCTATGAGAAATGCATAACAAAATCTATGTGTGAAACCCTGTAGAAGCTCTAGATAAACCCTAGACTTCCATGGTGGTGCAACAAGAAGTGTAGTGAGAGAATGAAATGTGAGATGATGCTTTAGCCACAAGTTTTTCCTTTAGGGTTTCAACCCTAATTTTGGCCAATTCTCGAGGCCAATTTTTTCCTTTCTTTTAAATTTTTCAAATAAAATATTAATTCCCATGCATTATGTAAGTGTCTAGGGGTGTCCCCTAAATGAAATAATTTTTGCATTGTCTCCCTAGACTTAGGTCAAAGTCAAGAACCTTTTATTTTTAAAAAAGGGAATTTGAAATGTAAAAGACATTATTTAAGTGATGTTATTATAAATCACTTATTTTAATGTTTTATTTATTGCAAAATGGTGTGTGTGCCTTCAAAAATTTAGTCAAAGGGGGATATAGTTGGATTTGTTATAATTGCAAGATGGAGGTGCTTGAACACATCGAAAGTGTGAGTCAAACAGATTGGAGGCATGTGGGGAATTTGGAGAGGATTGACCAACATGTGGAAAGAATGAAGGTTGTTTTTGACTGGATTTTGGAGGGAATGATTGCATTTGGGGACAGTTTCTCATGATTTATTGTGGGTTGGGTCAGGGCTTGACTTTTCTTCACTTTGGTGACCTTTTGGAGGGGTTTTTGGTGCTTTTATTTTGGCTTTACTGTGGCATACAACCAGAGGCTTCTAGAAAGATATGTGTGGGGAAATTTTTCAAAAAAGAAAAGTAACTTCAAATAGAGGTTTTGAAGTTAGTTCTTTCTTTCCAACAGTATGGTAACTCTTTCTTAGAGTTTTCTTTCAGCAAGAGCAATATTGTAACTGTTACCAATTTTTTGCTACAACTCAATTAGTGGAGTTGATTAAATACTGTTATATCCTAAAGTGAAAATGCAGTTATTTTTGCATATGCTAAGTGTTGTTTGCATCTTATTCATCATTTTATAAGTGACAGTTATGCATTGAAATGAGGAAACAGGGTTTCAAGAATTGCTATTTAGTGTTTCACAATCAAATGGAGTACAGGATTGAGCATACAAACAACAAAGCATGACTGAATGCTTTCATTTATTTCATAAAATGATTCATATTTACAACATTTTATTTGATTACAAGAATTCAAATGGTTATACATTCAAATGATGATACAACGTTGCATCATAAATGCATTTTCTTTTCAAAATGAAAAGCAAAAGATTGAAATTGAATATCCACACAAGTCGTGGATGTAACTGTTACAGTGCATCATAAGCATCACACTACACTATGGAAGATGCATAAAAGGAAAAGTCACATAAGTATAGAAATAATCATCATTGCCTATTGGTTGATGATCGATGCAGAAATGGTGCACCATTTTGTATTCTCTAAGCTCCTTCAACTTGTAGGAAGGAAAAGAGTGATGTTAGAGCTCTGAATATGAATATACCTACATGAACCATCAACCATAATGTAGTATGCTACTAATCATGCACTAAAAAAATAAGAAAAGTGCAGAAACATGAGCTGAAAGAGATACATCAACATCATCATATATTGTTTTATGCTAACATTGTTTGTTTCTTTGTGCAGGTATAGGGAAAATCATGAAGTTGATTATCATTTGGAGATCAAGCATGTGGAGAAAAATGGGCTCCCACAAGGGTAGAGCTCGGCATGCTGCCCCTTATACATTACAAGTGGGCTGAGAAGGAGATTGCAATCATCATGTTCATCAAGAAAGGAAATATACAACTGAAAAAGTAAAACAGAGTTCATCCATCAAGTTATTAAGCCGACTACATTCACTGATAACAGTCAAATATGTTTCAGAAAGCTATAGGTGAACAATGGGTTTAATCAGCTCAATCAATTCACCTAAGTACATTCATCTCAAACACTGTTGTATGGTTAATTTTTTTCTGCCATAGTATTATTTGTTCATCATGTCCAAGATATTATGCAAAGTTCAATAGTGTTCATGCTCATGACAGTGATAATGAACAGGCATACATAATGCCTCATCAATAAGAGCATTATTTAACAAAGAACACTATTTCAAATTTTCATTTAAGAAGAGAGCAAGTGCATGGAATAGTTTTATTAAATGGAGCATAAAAATGCATGAAGAGTGCCAGGTGGAAGACCAAGAACATGAAAGGGCAGAAAAGCATGAGGGGAACTCCATGTTTTCAAGCATCATATAATCCACTATGTTATGTATCAATGCAACTGTGGTATTATTGTTTCATAAAGTTGTTTATATCATTTAGCTATGCTCTTGAGGTATGCTTTTAAGGATATTCAACATGGAGTTAAAGGCAGGAAAATATGAACAAATCGAACAAGAATTACAATGTGAAAAGTCATTTTTAGAATGATAGAATATACATTGAACATGGTATGAATGAGGGTTTGGAGTGCATCTCTAAAGAGTGTGATTGTGAGTGCATAAGAGATTAGAGTGAACAAGTAACCTAGAGTTCAGATTAAAGGATTTATGTGCACAAGGAGGGAACAACATTATAATGGTAACTAAAAATGTAAACATAAGATACATGAAGGTTCAGTATATTTAAAGTACAGGATGCCCATATGAGTTTAAATTCAAGATATATTTTTCAGAACCTCATAAATCCATTTGAGGGTTTTCAACAAAACACAAAGGAAGTGTGTTTTCCTTTTGAATATCAGTTATCATGGTGGGGTTTTGTCAGGAAAAGGATTTATTCAATGCTCTCATGGTCAAGCTTAAATACAAAGAAAATACATTTAGAAATATGTTTTCTTCACATTCAATAAATACCCATATGATGAAAATTGGGAAAATAGAAAATCATGTTCGGTCGAACCCAATTTTTTGCATGAATAATCAAATATACATATTCTTGTTCGTTCTTCTAAATACCCTACATTTGAGTTTCAAATTTAAAGACAAATTTCCCATTATTTCCAGCATACCCATGTGAGGACTTGAGCTAAAATGCATATTTCTTTCATTTTTAGTATACCCACATTGGGGTTTCGAGTTCAAAATACAGATAGTACCATTTACAGGTTACCCACATGGGGATTTGTTACAAAATCTAGAAAGTTACAAGAAAACCCAATATGTACATGTTAAGGCTGCGGCCTACACAAATGGCTTGTAGATTTGTTCCTTTATGATCATCTTGCTCGCACAAAGATAAGTTTTATGAGTTTTTCTGAAGGGTAGAACGTAATGAAAATGCAAGGAGAGTAGAGTTTACCATCACGTGCCTAAAGAGACCTTATGAGCTCGCAATGGAGCCATGGCAGAGCTCTCTACAATTCCTTAAGTAATGTCTCCCATAATGGCGTTCCAAGGCGGATGCAAACAAAGCAACATGAATACAAAAATACATCAGAAACAATAATCATGGCTGCGGCTTTAAGGCCAAATCTTGTTTAGAATAGAGCAAATGGGTTCACAAAGCCACTAGAGGTTTGGAGTCAACTTATCACCTGTAGATTCAACAAGAATAGGAACAATGGTACTTGAATCCTCCTCATCAAGTTTGAGCCCACCCTCATGGGGGCCAGTGAGAGAGCAATACATAAATATAAAAATGCACTAGAGTATGTTATAGCCGCGGCCAGTGTTTTTTTTTAATCATCAAAAGGAGCCAAGAAATCAAATAAATGACAGTTAAATGCTCACCATGAGTAATAGAGACCAAATTTGGCGAAGGTTCAACCACAGAAAAGCTCAAATGGAGTCCCAAAGCTGAAACCCTATCCTCTCATGGTGGCTCATTTATCTCAAGCAGAGCAAGTTTTCCAAAGTGTCAAATGCAAAATGAGGTCAAGATTAGGGTTTACTCATGTTTTGTTGTGTTGCCCTGATTCAAAATTATGGGCTTATCATTCTTTCTTTTTTTGCATTTAGTATCAAACCTTATGCAAAGTTTGAAAGGCTGACTTCCCTAATGATTAGGTCGAGCAATGTAGAGGCTCATGTGATTGAAATTTTGCCTAAGTTTTGTTTTGTTTAATGAATTGTGTGAAGACTTTAGGCCTTTAGATGAAGCCTTTAACTACTTTCAGGGGATTTTGTGGAAAATCAATTAGTTTTTTGGAGGGGATTGCTTTAAGAATAAGGATAGGTCTTAGATTTTTTTATTGATTTTAAAGAAATCAATTCAATGTTCATAATTATTGTTGGTTTTGATTGATTTTTTAGAAATCAATTATAGATTGGAAAATTATTTCTAAGGGAAAGGAGATATGAATAAAAGATATTCATTATATTTTATGATTTTTTAAGAAAATCAATTATTGTAATTGGAGAGATAAGCTTATTATTGTTTTGCAAAATATTTTGAAATATTTAGTTGCAAAAATTAGTCAAATTATGAAAATCTGCATATCATGTAAAGCAAGATTAAAGCAGTGTTTTTATAAATCGCTTTATTCTTTGCTATTTTTAGCAGATTTTTGAGAGGTACTGCCTTGGTCAGATTTGAGATGCCTGCTGGATGGATAAGGTTTTTTATTTTCTTTTAAAGCAGATTTAATCTATTTTTAGAGGTTGGACAGTGTGAGCATGAAAAAATTGAGTTTTTTCTGCTTTTGTGCAAGCTTTTGAGGCAGATTTGATACCTTTTCCTTGAGCTTTCTTCTTGAGCTCGGATTAGGGTTTTGGATTTATTTTATCTTGAAGAAGACTGATTTTTCTTCTTCTTCTCAGTTCAAATCATTGCTTATTTCTCTCTTGTGATGTAGAGAGTTTTGTAAGCATTTCATACTCATATTTTGGCAAAGACCCTCTTTCAGTTTTAATAAAGCAGCAGAATTCTCCTTCTCATTTGTTTTGTCTCATTCTATAATAGCAATTTGATGTCCTTGTAATTCAAATCAGAATCCTTTTATGTCTTTTTGTTGTAAGTTGTGTTTCAGAATTGCATAGTTTCAGGTTGTATGTTGTATTTCATCTAGGAACTTTCATACAAATTACTGATGGAAGTATGTGCCAGTGAGATTGTGAGAGTTATTGTGATAGGAAAGTTGTTGTGGGTGTCAGAGCTTGAATCTCATAACTTCTAGTGAAATATCACTTAGATTTAAGTTTAATTTCAGTTATCCTTCCCCCTTACCCCAGAAAATTCTTAGAGTAGGATTCATCTTTCGAAGAACCAACTCACTCTAGAGATTCTCTTTTCACATAGATCACCCACATCTGAAAAGAGTTTCCATGTTTCAACAGATAGTCTGATTTTTGCAAATCTAACAAAGGGTGCATATCTGATTGATAACAGTTTTTGGCACAGTCGGTGGGACATTGAAAGCCATTTCAGTCAAATTTTAGTGTTTTTTAATTTGCTATTTGGTGTATGCAGCAAATTTTTTCATCCTTTTGGAGGCTCATTTCAATATACCTGGCGACTCTAATCCTGATTTTGCATGCTAGTGTAGCCTACACATGAGAAAAATACAGACCAAATCAAGTACTGCACCTTTCGAATATCGAGAGTTGTCCCCACCATGAAGAAGAGGCAAAACAAGAAGGAGGCTCTTTGAGACACTTGCGAGATCGAAGTCAACACCTCCTATTTTTAGCTCTTTGGTTTTATCACCAGGAGTATCGGCTCCAATATCACAAGCACCACCAATGGTAGCGCCAAGGTAGCACCCATTCATGCCTTTTAATGGAGGCAATCCATTAGACATCGCTCAACATGATGACATCCTAGTTGCAGCCCTTAGAAGCCTGCCATACTTCACCGGGGAGGACCTCACTACATCGGTTGAGCATATTCATAATGTAGCCACCTTATGCTCAGTTCACAACATTACGCAAGAGAATGTTGCATTAAGGCTCTTGGTTGCATCACTCAAAGGGAAGGCATTGCAATGGTTCAGAGGTCTCACAGCCAACTCAATTATGACATGGGATGCATTAGGTAATGACTTATATCAATACTTTGCTGATAAATCTAATAATCTGTCTCTATTAGAGCAATTGAGTACCATTCAGAGGGTGCCACACAAGCACTTGGTTGATTTCAACTACCGATTTCAGAGAACCTAGGATAAGATTCCTACAATGGTAAAACATTTACCAGCACATGCTTTTCTATTTTACTTAAAAGCTTTGAATAGTAAGATTTCAGTCATGACTCAATCTATGGGTGGGCATACATTCCCTAATGCTTATGACATAGCCATTAGGGCTTAGAAATGTCTCATCCAAGCTGGAGACATAACCCCTAGACCTCCTATGCCTTTGTTTCTAGAAATACAGCCACCTACCCATATTGTTGTACCTCCCTTAACTATTGTCCCGCCTGTTCCAGCAATAGGTTATCATAACGCAGCCCAAGAAATTATTGCTCCAGCCCAAAACCAAGAATTTCAAGAGATTAAAAGTATACTCAAGACCTTCAGGAACGATCTTGTGAGCATTAAGAAGCAAGTTGGTCAGGAACATAATCCTTATCAAGCCACTTATCAGCATAATCAGCCTAATAGGCCTACCTTTAAGAATGATTACCAAGGCCAAAGGAAGACTTTTAACCCTAGGCCATTCCAACCATACAACCCAAACATAGCCAGTTCATCAAAGGAACTTGTACCCCAAAATAATATCGCCCAGGATTGTGGTTGGTGTTATCCATGTAATCAGCCCCATAACCAATTAACGTGCACTAATGGAATGAGAAATCAGGCTTTAATGGTTCAAAATAATTGTGCCGGTTCAGAAAATATTGTAGATCAGAATCAAGAACAGCAAGATAATGTGGAAGTCACCTTGTCGAACTGGCAGAGCTCTGACTTATGTGGTGTGAATGGTCAAGATCAACAAAATTCTTCCATTTCGGCCAATACTAGATCAAAAAAGAGAGCTATGGATTCAGGGCAGCAAGCTAGAAATTCACAGCAACAACCTTCAAGACAAAACCATCCCATTCCTTTGTCAAATGTTAATGTTGCAGCGCAGCCTAAAGTGCAGATTTTGCAAAGAGGCCAAGAGATACATGGCAAAGAGCAGTCTAAGATGCATTCGCAGACTTCGTAGATACAAAACCATGTTGTTGTCATTAAAAACCAGTAGAAGGTAAATTCTACATCATTTAATATTGTTGAGCACCTCAAAAAAGCTACTGTCAGTATGTTGGTATTAGGTGCTTTGCACCTCCCAGGGCAGAAAGGTTTACTGCAGGAAGCTTTAGCTGAGTTGTCTATTTTTGATAATGCTAATCAAGGAGTTGCAAAATTTGTGCTTGCAAACGATCTGGAGGTTGAGAATGAGAAAAAAGGTAAAGAGGTAAAGCCTCCTCCATTTTACTTAAGTCTGATTATTGGCAATAAAATTGTTCATAACTGTATGGTAGACTCTGGTGCCAGTAGCTTTGTTATGCCTAAAAGCTTAGCTGATAAGTTGGGTCTTGTTATGAGCCTAACCCCCAGAAGGGCATAGTTCAATTAGATGGGTCTGCTATTAAAACTGTTGGTATTATCAAAAATTTGGCTCTTACTTTGCATGCATCCCCGAGTTTTGCTATTCATCAGGATATACATGTCATTGACTTGCCACCACACTTTGTCATTTGTCTTTCAAGGGATTTTACAGCCAAGTTGGGTGGGTTTCTATCTTCATATTGGTCTCATCTCTTCTTTAGAACAAGGTATGGTACGAAAGTGACCATAAAGTCTGAGCCTCTCACCAAAGACCATATCAAACCATATTCACCAAATCCTATAAACGCTAACCTCTACGCCACCTTTGCACTGGAGGAGCAAACTATGACCTCAGATTGCAGCACCCATATAGAAAATATCAATCTAGATGAATGGGCAGCTGAAGATCATGAGCTTGATCCGTTTCAGCGCATAGATGAGATAGGATTAGGATTTTATATGATTCGAGAACCTAATTTTGATATGCCTAATCTTTGTAAAGAGGAGGAACAGTCTGCAGAATTGGAAGCTTTACTTCGATGGTTCAAGAAACAGTATTGGTGCTGGAGGTGGGGCTATGTTGATATCACCAGAAGGAGATAAGTACTATTCAACTTTTAGATTCGCTTTCAACTGTTCGAATAATACAGCTGAGTATGAAGCGTTGGTGCATGGCCTCGAATGGGTCCGTAAAAAAGGTATTAAATGCTTGCAAGTTTATGGTGATTCAAAACTAATTGTAAATCAGATCAAAAATTTAAATGCTACCAAGAATGATTTGCTTAAGAAATATAAGCATTGTATATGGGATTTGATGGAAGATTTTGATGCTTTTGATATTGTTTCAATTCCTCGTAATGAAAATAAGCATGTTGATAGGCTCGTTGCCATAGGAGCCTAGTTTAATATTCCAAATGAGATTCATAAAGTAGAGGCACATCAATATGTAAAAATAGTGGTCAGACTTTCCGTGCTTGACAATAATGTGAGCTGGCAAGTTTTTGACAGCAATAAGCAAATTGTCAATTTCTTAATTGTTGAAGTTGAGTTTGCAGATGGAAACCAACAAAAATGCCAGCAGCAGTATGCTGATCAAATTGTGCAGTTGAAGACTAACAAGCTACCAAAAGGATTGGTGACCTTGGAATCTGTGTTCAATTCAGATGACCAAGCACAGAAAGACAAGTGTGGCCTAACAGTTAAGGAAGAACATTATGCAGCCATTGAAATCTTTAAAGGAAAGCTTCTCAAGCTAGGAAAGGTATGTAGTAAAGAGGAACAACAAGCATTTATTCTGTTATGTTAGAAATTTAGTGATGTTTTTACTTGGGAGTACAAGGATTTGAGAGGTTTTAACCCAGAACTAGCCCAACATACTATTGACTTAGAGCCTAGTGCAAAACCAGTAAGGCAGAAACAGAGATCTCTTAACCCCAAATTAGAACACCTTATGAAGGCTGAACTAAATAAATTAGTTGAGAGTGGTATTATTTTTCCTATTAAGCATACCTCTTGGGTGTCAAAATTAGTACCAGTCAGGAAGAAAAGTGGGGAAATTAGATTGTGTGTTGATTTCTGAGATTTAAATAAAGCATCATTAAAAGATCATTACCCACTTCCTTCCATGGAGAAAATTTTGTAGGTGGTTTCTGGTTCTGACAGATTTTCTTTACTAGATGGTTACTCAGGTTATAACCAGATTTTGGTGAAGCAAGAAGATCAGTTCAAAACAACATTTACAACTAAGTGGGGCACGATGGCCTACAAAAAGATTCTTTTCGGCTTGTCTAATGTTGGAGCAATGTTTCAACGAGCGATGGATATGGCCTTTCATGATCTTATGAACAAGTTTGTTCTGGTATAGTTAGATGATATTACTATTTTTTCCAGAAATGCTAACAAACATCTTGATCATTTAGAGCATATTTTTCAGAGATGTGGAGAGTTCAGAGTGTCTCTCAATCCGAAGAAGTGTATATTTTCAGTGCATGAAGGAAAATTGCCTAGACATGTTGTTTCAAAGCAAGGGATTTCTATAGATCCTGAAAGAGTCTCTGCAATTCTTGAATTGCCATTACCAGCCCACAAGAAAGGCTTGCAAAGCTTTCTTGGAAGAATAAATTTTGTGAGAAGGTTCATATCGAACATTGTAGCTTTCCTACAACCTCTCACTTCTATGCTTAAAAAGAGTATGCCTTTCAATTGGACCAAGGAAGATAAGAGGAGCTTTGAGCACATAAAGGAAGCCCTTGTAGCTGCTCCTACTCTCATTAATCCAAATTTTGACAAAGAAATCATTTTGTATGCCTTTGGAGGAGTAGATACAGTTTCAGCTATGTTATGCCAGCAAAACGATGAAGGCTTGGAGCAGCCTGTAGCATTTTTTAGCCAAGTATTACATGATTATGAGGTGAAGTATTCTTTTGTCGAGAAGCATGTTTTTGTTGTTGTTAGAAGCCTTAAAAAATTTAGGCACATGTTGTCCTACAGCAAGATCCATTTGCTGGTTGCTCATTCAACTGTTAAGGATTTCTTACTTAACAAAGATATTAATGATAAGCGTGTTGGTTGGATTACCAAGGTGATAAAATTTGACGTTGATATAAAGGTAACCAAGCTCGTTAGAGGCAAGGGTTTGTGTGAAAATATTGTTGGAAATGAATACAACTTAAAAGGAGTTGAAGATATGGATACGGTGCTAAATAATGATGTTGCAAGTGTTGTTCCAGTTTTTCCTGCTACCTGGATACAACAAATGATGCACTATTTACGAATTGGTGAATGCCCCGAAGGCTTAGACAGAGCAAAAAGAAGGTATTACAGATTACAAGCCATTCCTTATGCAATTATTGGTGGCATTCTTTATAGGAGATATTTTCAAGGAGTTTTATTAAGATGCATTCAGCCTGATCAAGTTGACAAGCTTTTAGCAGAATTTCATGATGGGCCTTTAAGAGGCCATTTTGCTGCGAGAACAATAGCCTTAAAAATTATGTGGGTTAGTTATTATTGGCCTGATCTATTTAAAGATGCTATTTCTTGGGTCAGAAAATGTGAGAAATGTGCTTTATTTTTTGGAAAATAGAGGCTTGCAGCACTGCCCCTGCATCTGGTTTAGGTGGAACAACCCTTTGCTAAGTGGGGTTTAGATTTTATTGGTCCTATCAATCCGCCTTCAAACACGGGTCATAAGTGGATACTTACTACACAGATTATTTTACCAAATGGACTGAAGTTGTTTCTTTGAAAGAAGCAAATGAGACTTTTGTACTTAACTTTTATCTGGATCTAGTGTCAAGATTTGGTGTTCCAAATTCAATAATCTCTGACAATGGTTTAGCTTTTATCAGTTTAAGGATTTTTGATTAGTCGGTTAGAAATAACATCTATTTGAACACATCTTATAATTATTATCTACAAGGCAATGGTCAAGCAGAATCTACAAATAAGAATTTGATTCAGATAATCAAAAAGACTGTAGAGGACAATCAAAGGACATGGCATGAAAAGCTTAAGTTAGCTCTTTGGGCTGACAGAATAACTCCTAAGAGGGCTACTGGTTGTTCTCCTTTTGTTCTAACTTATGTAAAAGAAGCTAGGTTACCTATTTCCATTGTGTTACCAACTTTAAGTTATGTTAAAGAATTGGAATTGTTGAATGAGCAGCCTCTTGAGGTGAGATTTGCACAGCTGATAGAGCTCGAAGAAACTAGAAAGGAAGCATTAAGACAACTGGATATACATCAGGTTTAGATGAAGAGCTCTTTTGATAAGAAAGCAAGACCACGAGAGTTCATTATTGGTGATTTGGTCTTCAAGTGGAATGAATATAAGAGTAGACCTGGATGACATTCCAAGTTTGATGTTATTTGGGATGGGCCTTATGTGATCACAGAGTGCAAGGAACACAACGCATTCAAACTTTCTAAGTTGACTGGAGAGGTGTTGTCTATCCCAGTTAATGAGATCAACCTCAAGCATTGCCTTTGAGATAAGTTTTATCTTGTAAATAAGTAGTATAGTATTGCAAATAAGTGTGTTACGCACATTTCTTTTCAGTAGATTTCATTTTCCTAAGCATTGTTGTGCATGTTCTGTTGGCCATTAGGGCTGGTTAGTTTGCTTTCGGTTTTGTTTCATTTTGTTTTGCTACTATTTGGAGTGTTGCTGTTCAAATTTCTGAGTTTCATCAGGGGGCAGATTTGACTCCGCGCCCAATAGAGTTTTTCAAGGCAACTAATCTATGGTTAGCTGGCAAGCATTTAGCGGAAATTGCCAAAATGTTACCAATTTTTCGCTACAGCTCAATTGGTGGAGCTAACTAAATACTATTATATCTTAAAGTGAAAATATAGTTATTCCTGCATATGCTAAGTGTTGTTTGCATCTTATTCATCATTTTATAAGTGACAGTTATGCATTGAAATGAGGAAACAAGGTTTCAAGAATTGCTATTTAGTGTTTCACAATCAAATGGAGTACAGGATTGAGCATACAAACAACAAAGCATGACTGAATGCTTTCATTTATTTCATAAAATGACTCATATTTACAACATTTCATTTGATTACAATAATTCAAATGGTTATACATTCAAATGATCATACAACATTGCATCATAAATGCACTTTCTTTTCAAAATGAAAAGAAAAAGATTGAAATTGAATATCCACACAAGTCGTGGATTTAACTGTTACAGTGCATCATAAGCATCACACTACACTATGGAAGATGCATAAAAGGAAAAGTCACATAAGTATAGACATAATCATCATTGCCTGTTGGTTAATGACCAACGCAGAAGTGGTGCACCATTTTGTATTCTCTGAGCTCCATCAACCTGTAGCAAGGAAAAGAGGGATGTTAGAGCTCCAACTATGAATATACCTACATGAACCATCAACCATAATGTAGTATGCTACTAATCATGCACTAAAAAAATAAGAAAAGTGTAGAAACATGAGCTGAAAGAGATACATCAACATCATCATATATTGTTTTATGCTAACATCATTTGTTTCTTTGTGCAGGTATAGGGAAAATCATGAATCTGATTATCATTTGGAAATAAAGCATGTGGAGAAAAAAGGGCTCCCACAAGGGTAGAGCTCGGCATGCTGCCCCTTATACATTACAAGTGGGCTAAGAAGGAGATTGCAATCATCATGTTCATCAAGAAAGGAAATATACAACCGAAAGAGTAAAACAAAGTTCATCCATCAACTTATTAAGCCAACTTTTCACTCATAGTAGTCAAATAAATTTCTGAAAGCTATAGGTGAACAGTGGGTTTAATCAGATCAATCAATTCAACTGAGTACATTCATCTCAAACATTGTTGTATGGTTATGTTTTTTCTGCCATAGTATTATTTGTTCATCATGTCCAAGATATTATGCAAAGTTCAATAGTGTTCATGCTCATGACAGTGATAATGAACAGGCATACATAATGCCTCATCAATAAGAGCATTATTTAACAAAGAACACTGTTTCAAATTTTCATTTTAGAAGAGAGCAAGTGCATGGAACAATTTTATTAAATGGAGCATAAAAATGCATGAAGAGTGCCAGGTGGAAGACCAAGAACATGAAAGGACAGAAAAGCATGAGGGGAACTCCATGTTTTCAAGCATCACGTAATCCATTGTGTTATGCATCAATGCAACTATGGTATTATTGTTTCAGAAAGCTATTTATATCATTTAGCTATGCTCTCGAGGTATACTTTTAAGGATATTTAGCATGGAGTTAAAGGCGAGAAAATATGAACAGATTGAACAAGAATTACAATGTGAAAAGTCATTTTCATAATGAGTAGAATATACATTGAACATGGTATGAATGAGGGTTTGGAGTGCATCTCTAAAGAGTGTGATTGTGAGTGCATAAGAGATTAGAGTGAACAAGTAACCTAGAGTTTAGATTAAAGGATTTTTGTGTGCAAGGAGGGAACAACATTATAATGGTAACTGAAAATGTAAACATAAGATACATGAAGGTCTGGTATATTTAAAGTACAAGATGCCCATATCAGAGTTTAAATTCAAGATATATTTTTCAGAACCTCATAAATCCATTTGAGGGTTTTCAACAGAACACAAAGGAAGTGTGTTTTCCTTTTGAATATCAATTATCATGGTGGGGTTTTTGTAAGGAAAATGATTTATTCAGTGCTCTCATGGTCGAGCTTAAATACAACAGAAAATACATTCAGAAATACTTTTTCTTCACATTCAATAAATACCCATATGATGAAAATTGGGAAAATAGAAAATCATGTTGGGTCGAGCCCAGTTTTTTGCATGAATAATCAAATATACATATTCTTGTTCATTCTTCTGAATACCCTACATTTGAGTTTCAAATTTAAATACATATTTCCCATTATTTCCAGCATACCCATGTGAGGACTTGAGCTAAAATGCATATTTCTTTCATTTTTAGTATACCCACATTGGGGTTTTGAGTTCAAAATACAGATAGTACCATTTACAGGTTACCCACATGGGGATTTGTTACAAAATCTAGAAAGTTACAAGAAAACCCAATGTGTACATGTTAAGGCCGTGGCCTGCACAAATGGCTTGTAGATTTGTTCCTTAATGATCATCTTGCTCGCACAAAGATAAGTTTTATGAGTTTTTTCTGAAGGGTAGAACGTAATGAAAATGCAAGGAGAGTAGAGTTTACCATCGCGTGCCTAAAGAGACCTTATGAGCTCGCGGTGGAGCCATGGTAGAGCTCTCTACAATGCCCTAAGTAATGTCTCCCATAATGGCATTCCAAGGTAGATGCAAACAAAGCAATGGGAATACAAAAATACATCAAAAACAACAATCATGGCCGCGGCTTTAAGGCCAAATCTTGTTCAAAATAGAGAAAATGGGTTCAAAAAAGCCACAAGAGGTTTGGGGTCAACTTATCACCTATAGATTCAACAAGAATAGCAACAATGGCACTTGAATCATCCTCATCAAGTTCGAGCCCACCCTCATGGCGGTTAGTGAGAGAGAAATACATAAATATAAAAATGCATTAGAGTATGTTATAGCCGCGGCCAGTGTTTTTTTTTAATCATCAAAAGGAGCCAAGAAATCAAAAAAATTGCAGATAAATGCTCACCATGAGTAGTAGAGACCAAATCTGGCGAAGGTTCAACCACAGAAAAGCTCAAATGGAGTCCCAAAGTTGAAACCCTATCCTCTCTCATGGCGGCACATTTCTCTCAAGCAGAGCAAGTTTTCCAAAGTGTCAAATGCAAAATGAGGTCAAGATTAGGGTTTACTTGTGTTTTGTTGCGTTTCCCTAATTCAAACTTATGGGCTTATCATTCATTTTTTTTTTGCATTTAGTATCAAACCTTATGCAAAGTTTGAAAGGCCGACTTCCCTAATGATTAGGTCGAGCAATGTAGAGGCTCATGTGATTGAAATTTTGCCTAAGTTTTGTTTTGTTTAATGAATTATGTGAAGACTTTAGGCCTTTAGGTGAAGCCTTTAACTACTTTCAGAGGATTTTGTGGAAAATCAATTAGTTTTTTGGAGGGGATTGCTTTAAGAATAAGGATAGGTATTAGATATTTTTATTGAATTTAAAGAAATCAATTCAATGTTCATACTTATTGTTGGTTTTGATTGATTTTTTAGAAATCAATTATAGATTGGAAAATTGTTTCTAAGGGAAAGGAGATGAATAAAAGATATTCATTATATTTTATGATTTTTTAAGAAAATCCATTATTGTAATTGGAGAGATAAGCTTATTGTTGTTTTGCAAAAGATTTTGAAATATTTAGTTGCAAAAATTAGTCAAACTATGAAAATTTGCATATCATGTAAAGCAAGATTAAAGCGGTGTTTTTATGAATCGCTTTATTCTTTGCTATTTTTAGCAGATTTTTGAGAGGTACTGCCTTGTCCAGATTTGAGATGCCTGTTGGATGGATAAGGTGTTTTATTTGCTTTTAAAGCATATTTAGTCTATTTTTAGAGGTTGGACAGTGTGAGGATGAAAAAAGTGAGTTTTTTCTTCTTTTATGCAAGCTTTTGAGGCAGTTTTGATACCTTTTCCTTGAGCTTTCTTCTTGAGCTTGAATTAGGGTTTTGGAGTTATTTTATCTTGAAGAAGACTGAGTTTTCTTCTTCTTCTCAGTTCAGATCATTGCTTATTTCTCTCTTGTGATGCAGAGAGTTTTGTAAGCATTTTGTACTCATATTTTGGCAAAGACACTCTTTTAGTTTTAATAAAGTAGCAGAATTCTCCTTCTCATTTGTTTTGTCTCATTCTATAATAGCAATTTGATGTCCTTGTAATTCAAATCATAATCATTTTATGTCTTGTTGTTGTAAGTTGTGTTTCAGAATCGCATAGTTTTAGGTTGTATGTTGTATTTCATCTAGGAACCTTCATACAAATTACTGATGGAAGTATGTGCTAGTGAGATTGTGAGAATTATTGTGATAGGAAAGTTGTTGTGGGTGTCAGTGCTTGAATCTCATAACTTCTAGTGAAATATCACTTAGATTTAAGTTTTAATTTCAGTTATCCTTCCACCTTATCCCAAAAAATTCTTAGAGTAGGATTCATCTTTCAGATAACCAGCTCACTCTGGAGATTCTCTTTTTGCATAGATCACCCACATTTGAAAAGAGTTTCCATGTTTCAACAGATAGTTTGATTTTTGCAAATCTAACAAAGGGTGCCTATCTGATTAATAACAGTAACTCTTTGATAAACTTGTAAACCAGTGAGTACCTTGGATATCAATGATATTGATTATTTTTCCTTCTCATTTTGTGCTTTATTATGTGCATCTGGTTTATTGATCAAATTACTTGTGAAGTTTATCTCTTCCCTCGTAATTTTGTCTCATGTTAAGCACCCTTTTGTAGAAAAGTATGTTGTTGCAGGTTATAAGTTGTGTTTAGAATGCAAAAACCTTTAGTTGTGAAATCTTTTTTCATTATATAAGTTCAGCATTAAGGCCTCCTTATAAATTATTTATCCAGGAAACATACAAAATTGAGTTTTCTAAGCTAAATTCAGTCATTGTTAAAATTGTGTATGTAAACTGAGTTTGCAGGTCCTACTTAGTTTCACCTTAGGAGTTAGCTTCATTGTTTAGTTATCCTTTTCCCATTTTCTCATAAAATAATTAGTTTAGGTGACACCATTTAGGATCCAACCTTATCTGGAGGTCCACTCCATGTTTAGGTGACCCACAGCCTAGGAGTGTTCCCATGTTACTCCAAATTGCTAAGTTTTGCAACTTAGCATTAAGGGTGCAGATTTGGGAGCTAAGAAGAACCGCAGAAGGACATTATGTGATGATATTCTCATGTGGGAAATGGGAGAATCCTATTGGAGAGAGGGGATGGTTATGTCCTTTTCAATAACATCGAGGCCTTACTCATCATTGAGATTTGTACATCCCTTTTAGAAGGACGACCCACGTTCAAAATTGATAAACAAGTAGATGAATGAACTACCCTCGTGTGAACTGGATGTAATGGTAGATGTGATGGATGATGGCTCATCTTTTTAATTAATTTCCTTCATAAATTTTTAGTTTAATGTAGGTTGGTTGTCTCATTCTATTGGTTTGGCGTAGTAGCAAAAACCGTAGAGGTGTGCTCGTTTTGCATCAACTTGAGCTCTGAACAATTACGAAATAGGTACACCCTTCTTGGAAAAATTCACCATTGTTAGTATTGAATCTCATAATCAATCTTGATTTTATAAAACCACGATACTATAGAAATCATTTTTAAAATAATTTTGGAATTATAAGTTGGTCAAACACCCAACCCTATGGCTCTACATCTAAAAGACCCTTTGAGGAGGATATTTTGGCCCAATTTTTCGGTTCCTCAAAACAACCTCAATGTAAACATAACCTCATCCCTAATATAGTAGAGGGGATGGTAGACAACCAAAATTGCAAAGATGTTGAGCTAAAGAGCCAAGATGTCACCGTCACTAGGTGGGAATTGTTCCTACACTAGTATGGAAAAAGAAACCATCGTTCCCCTTTCTCTAATGAATGGACCTATGATTTGGGGAAGCTAGTTGTTCCTAATGTCTTTATAAATTTAGAACTCATTAGGTTCCTTGCTTCTTGGTATGATGAAAATATCAAAGTAATTAAGGAATTGGATGGAAGTGTCCTAATGGATATAACTAGGGATTTTATTTCTGAGGTTTTTAAACTCAATGTGGCCATAGATAAGGTTATAGACCTTGCTTCTTTCAGAAAAAAATACCACCAAGATAGAAGTAGCTTCAAAGTGAAATGAATCCTTAGGTTTAGACAGAAAGGCTTCAATGAGAAGTCATTAAGAATCCTTGATAACAAACTTGATCCTTTTGATGTCAAGTCCTTTGAAGACTATTTTAGAGCAACATATTAGGCATTATGCCAAGTTTTGGGAGAATATGCACACTCAAAAATGCAGGTACCTCATATGTATATGGTTGTTGATATACAACATCCTTAAATTGTCAATAGTGACTTTGACTATGCCAACTTTTTACCTAAGGCTATTCAGGGGCTGCAATGCCTCTGACAAGATTCGTTTGATCAAAAGGTGTCTTGATCAAATGAGACCGGCGGTAGTGTTTCTCCAAGAAACAAAGATTAAAGAATTAGATTTCTCCCTCTTTTCAAATTGTTTTGCTTGTTGGTCTTGCTCTTGGACTGGTGTTGAGGGTGCTTCGAGAGGTTTGGGTCTACTTTGGAATGCTTCTGTGGTCGATGTTCAAATGGTGAGACAGGAAAAAAGTTGGCAATGGTTCAGGGTGGAGTCGAAACAGCTGCAAACTTGTTTCTACGTCCTCAATATTTATGGTCCAAACAAATCTTCTTAGAAAAAGATGTTATGGCAAGAACTCTCGAGGCTCTTAAGAGAAAATGATGGTAGCATTTTCCTCCTAGGTGGAGACTTCAACGCAATAATGAGACCTTCAGATAAAGTTGGGGCAGTATGTTGGGCTAGGCAAAGTCAGCAGGACTTTAGTGATTTTGTTGTGAACAATGGGTTGTTTGAAGTACATTTTAAGAAAGGTGAATTCACTTGGACTAACAGAAGGGGGGGCTTTCTCAACATAGCAAAAAAATTAGATAGATTTTTCCTGGCAGGCGATTGGGCATCACAGAATTGGTTTTGTGAGGCGGAGATTCTCCCAATTTTTGCATCAGATCATTACCCAATTAGTTTGAGGATCCAAGAGGACTCTACCCCAGATAGATGCCCCTTTAAGTTTGAAATGATGTGGTTTTGAGCAGATAACTTCAAGGAAATGGTTAAGGGGTGGTGGTTGGATGCTCCAAAGTGTTTTGGGTGCAAAGCTTTCATCTTCTTTAAAAAGCTACAACACATCAAAGAGAAATTAAAATCCTGAAATCGGGAATCTTTTAAAAATATTTTTGTTGAAAAACTAAAATTAGAGGAAAGATTAAATTCCTTGCATACCAAGGTTATTGAACATGGGATGAGGGAGGAGGATTTTGAGCTGGAGAAGAATCTAAATAAAGAATACTTAGAAGCTCTAGCTTGAGAAGAAATCTTATGGCGATAGAAGTCTAGGGAAACATGGTTGAAAGAAGGAGATAGGAACTCTAAGTTCTTTCATAACTCTGTTAAGGTCCGCAGATCTGCCAATAAAATATTGTCAATTAAGGATGAGAATGGGGTAACTTTAAATGATGCAGACCAAATAAATAGGGAGGCCATGAGATTCTACAATGAGAGCTTTAATGCAGTATCGGGTGGCTCTTCAGCTAATTAAGATATCCTGGATGTCATCCCAAGCTGCATCTCGGAGGAACAAAATGACATGCTCATGGAGGAAGTTTCATTGAAGGAAGTGAAGAAAGCTTTGTTCGATTTAGGTGGGGATAATGCCCTAGGTCTTGATGGATTCCCAGCAATTTTCTTCCAAAAGTTATGGGATATCTTTGCTAATGAAATTTGGGAGGTGGTCGAAGAATCCAGGAAGAGTGGCCTTGTTCTAAAAGATCTAAATAACTCTTTTATTGCCCTTATCCCGAAAAGGTCAGTTGTCAATTCCTTTAAAGATTTCCGCCCGATCTCTTTATGCAATATGATTTATAAAATCATTTCAAAAGTTATTGCTAACAGATTGAAAAAGGTGTTGAATTCGGTAATTTCTGTAGAACAAAGTGGTTTCTCTCCAAATAGATCAATATTTGAGGGAGTTATTGTTGCTCATGAAATAATTCACTCAGTTTGAATGGCAAAAATTGAGAAAATGATGGTCAAGTTAGATATAAGAAGAGCCTATAATGAGGTGGATAGGAAATTCCTGTTAAAAGTGCTGGAGAAATTTGGCTTCGGATTGGAATGGCGAGCTTCGGTGGAAAGTTGCCTTAGTACACCTCATTTTTCTATGTTGGTAAACGGAAGCCCTTAAGGTTTCTTTAATTCTTGTAAAGGGATCAGGCAAGGTGATCCTATATCACCCTTTCTCTTTATTATTCTTGCAGAGGTGTTAGGAAGGTTGATTTCCTGCAAATGTAGAGAAGGCCAATGGAGAGGAATTAAGGTGGTGGAGGGTGTAGACTCTATATCACACCTCCAATTTGCTAATGACACATTTTTGATGGGGGATGCTACCTTAAGAGAAGCTCGGGTGATGAAAAATTCTCTTGATAAGTATGGACTGGCTTCAGGTCAATGCATTAATTGGTGCAAATCTAAAATTTTCTTTTTTAATACTCCTATCCAAAGACAATTGGATATTAGTCAGACCCTTGGTATGAGGGTTGTTACTCTTCCAAATAAATATTTAGGCATACCTTTTTTTGGAGGGGCGAACAGAGCTAGAATTTGGAAAGATCTTGTGAACTCTTGCCTGAATCAAATGGATGGATGGAAGAGTAAATGGATCACTTCAGTTGGTAGAATTTTAATGCTTAAATATGTGATTTATGCCATTCCAATTTACTCTATGATGTGTTTAAAAATCTTGAAGAAAGTGTTAAGTTCCATTGGGCAGCGCATGAGGAAATTCTTCTGGAATGGGGCAAGCGATGAAGATAAAATTTCGCTACTGGCATGGGATACTATTTGTAGAGCTAAGGATAGAGGTGGGGCTGGCCTAAGGAATCGACAGCTATTAAATGAAGCTCTGGGAGCGAAATTGGTCTAGAGTTTATATGCCAATCCATAGTTGTTGTGGGTTAAAATTTTAAAAGCAAAATACCTAGATTCAAATGAAGATCAAATAATTTTTACAATTCACAATCCTCCAAAAGGTTCTGCTATCTGGAACTTCATTGTGTCTTGTAGACCAGTGATCTTAAATCATCTTTCATGGCAGATTGGTAATGGGCTGAAGGCTAGGTTCTGGGAAGACTCGTGGGATGGATTGCCAAATATCGGTGAAGAGCCTAAAATATTGGTCCTCAAATAGTATTTTTCACAAAGATGGGGATCTAAGGTGCATGACTATATGGTTTTAAAGCAGGGACCTTTAGGACAAGAATGGGTGTGGAAAGATGTTGTAGGGGATGGGCTCTCAGTCCAGCAAATTTAGTGAATGCAGAGGCTTTTTCAAGAGAGGAAAGTCTTTATTTCAGAGAATGAGGATAAGCTTGTATGGTGTGGATCATCCAATGGGTGTTATTCGGTTAAAATTGGTTATCAAATTTTGGACTCCTTGGAGAGGGAGGTATTTTGGGAAATTTTTTTATGTTGGAACAAGAATGTCCTACCAAAAGTAGGCACCTTTGCTTGGTTAGCTGTTAAAGGAATAATTCTGACCGGTGAGAGAAGGAAACAGCTAGGTTTTGTTGGCCCCACAAAATGTGTGTTATGTGGCAAGGAAGAAGAATCGGTTGATCACTTGCTATTACAATGTGAGACAGCTACAAGCTGTTGGGATTTTGTGCATCAGAAGTTAGGGTGGCAAAGTCCGTTGCAAAGGACTTTGAGAGAGGTTTTTGAAAGTTGGCCAAAGATGGGGAAAATTTCCTTTTTATCATGTATTTGGGTAGTGATACCCTCTTTGGTGATTTGGGAGCTTTGGAAAGAAAGAAATAGGAGAATCTTTGTGGAGAAAAATGAAACGTTTAAAAGGTTGTTATGGTGAATTGAGCATAGCATTGAAGAGGTGGTGAGCAGTGCAGTCTCACACCCCCAGAATCTCCTCAACCCTTTCTCCCTAGAGGATAGGAGAATACAAAGAGCATGGCCCGAGATTCAGATCAAAAATTGGCCGGGGTCTATGAGGGTTAAGTCATGCAATGAAAATAGAAAGGAAATTATTTGGGAAAAACCCCTTAAAGGATGGAAAAAAGTAAATTTTGACGGAGCTACCAAAGGTAACCCCTGGCCCATCTGGTGCTGGTGTGATCCTAAGGGATCACCTAGGCAATACAATTGCCTTTGCAGCAAAGAAACTAGAGTGTGGAACCAACAATGTGGCGGAGGCTAAAGTAGCGTTATTAGCAGTTAAGCTAGCCAAATAGCTTGGGGTTAGGAATTTACACTTAGAAGGGGACTCCTTAGTAATAATACAAGCAATTAAGTGTGGTGGAGCGAGGGCTTGGCATTTGTAGAATTTTGTTAAAGCTATTTCCAAAGAATTGGAATCCTTTGAAGACTTTTTGGTAAGTCACATAAAGAGGGAGGGGAATATGGAGGCGGATAAATTATCCAAATGGGCAGTTTCTTTTGAGGAGAATGCTAAATTGGTTGTCGAGGACTTAAGAGGGGACATTTTCTAGTGGATATGTGTATCGGTTAATGTGGAAAGGAGGAACAGGTTGGCAAAAGATAATTTGGATATTTCGACAGTGGAGGTTGACTGAAGGGTCTACAAGTGGATTTCAAAAAAGGTGGTGAAGTAAGGGGATAGGTCAGCCAACGGATACGGAGAATTTAATGCATTATCGCAAGTGGATGTCCTTCCAAATTGCAGCACAGATTTTGTCAGGGGAGTTACAACGGCGAAGGACGAATGTGATCTGGCCGGCATGTGGAAAATCGGTGTAGTCTACCGATTCATAAATTTTTGTCATTGATATAAGGATTGAGATCAGTGGAATGTTTTTCTTTTATTGAAGATTGACAGGGAGTACAACAGATTGAAGGACTGGAATAAATAAGCTTAAAATAGTGAAAAAATAAAAAGTCTTTAACTTATTTAGCAAAACCTGTTGCAGAGTGGAAGGGCGTGCACTTTTAGGGATGGAGGTGATGTGGGGTTTCTCAACTTATCTACAATAGAAGGGATTCTTTGGTCCCCCAACAGTGCAACGTCTGAAACAGGTTTTAAAATTTAACCAAAATGAGGTGGTGGAAGTAGTGGTGGATGTGTTAGGACCGCACTTCATGGAGGCAACACACAGAGGTCATTTGAATGCTGATATAGTGTCGATGGTGTTTGCGTGGGCTATGGAGTTGGGTGAGGATGTTAAAGAAACAAAATGGGTGATGCTAACGCTTTTTGAGGAAGCGCTTCTAGGAAAAATGGAATCCTTTCTAGAATGGGCGGTGCCAGGAGTGGGCTTCGATGTCTCAGAAGGCATAGAGGACATGGACAAGGCTACTGAAGATGGATTGATTCCATTTATAAGGTGGCAGAGGAGGACCGACAAAGAGGCTTATAAGCAAGCAATATTGGTGGCGTGGGAGAGACTGAAATCAGCATTGCACCGTTAGGACGCGACCAGGCGACAGGAACCAATAGGTGTGCCATGTCATTTTTCCTGAAAGAAGCATGGAGCGAGGAGGGGCAAAAAGTGAGGCACAAGGCTAAGTGCAGTCGAGGAATGATGAATGGGATAGAAGTGTTTTTTGCAAACGTATTTTGAAATTTTGAAATTTTCCAAAAATATCTATCGGCGTGGCAGTGGGAAAGGTCGTAAGGAATGATAACAAAGGAAAGGATGCTCATGGCAAGCAAAATGATTTGAAACCTCATAAATCACAAGCTCTGAGGATGCGTGGCATGGAATTTTGATAAGTAATGGTGTTGGTTGGGTGTTTTTGTGGGCCATGCACTGTTACTAAAAGGCGATGGTTGGTAGGAACCAGGTGATGGGGAAAGTTAGCAAATAACCATAGGTCAGGGTTGTTATTAGGGTTTGGGTGAATAACTTAGTAGATTGTAGTTGTAGGGGGTTTTTTGTTAGAAGCAAGTTGTACGAATGAAGGGCTATGAAGGAGTTTTTTGGTTATAAAGCTTATATGTAATTTAACTTTTTATTAATAAAATATAACCTTTTACTGATCAAAAAAAAAAAGAGAAGGCAAAGTGGTAAGGAGTTGGAGGTGAATTTCAAGTGGTATTCTCTCCTTTTCCATATGCTTTTGTATAAAGGAAAAGATCATTTTAGCATAGTTTTACAACTAACATGAAAGATAAAGAGGGCAATGATCTCCCAGTGCAATGTTGGACCCATATTTGGGACAAACATTGTTGTGAGTCCAACTATATTTTCTTTAGACTTGATTTGTAAGACAAGTCATGGCAAGGCTAGGTCTACTTGGAATTAGATTGCACAAGGAAATATTGGATTTCCTTGGGCCCAAAAAGAGGAGTTAGGAGTACGACATAACTAGGGATATTATTACCTAAATGACACCTTAGTTGTTATTATAATATATGGTTTCCCTCAATCCCCCCATGTGCTACCCAAATATGTGTCACCCAGGTTGGAATTCATAGAAATTATATGGCAATTGAATGATATTGGTCAGTTTCATTTAAGGAAACAAAAGAAAGGGTATTTTTTCCCTTATGTTACTACGTTTTTAGATTTCACTTCAACCAGAGATGGGTTAGGTAGGCTAAAAGAAATGCTTGGGGAATAGAGGTTATTTCAGTTAAAATTCAAGGATTTTGACCCTGAAGGTTTCATACACAAGGTCAGGAAAAGTATCAAAAGGTCTGATTTTTTCCATCAAGTTGATGAAAACAAAGATCTCATAAGAAATTGAAAGGATGAATCTGAGGTAAAAAATAGAAAGGAGAAATGGATTGCATTCATCAAGGAAGAGGCTACTAGATTAGAGAATGATAAGGATTATCATGAAGCATTTTTTGATATTGTTGACCCAATTTCCAAGATTGAGGCAGTGTTGAAGAATTTTGATAGAGTTGTAGGTAAGGCCCCTACCTTGGAAGAGAAACCAACAAAGCGACCTAGACTAGACCTTTCTATCAAAAGGTCCCAAGGGCCTATTATTAGAGAAAATGTGCAATCAGACCCACCATAGGTCACTCACTCTCCTTCCCCTCAAATATTCAGTGTGGATTATGATTCTCCCATAAGAGAGCAACCACAAAAGAGGATGAAAGTTGAGCAACTACCATTTTTGGTTAACAATCCCATCAATTCAGATGAAAGTGACTATGTTCATATCACCATGGATGAAATTCAACAATATATGCCATCCCCCCAAGACCAAATATTATTGGCCTTCTTCAACAAAGGTTCAGGTTGGACGTGGTTATGGGGAGAGATAACCTCAATGATGTGAGGGAATTGACATATGTTCATAATTCATTTTTGATGATGAGTTTATAAAATCCTAGGAGTTTAAAGAGGTTTTTTTGAGATCAAAGAGGGAGGAGTACCATAAAAGACTTGAGTTGGCACAAGTAGATGTGCCTATAGAAAAGTATGATGAAGTAGTTACAAAGGTAAGGGCAGAAATGAATTTTGAATCCAAAAACATTACGCTTGAAGAAGGGAGAAGAATGGTGCAAGATAGTGGATTGTTATTGTTCCCTAAATGGGACATTGCTTCTACAATCATCTTTGATAGTATTAGGAAACAAGAAGGAGAAGTTTTCTCCATATAAGAGGAAGAGAAGATGGCATTTTCAAGATTAGGGTTCTATCCACATTAGGAAGCCCTTGCAATCTGGGCCCTTGCCCCAACTACAAATAAGCCTATGATTGTTGAAGCATCAAAGGATATCAAAGGGAGCTTGATTGTAAAGAGGGTGTTTCAAATCTCTGCCCCTGAAGTTGCTGTATTAGTGGTAGATGTTGCCAAGTTTAATGAAGCTACTATTCAAAGGTTTCAAGAAAAAAAAACATTGTTGAAGGAACATAATGATCTCATGGAAGCTTACAACCAGTAATAGGTATTATTGGCTCAAAAATCATCCCTTCTTGAAAGTATGCAGGAAGCATGCTCCTCCTCTATAGTTCCCCCTGCTCATGTGATGATTGAAAACATAGAGCTTAAAGAAAAGATTCAAATGTTGGAAGAGCAGTTGAAGAATGCTTAGTAGACTCAGTGAAAGGAGAATGTGCACATTGTAACCTGCATCCTAGAGCACAGACTATCTAAAATATAAAGAAGGCTAGAAAATACTTGTGTTTCATATCAAAATTTGAGGGATGCCATTACTAGAATAAGTGGGGATCAAGAGTGGCTCAAATGTATATTTGAAAAATGGAATCCTATATTTACATATTTGGAAGGTATGTATAAGGGATCTACAAACACATTTGATGCCCCACCTAGTATCCATCTTACTTTTGAAATTTTCAAGATGGCACAGAATCATAAAGGGTATTTGGAAAGTGTAATTGAAGCTGCATGAGCAAAAATGAACTCTTTCCTAAATTTTGACAAAAGGGTTGTACCCCGCCTATTAGAAGATAATGAGGAGTTGAAGACCCTAGAAAAATTTCAATATTATAATCCCCACACTCCTCCCTCTGATTTGTAAAGACGAAAAAGTTGATTTAAATCAGCTTAATTCCTATTCAAATAGGGAAGTCAATGTAGAACACTTGATGGAAAATTTTTGTAGAGAGGCCAGTGCTTTACTTGATGCCTAGTATCATCTAAATTTGAAGAATTCAGAAAATCTCTTAGCTCATGACTAGCCTTCTAAGGATATGTTTAAGGCATGGAATGAAAAGTATAATTGTTTACCTGACCTATGAGTGGATCCATGCTTTTATTCCTATGCCTCTTGTTTGATATTTTGGTTGTCAGAAAGGTCTGGGATGAGGTTCTTTGCTTGTTGCTTCCCTTATGTTATAAAAGGGAATCTTGAGCCTCATTTAAAGGGTTCTAATTTTTTGATCTTTCATCTTCGTAATCTCTTTTTGCACAGTTTAAACTATTTGATAGCACGGATAGGAAATGTTGTAATTTTGTTTTGTAATAACAAAAGATGACTCAAATACTTAATTGTATTTCTTTAATTTTGAATATCAACCTATCTTACTCTCCAGTATTGTATTCAATATCTTTTGACTCAAAATAATCAAGGGTTATTTATAAGTTGTCATATCACATCATGTGTTATGGATGTTGAATTGTTAGCTTTTGTTCAAGGAATAGATTAATATTCCTTTAAGTTATTTATCAAAGATTGTGTGAATGTAATAGGAATTTATAAGTAGTGTGATAGGTATTGTTCTTTTGTTTAGTTTCTCATTGTAAGGTGGTGAGGTTATAAGAAGCCATGAGTTGGTCTGTTGTAGGAGTATATTTCATTTTTTGACTCTATTACGGATAAGGCACTGATAAAAATAATTCATAAAGTTCAAGAAGATTGATGCAAAATCATATATCAAATCAAAAATCAAAATTTTACTTTACTACAAATTTTATGTTTTATGTACAGATCCATGCTAGCAAGGAGACATTAATCATTGATTTGAATGATGAATCACTGAGTATATGTAAAACTTATCAGTATGACACAATTAAAATATGAAATCATTAATAATATGTTAATGTATTCAATCTGATTCATAATTTCATGGAATACAATGTAAAATATCATCTATAGTTTGGAATATGATTCATAAAGTGCAATATAAATACCTAAAAATTGCTAACTCACTTCCATTTTACAAATCAAGTCTTGGTCCTCACAATGACAATGAGATTGAGAGCCATCTAGACTCTGAGTTTGGTCCTCATTTTCTTTGCCCTGCGTATGTCTGGTTAACTGCATCTCAAGATCAACATTCATTGTGTCACTGTCATTTGTGCCACTACCACCACTACTAGTGTTTGAAGTGTTTCACAACCCTCTTCTTTCACATATAGATTTCCAGATTGCGACTGTTATTTCAAAAGGAAAACTTTGGACGTTGTAGCTAGTTGCAAACACCCTCAAGCAATTTTCAAAATTTTTGTCTAGTTTGTTTCTTATCTTTGATTTCAAAAACCCTAATGCATTGAAAACTCTCTCATCCTCCACCAACCCCAATATCATTGTTTGACATAAATCAGCAAGTTTGAAATATTTTGATAATGAATCATGCAATATTTCACTCTGACGGTCTAAGGTTGTCCAAGCCCTTGTTATTGGTCCCACTTCCATGGGATTCTCCATGGACTCAAACTAGTCAATCATACTTAATGAAAAATGCTTAACTTGTTCTCTAAGCTTAATTTCATTTATAATTCCTCCTATTTTTTTTCCATTGTATTATGAACTTTTTGAAAAGTGTTCGGCCAAGGTACTAATTACTTTTTGATGAAAAAAGAATGGGCTATCTCAGTTGCCTTGAGTCCAAAATTAAGGATACATAATATACATGGCTTCAAGTATTTCATCTTGGGGGAATCGTTGATAAATCTCTATGGAAAGAGATTTTACAATTTCTTTTAAATTAACACTAATAGATTTAATAATATCGTTAAAAGCTTCCTTTGTAATAGGTACTTCTTTGGTAGAGCACTTGACCATCGTAAAATGGTGCATTGGTATCTCAAATCCACATACAAAGACACATAACTGCCCACTTGGATTAAACTATAAATATTTTTAGGATTATTCAAATCTGTAATTAATTGCCAGCTTACAAAGATTGGACTTTGAGATGTATATAATTTGTTAGATCTAGATATAGATTATCTAGGGTCATGCATGTCATTCTAAGTAGTTTGGTATATTCATAGATATACATAGTTCTTTCTTTGTATTTATTCACTAGATTTTTCATTTCATCCAACATCGAGAGAAGACCGACTAAAGTTAAGAGTGTCTCTATATCGCTTAACCTATGTAAGAGGTCAAGAGATTTATCTACTATGTTGCGATGTATGTACATTATTCTAATCAAGGATCAATATTCTAAAATAACTTGTTGTGTTGGTCCATGCAAGGAGATCCATTTGGTATGAGCATCCTTAAGAAGCTTGTTTCCTCCTGTTATTCCATAAACAAAATTTTGAAATTTTGTAAAATGTTTGGGACTTTGATAGAAATATGCGTAGAGCTCGTGAACTAGATTTTCAACTTTTTATATTGTAGGATACTTGCTTACAATTATAAATGCTAAATTCATTTTGTGGGCCATGTAGTGAATTCCAAGTATGTATGATGCACAGGTAGTTTGTAACTTTATGCAAAGACCACTCCTATGACCTTGCATTGCTACAGCTCCATCAGCTGCTCCTACACACACCAACTTTTTGGCAATTGTCAAGTCATCCATACCTCCAATTTCATTCAAAGTTTTCTTAACTAGTTCAAATAGATTTTGTGATATTGAATTGTCCTTCATTTTATGAACACAAAGAAGATGAGGTTATTGGACATGTTGTTCTACAACATAAACATACATACAGACCCAAGAAGTATTGTCTATCACAGTAACTTCATCTAAACATAATACAATAAAGTTTGACTCTTTTATTTTCTCCTTTAAATCTTGCTTTTCCATCATAGCAAGACAAATTTCCCATTCCCATCCAACATTTATTGACCAATGTGCACTAGGAAAGTTAGGAACACCCAAAAAAGATAATAAATTAAAATATTTTGGGTAGTCTGTCATAGGACGCCCTTTGGACAAAATATGAAAAACAACACTCATCTGAACAGTTTTTCCTAGTTATGCTCCTGCCATTACTTTTCCAAATTGAGCCTCAATTGTACCTCCACATGCAAAAAGCTTTTTCATTTTTTGCATATCCTCATCACATTCTAGGGCATACTAATTAACATGAATACATTCTTCCTTTGCTTTCCATCTTACTACTTATTTTTCCTTTTCATCTATGATTTTTTTTTCATAAAATTTATCGATAGGCTTTTCTATAGTGTCAAGCTTTAGCTACAACTTCTTGTCTCTTTCACATTTCCAATTACAAAATCTTACACTTGCATTTTGTTGGAGGTTCATCTTTGTTTGCATTATCCAATGGTTCAATGAATGGGTACTTTGACACCCAATCAATTTGAAAATTCCTTGTCATTTCCCACTCACACCCCATTTTTTATTTGGATTTTATTTTCTTGCTACTAACATCATCTATGATGCCAACATTTTCATCCAATTCAATTATCTCATTATGGCTTGGAACATCTTGTGCGGCATTTCCATCCTCTTATGAGGTATTTCCAATGCCTTCTTCATTAATATTTGGTGCAAGAGTTGATGATGTAGCTCCATCTTGATCCAATGGATCAAAAATATTTCCAATTCCAAAGTAAGACTTTATGTTAACTCTATGTTTTGGGTGTTTTGATGGCCTGCCAATCCCTTCACAACCCTAAGGAGCCTTACCCTTGTTGCACTTGTTGATCAACATCTTGATCTCTCACTTTGAATAAAATCTAGAAAAAAATGTCTTCTTATTTAAGGACATAGAATATAGATCCTAATTCCCATTCCCTACTCAATATCATCTTTAAGATTGAAGCATGAATGGAAAAGAGATTAAAAAATCTTATAACACTATGAAGAAATGATCACTTACCTTTATATTTTCACTAACTATCTATTTGTTAATGCAAGAATGCTTGTGCTGTAAGTTTGTAACTTGCTTATGATCAAGGTTCTAAGTCCAACTTCCGAATCGAGAGCTCACAAGTTCATAACTGAACAAAATGTGTAAGAATAAATTAGAGTTTTGATTGTATTTATATCAATCCATATTTGGCAAATTTCATGGGGTTTTTAAATGGTATAGTAAAAATTTGGTAAATCCTGCATGATTATACAACGATACATTTAAGTGTTGGGCGAATCAAACCTCAACAAAACACATACATTGTAATTTTCAGGTGATTATGGCCCTATGATTAGCATGGAGGTGTCATGATAATTGGTGAAATGTGTCCACAAATGTAATTATTTTTTAATGTTATTGGTGAAATGGGTCCTCATAAGTAACAATTTGTAAATCTTAATTGGTGAAGTGGGTCCTCACGCGCAGTGAACATTTAAAGATGTTGGTGAAACGTGTCCTGATACACAATGTTGCTTTAATAGTATTGGTGAATATGTAGGTGATTTAATACATGCTTCTGAGATTCCAGGTGAAAATATTAATCAGTCCATTTGAAATGTGTAGTTTGTTATGGTGAAAATATTACTTAAATATGCCTCATAAAATAAATCGATGCGAATGTAAATATATTGGACTAATAATTTGTAAAATTTAGGTGATTTGGCCACCCTATTGGTTGTAATGTATTCGCTAATTTCAACTTGGTTGATATATACTATTAGCCAATTGGCAAAGATTCGCTACTAAAAAAATCCCTGGTTTATCTTTGGCATTTGTATCGAGTGTTAATAGGTCGATCTTTTGGTGCAATAACAAACATGTTCCAACAACTTTGATCCTTTGACTATTCATAACACTTTAGTGTCACAGACCATGATTTTGAGGAGAATTTTGGTTACTTGAAATTGGGTGTTCTCTTATGTGATCGTGTTCTTGATACTTGCATTCAATCTCCTCCATCTTTTGTTGTATTTGATGATGTGTGTGTTGTCACAGTTTTGGCTTATTATGATTCAGTGCAGTAGGATATATATCATCTTCCAGATATGGCTATATGGGATGCATACTTGATAGACATTGGAGGTTTTTTATTGAGTCCCACATTTTAGATTTGGGAGACACAATTGATTGTACATAAGTATTCTCTTTGATGGAGATGATTCTTCTTTAGTTGTTGTGAGGGAACACTCTGATCCTCTTTTTCATTCTCTACATGAACATTTTCATATTTTGACATGAGTGCACATATAATTTTGACTAACATTTAGAGGAGGCTTCTTTGTCTTAAAATGAGTTATCTTTGTCTTTAGATTATGTTCTACAATCATCTCTACTAAATTTTGAATTTTCCTCTTCATTAGTGTGGCCTATAACACATGTTTGGAATGTGTTGAAGTCCTAGTACACAAAAGTATGAGTAATTGTATATGCAAAGGATGTTTTGTGCATATAAGAAGCTACCTCAACACACACAAGGTAAGTATTCTCCATGGTCATATTATGAGAATGCACCAAAAACTTGGCAAACGAAAACAATGAACATGCCCCATTCAAAGCTTCTTTAAACACACCAAGATATGGAAAGATCAAGATGGCGTTGAGGAAGCATGAGAATGATACAAAAAGATAAATAAAAAGGAAAAGACACACTAACAAACAAGTTAACAATCATGATATCTCTTGCCAGAAAGATAAGCTCAATTTTAGATAGGGCCCATTATAGGAGAGATATTTTCATTAAGGCCTAGATTAGTTGGATAATAAATGGATAAATATAGGCAATAACCTATGTAGGAAGAAAAATTAGCTCAATAATAGTCTCTTCAAATTTTCATGAAAGCTCAATGTTTTTTGTGTTTTTGCTTAGTTTGCTTTTGTTTAAGTGTCTAATTTAGGTTGTGTGTGTACAAAAAGTGCTATCAAGATAGTGAAATAGATCCAATCCAATGACTAGATCAAGGATAAGGTGTCCCCAATTAGTCATAAGATCTTTTTATGAGATGGATAAGCAAATATGGTAGGTAGCTTGGTGAAACAAGAGATACTGATAGATAGGTGGATATGTGAAACAATAGTAAGCTTATTATAAACCATATGTACATAAAATTATTTATAAAAAAACATTTAGGATACTTTGAGGGTCAAGCAAAGAACCTCTTAAGATGAATGACATTGACATGTTATTTTAAAGGTTCCCTTCAGTTTTGGCAAGTTGATTTTAAGCCCCAGATCCATATGCTACTATGATAACAAAATATCCTAACCACTTAGGCTCAAATTTCCCTTTCTTGTCTTGATCTTGTTGATTCCTTTGATTTTCTTATAGGACAAGGTCACCTACTTTAAATTTTTAGTTTTTGATATTTTTATTGTAACTAAATGATGGAGGTGATTTTGATAAGTTTGCAAGTGATTTAATGCATTAAGATGCCTTTCATCAAATAGTTCAAGATCATGTGCAATTTGGACACCTGATACTCATCATCATCAATGAGATGTTGCAAAGAAACCCTTAGGAAAGGAAGGTTGAACTCAATAGGAAAAATGGATTTAATACCAAATCCAAATAAATAAGGAGTGGCTCAGGTTTAGGTGTGCAAGTACTAGTACAATAGTTACACAAGGAAAGATGAAGTTGAAAGTGCTAGTCATAACCAATTTTATTAACTATATTTTTAAGGATTTTTTATATAATTTTATTTAATGCCTCAACTTGACTGTTACTTTTTGAATAATATGGAGTGGAAAAATGGTGTTGGATATGAAATTGTTGGCAAAGATCACAAACATCTTGATTTTTTAAAGGATTGCAATTGTCAATGATGATGAAAATGGGGATACCATAACAATAAATAATATAATTTAAGTTAAACTTTGCTATTATTTTTTTGTTAATATTGGATAATGGGACAACTTCTATCCACTTCATGAAATACTCGGTGCTAGTGATAATGAACTTGTGGATATTTGATGAAGGGGGATGGATTTTTCCTATGAGGTCAAGTCCCCATTGTAAAAAATGGCAAGGAGTGGTTATTGGTTATAGTTCTTGAGATAGTGCATGAATCAAATCTCCATGTTATTGGTATTGGTGACATTTTTTAACAAATTGCAAAGCATCCTATTTCATAGTTGGCCAATAGTAGCATATAATTAGTAACTTTTTAACAAGGGTAAGACCACTAGAATGTTCCCCACAAACCCCTTCATGCATCTCATGTAATTCAATTTTATCTTCTTCCAAGTTTAGACAGGTAAGGAAGATACCATCGAGACTCCTTCGATATAATGTATTGTTGAGGATAGGAAAATGGGAGGAACAACATATGAATGTTTTGTTTTGGGTATTAGATAGATTGGATGGAAGATTGAATTGTGATGAAGGTAGGTGCAAACATCATGACACCATGGGGAGTTAGGACCAACAAGTTTGCATACCAGTTCAAACATTGAAAGCTAGAATCAAAAGTTGTTCTACCAAGAATTCACAACGATAACTATTATGAAGCATATCTAGGAGAGAGCCACCAATTTTTATAGAATCAACTAATTTATTGTTCAACCTTTGGATTTGTTCAAAAGATATGCCCAAAAATATTTTTAAAGCTATCTACCATTCTTTTGTATGGGAGTAATTTTTTATATTTTGTTTGATAGTCATCATTTACTTACCTTATGACTAATTGTGATTCTCCATAGACTTGATGATCCTTGATGTGCCATTGAATATCCATCCTGGGTGATCCCACAATAGTGGTTTACAATTTTTGGCCAAACTGGACATTGAAATTATTTTTTTAAACTAAATCTTCACATTTAGGCACCTATAGCGGCTAAACCATGAAGAATTTGAAGATGATGAAAACTAGAGTCTCATCAAATTTTGTCTATAGATTCTAAAAATATTTTTTTCAAAATTTTTGGAATCAGATTACACTTCTTTTTCCATCTCCCACGAAAATTGGTTTTTTTTTCAAAAAACAACATTTTTAAAAAGTGACGCACACCGTATAACCCATAACTTTTTTTCCATGAAGGATAAAACTATAATTATTTCTAATTTAGATTTGTAACTCTAATATCTAGTGCTTCCACTTGGTTAGACAGTTTTTTATTGAATATTTTTTCTTTAATCAAGTTTTGAAGTCAAACCAATTACAATTCAAACATAGCACAACCGTATAATGCATAATTTTTTTTGTATATATTGAAATTAAATTTTATTTTTTTTGTTGGATCAAGCACTTCAATATCTGGTGCACTCATATTTTTCAAATTTTTTTTTGATAATATGCTATTTTTCCACATGTGTAGAACAAAGACCTTCATTTTTGATGAAAAACCTATGTTTAATAAAACTAAAAAAACAAATACATAATAAAACCAAAACATATTAAAATTACATTCGTTGGATAGCTCGTTCTGAGGACTACTTGATTCAAGTTGGGTTTGTGAAGATTCCTCCATTTTCATCCTCAACCCGAGCTCCAAAGTGCCAAAATTCAGGTTTTTTTGTGTCTCAGGGAGGGGATGACGAATCAATTTTTTTGCCATGCATTCATTTTCTGTGAGTTTTCCTTCCTCACTTCAATTGTAAACCACTATTGTGGCTTCACCCTGCTAGTTGTTTTATTTTTTTTCCATGCATTATTTTCCATTGAATCATAAAGGTTTTTCATAAACTGTATGCTTTGATTTAGAATAATTTCATAACATAGATTAGTTTTATAGCCTATTGTTTATAAATATTTTGATGTGGATTCATGATTGAAAACTTACAATGGGACTAGCTGAGGTAAACTACCCACTAACATTTTTTTATAAGGTTTCTTAGACATTTTGTAATCTTGTAGGTGAAAAACAAGGAAATCAAGGAATATTTGAACAAGTAAAGTTCTATTTAGAAAAAGTGATCAAAATTATGAAAGGAAGATCCCTACAAGTTTTATCTTCATTTTAGGCCTAAAAAATATCTTTTTAAACCTTCTTTGTTGTCATAAGGCAAATCAACACCAAGACTCCATATGTGATTATAAAAAATCATTTATCAAGAGAAATAGGTCAGTTTATCTCATTTTCTTTTCAATTTTCCATTATCCAAGAGTATAAAGTATATTCTTGGGTTTGACACTTCCTTTATAATTCATGAGGTAGGATCACTAAGGACACTCCTATACACTATTACCAACATCTCAGTTCAATTTTAAGACCATATCGCATTGTTCACAGGGGTGAAATGGTTCAATCTTTCTAACTTGCATTATTTGTCTTATTTATGTGCATTAGGACTTCATCATTTTTTTTATCAAAAAATACATACGTTTAGCTCTCTTTGATAGGTGTATAATTTTGAGGAGTTAGGAAAGTTTGTTAAGAACCTTCTTGGCAAGTTTCAAGGCCCCACTTGCTCATTAGACAAGGCCATCCTCTAGACAATGTTATTATGGTGGTTGTTTGGTCTTGAGTGGCCTTGACCTTTTGATCTTGAGACCTCCAAATTCATAGGAAACAATAGGAGCTAATTTTGATCACTTTTCATTTGAGTCACTTCATCTCTTAGATGCATCTAAACCCACTTTTACACAAATATTTAATTTCCATAGTCATTTTTTTTAATTTGTTGATTTACAAGTCATGATTGTCCAAGTTTAGGATAGTTTATCTAATGGCCAATCAATTAATAGTCATAACTCTAGTGGTTACAAATTAGTGTTAGGGTAGCTGGAGAAATCCTTTGGTAATATTAATTTGCACATTATATGAACACACAATAATGCCCTAAAAAACCTAATTAATTTAAAAGGTTTATTTTTTTGGCTCCTTTCTTTGGTGAACCCATTTGACTTACATTTCCACTTCTAATTTTCATGTCAGTAGCTCAAGATTGCATCAATTTGCTTGGTACTTCACTATAATTTCTCTTATTCCCCGAGCTTCCCATAGTGCTTCCTTTCTTGATCCCAACTTCTTTTCCTAGTTCATCTCAACATATTCCCTTGTTTTGGAGGACCTCTTTAGCTTCTTTGAGCTAGATTTGTCCCAATTGTCCAATGAATTTTTATCCACTTATATTTATCATTCCACCACCTTTACAAGTTTTCTTGGTTCCTATCTTAAAACCTTAGACACCCGTATGTCCAAGTTCATGCTTGTTTTCACACTACTTCACCCAATAATATAGAGGATGACACATGTTCTACTCTATCTCCTTCACATCATATTTCCAAGCTTGCCCCTATACCATAATACCACTTTCATTCCTTCCACCCCTCTACCATCCTTCATAGAGACATTACCTAAAGATCAACCTAAACTCCAAACCATTATTGTTGACCATCCCACTCTCTCACCCATCCTTCAAACATACATTACCTAATGATAAGCCTAAACTCCCAACCATTATTGTTGACCATCCCACTCCCTCACCCAAAGGATCTTACACTTCCCTTGATGATTTATTGTTCATTGATTAATCTAGTGAGAATATTATCCCTAATCCATAAGAGGATGACCTAGAATCTTGTCCATTACTTTCACCTAACTCTTACCATTCTCATGTCTCAGAGACCTTCATAAATGACATCAATATAGAAGACTTTAGCCAATACAACCCCTTCACCACATAATTTTTTGATAAACTCCATCATGACATTGACATATCTCCTTATCCTTACTCTTTGCCATATAAGCTTTCCCCTTCTTATATAGATCCACCATCCATCATTATCCATTTCTCCCATTAATCCCTACTTCATATGACTCCCCACCTTATCCTTCCACCATCCCTAATGTGTTAAACTCACCTCCATGCCACTTTCCACTCCCTTCATTCATTATATCTTCACTTTCATATATGTCACCATCTTTTCCATCCTCACTTACTGATGTAAAATCCTCACCTACCACAGCCCATCAACCAAGAACTCTTGCTTCCTCTATCCAAACTATCACCTACATTCTACTAAGCATGAAGAATTTAACACATATGATGTGAATGACTTATATTGCGACGAACCTATCATGATGTCTTCTTTTCCATATTCTTTATAAGATAGCATGCTTAATCAAGTTCTATTAGATCCCAAATATGTTTACTATTCATCCTCCACCTCCATCTTTCATTACTACTCTCACACAACTTGTATCCACTTTACATCCAATAGCTGAACCTTAAACACCACCTCTCTCCACTTTACATCCTACACTTCCCCCTTGCAAGAGGCCCTTGCCTCCACTCATTATGGACTGCCTCTTTCTCCCCCTGTAACACATACGCCACATACTCTCCTCATCGTGAAGTTGAACTTTACGCAGTTGTATCTTTCTTTCTCCTCTTGCCAAGCACTTCCCTTCACCCCAACTTTACTTAGGGCAGATAAAAAAATTTAGTAAGTTTTAGCAAGTATCCAGGATCCCACGACCTTGCTCTTGAATGCCCCTCATCCTGACTTCCAACAGACTGTCCCCGTTTTTTCGCCACAACAGGGAACATTATTGTATTTTGTTTTATATTTTTAAAAGAAGATTTTGTGGCGGATGCAAGTGATGCAGTCCCGCCCAAAATGCAGAGGAACTGGAGTGTCTTCAGAATGTTGTCTGCTGATTCAGATGCCAGATCATCGAGTTTAGCCCTTCTTCTCCCAAAAAATGGCTTTTGTTTGTCATATCTTCAGGCATGCACGACAGATGCGTGAGGAGGATTAAAGAAACTCTTTCGATCTCCAAAGGTGATGAGGATCGCTTAAAAAACAAGGGTGCTCCTGCATCAATAGCAGTTTTACATTGTTAGCCATCTTAAATTATCTTTTAGTGTATCTTGAGAATTTTCTTCCACATTCTTAAGTTTACTTTCATTTAAGATCATCTGGATTGTTTCCATTTTCTCTCTTTTTGAAGTTTGAACTAATATTTGTATCAACTCTTTTTGTGCAGATCTGGTAAGATTTGATGTGGGAGAAGACTAGCATTGATGAGAAAAGTGGGGACTGGCTACATGAACTTGCTGTTAAACAGCAGACAACATTCTGAAGACACTCCAGTTCTGAAAAAATGTTGTAAAGAAAGCCACTTCACCAGAAGAGTTTGGTGGTTGTTGTTTCGGCAGCAGTCAAGAACATGATGTGTCAAACAATGGTCTTTCCTCCATGGCTGAGACTGAGTTGCTCGCCATACTTCCAAGAGCTTCTACCTTGAAGTAATTGGATTTGTAGTACAGAAAGTCGTTGCACTACTCTTGAAGTTCTCAAGTCAAGATTCTACAGTTCTATTTCTTTATTTTAACTTCTAAAAATATGTCCCTTTCACAGACTGAGGGCCACAACAACCTATGCCATACAAGTCAATTGCTATATCAATACCGCTTTCATTGTCACTTCAGATAAATACCAAATAATTACCAGGGATTCTAACTGCAGACTTCATCATGCTAAAAGGCTTAGCTTAATAAAAACAAACTAAATTATTGTTTCTTAGATTTCAAAATGATCATTATACAAATCCTTTATAAATTGCGAAGTGACAATCTTCTGAAAGTCCACGTAGATTCCACAGTCCTTTGAAAACTATGTGATATTTGGACAACATACAGCGTGTTTCTTTTCAATACAAACATTTAATAGATTGCCAACAACCGACTTATTCAAAGTTTACGGGGAGGGCATTTTATACCTAGATAGCCAAACATCATATGCCTAAACGTTGAAACAATCTATTAATGTTTGTGAACCACTTATTAAATGAGAAGTGTCATGTAAATGTTAAAAGTAAATTTGGATAATTGTAGAATATTAATTAATTATAGGTTATTTAAGTGGTTTTGTAAGGCTTAAACTTGTTTTATAGGTCATTTAATAATATGTAATTTGGTTCTGCAATCTATCATTTCTTTCTCTTATTCTACCTTTCATCTTGACGGTGGAAATCTAATGTCTCTAAAGTAAAAATTGTGTTAAGAAATATAGAATTGAAAGATATTATTAATAATATTGTCAAAATTGATTATACTTAATTATGTTAGAGTTAATAGTTGAGAGTTTTTAATGCATATATTAAATATATACATGCTCATTGTTCATAAATTCACCCTACATGCATATTATAAAGTAAGGTTATGAACAAAATTTGATTAACATTTTGTTTAGTCTTGTCATTTTTCACCGATGTCAATTTATCGTCATTTGTACATATTCAATGGAGTATGGTGATGTTCATTAAACCTATGCAAATTTTCACATGTGAAAGTTGTCCATTTGATTCAATTCAAAGATCTTCAAAACTGAAAAACATCAAATTGAAAACTTCAACCAATAAATTATTCCTTTTATTGCCCCAATGCCTACCAACTCTTCCACCACCAAAACTATTGTTAAATACAATTCAAATCAAATTATTCCTTTGTAGTAGGCGGCAATCGTGGCTACAACATAATACCCACATGATGCAAATTTTATTTTTTATATCTATGACTAAAATAAACTCAAGAAATGGCAATGGATGTTGTGTGTTCCTTTCTGTGCACTAGAACTCGTCATGTGTATGTCTTTTCATTGCTTGAGAAATTGTAGAATGTAGAGAAGACCCCCAACCTATTGCATGTTGCTTAATGCTTGTACTTCTAGGTTAGTTTTTTTCATTTTTGGAGGTTCAATAGTGTTGTGGTTGTCTAAATTTGGTATGGATTAGTCATTTGTTTTATTTTAGTTACATGTTTCTCTCTTTTTTCTATTACGTTTCTTAAATTTTCTAAGAAAAATTTAGTGGGGCTTCAATGGTATTATTGTAGGTTGAATGCTTTGAGGTTTACTTATGTCTTATTTTACAAATGATTTTTTCCCTTAAAATCATCACAAGGATTTGAATGATCTTAATTAACATGTTAATACACGTGAGTGTGATTTGGGTTTGAATGAGACCTTTAATGGTAAAACTCAAATTTCTTTGAACTTGAGAGAAGGTTGAATGCTATTATAGTTTCATGAACTAGGCTTGAGGTGAATTATAGATTGTTTCATGTATTAAATACCTTTTTTGCTTCAAAATTTTAAAAATATTCTCGGTGGGTTTAAAAACTTTGTGTCATGTAGGATGCATATTAATATTAGTCTTTCCCATTGTCTTTTGTTGTGATTGATGTCTTCATGTAAATCAAAAGTATCTTATTACTTTCCTCCTAGCCTATCAATTGTGTACACAAACTTTGTAACCACTACATCTTTTTTCTTAAGTAGCTTATCTTTGGATTCAAGTAATAATTCTAAAACAATTTAGATTGTTATTGAATGAGATAAAATACATAGACCCAACAATTTGTAGCAAATCGAGGGTGAAAGTTATGCTTTCATGCTTCATCCAAAACAATCAAACACATTTTATGTTGTTCATTCATAGTTTTTCAAGGAAAGGTAACCCACAAAATATTCTTAGTATTTTAAAATGGGATTTGTCAATTTATTGAGTATAAATGAGAATTATATATTATTTTGAATATTCACCATTTGACCTCAATGCGAAAAAGTGTTTCAATTTTACATTCGATTTGTTTGGGCATAGATTGGTCCCATGATTGTCTCAAATAAATGAAAAATATTCTTGAAAGGGATTTAATGATTTATAAGAAAATGGAACATTTGAAAAGAGTATAATATAGAGGGTTTTAATGATTTATAAAAAATAAAACTTTTTTTTTGTTTTGGAGATACCTCTGAGGGGGCCCCCTTTAGCTTAGAGTCAAGGAGTGAGGGGTATCCATTCCACCAAAATATGCCTGATGCATGATCTCGACCTCATCCCTTTTTCAGGCATCGGGGCTATGCACTCAGCAAGACTTGATCCCTGGTGGGCTCATTCCAAACCTTTCAACTTCACTAGTAGACCAAGGGCCCATTGAAAAAAATATAAAACAATTGAAAAGAATATACTCTATATTATTTTCCTTGCATAATGCCATGTGCATATTTAGGGTAGAACATAACAATAAAAATAGCTAAGATCTCTTACCTTTCTAGTTTGGAGACAAACATATGTCACACATATAAATGAAACTCCTTTGAAGCAATGTGCCACTTAAGGTTTGGTAGCCATATCCCTTATGTGCATGGTTAATAGTATTATTGCATTGCACACATAAGCTCAAACTATTTTGTCTCATGAGATCTTGAAAAGATTGAAGAAATCATGCTCCTTTTTTGTTGATTTTGTATAGGAGCGAATTTGCACCCCTTACGCAAATTCCCCTTTCACATACCCTCACCTTAGAAAATAAAATTCGAAGGCCGATTCCACATCACCCAACTACCTTCCTTCCACTTGGCATTTGTCTCTTGTGTCGGTGAGAGAATATTTATTGAGGATGCGCGTGCAACACGTAGACGTCTGCACAAAGTGCTTACGTCCCTAAAAAAATTCATGTGTTTGAAGTTGGTAGAGGTGTTACACTTTCGATTGGGGTCAATTTGTAATGTCCTTCGACCAACCGACCCTGAAAATGGAAAATTCTTCCCACTTCTCCTTCAAATTCATCCATCTTCATCTCATTTGAGCCTCTAAGCAACAGATTGGTATTCTCTTACCACTTCCAGCATTCTCTTCACTCTCTTGCAACACTTCAACACTCTGTTATAGCAACAACACTACATCAACTCCACAAAGAAAGTGTGAAGCAAGCCATAACATCGTGGGTTTGGAGTCTTGTGAGACCTGCCTTCATCATAGTCGAGGTTGTGGTGACCTTACCAAGTTCGCTTTCTCCTCCATTAGCTAGTGAGCTTTTGGGTGGAGGTGGTAATGTTTTGCTTCTCTCCTTTGTGATTTGGTTGATTAGCACTTTATTGTTTTGTAGTGTTTATTGCATCTTCTACTTTCTTTACTTCTTTATCACACATTTCTCTCTCGTTGCTATTTGGTTGTCTGTGGAGGTAGAAACACCAAAACGACGGTCTGACTGAGGCAGACCCCTGTATAGCCCCAACAATTTTCCCCTCTTTCTTGTGTGTAGGTGGATGTGCATTTGGAGCTAGTCGGCGAATTGGCACCTTGGTGAGATCATTTTTATTAGTTTATCCTTCATCTATCTACTTTATCATCTTTGTTTGTACTTGTCGTACTTTATTATTCTATTTTGCTCATCATTCAAGAATAGTTAGCTAGGTTGTTAGTTCATTTTCTGGTAGTTTTTATTGTATTTTTTGTCCTCTGCCCATATGGACGCCAGCGCTCCTGAGAGACGCTAGCGTGCCGTACTGTCATCCCAGAACCGTGGTTTCGTCCTTCAACAGAGAGCTATTTGAGGTAGAGTATTGACTTTGAAAACCAGCTCGCCTAGCCTAAACATGGATTTCAGGTTTGAAGAGTGATTGAAGTACTTTATAGTCCTCATCATTCTCAACCTCTATTTGAAACACCCCTTTAGAGTGAGGTAAGTTAGAGCAACCCTCTGCTCTCGACTCTCTGTGACCTAGAGCCTTGACATGATTGGTCCCCCTCTCTTACATTTTTGGTGAACTTGACGTGAACCATTTTGGCTTCGTCTTACAGTATTGAAAGCTCCTTTCCTCATGTCTTGGGAGTGTTGTAGGTGTGAGTGTTGTAGGTGTGAGTGTTGTGGGGCCCCTCGCCTCACAACCCAACCTGTGACCCCTAGTAAGCGTAGTTGGAAGGTTTTGTAAGTGTTGTGTAATGAAACCTTAATTGGGTCACTATCCTATTTTACAACCTTTTGGGGGCTTTGTGAAAGTATTGTTTAGTGTGCGTGATGGCCTCTTTTCTTCATCAACCTATCCCCTTTTTGCATCCTGTGAGAAGTAGTCTGGAGGTATAACCTTCACCTCGTAGGATTTGTCGATGGGCTTTAATAGGGAACCGTCTCCTCTCTACATCCCTGTGTGAATCAACGAAAACAATGTAGCAGGTGTTCTCATTGACCTGACATCTCTGATGAACATTATAACTAAGGAGATCATGCTCATTAACATTTTGCATAAATATGGGTACGATGCACCTGTGAGCACCATCCGCATGCACAACAGACTTTTTGTACCTCCTCTTGGTAAAATTATTTTATCAATTCTTGTTGGACCTAAATCTATAAATCTTTTGTTCGATATAATCCCAGGGTTTGAACTCTTGAGAGTGAAGCTAGGTATCCCCTGGTTAGTAGCTATGAATGTATTTCCCTCAGTTGTGCATAAGTTTTTGAAATTCATGCATGAGGGTTTGTACATGTGATCCACGATACTAGCTATAGATCATCGGTCAAACATGGTAGTTATTCCTTAGATTACTTTTGGCCTACACTTGTTGGTCCTCTTCCGCTTAGGAAGGACCTCTTGCACTAGACTTATCCAAAGTACAAGAAAGGGCACCTAACGCCTAAAGTAAGGTACCCTCCATCGCCTTATGTTGTTTCACATAGGGCTTGCTTAAATCTTGATAGCGATGCCACCATGGCTCAAAGGAAAGAAAAGAATCACTTTTAGGAACCCTCCTCTTCCTCTCTCGTTGTGCAACCTAATGCTTCCTCTTGCCTCACTGTGGCACCATTAGATTATGTTCCACATTTGCAAGAGAATCATATGGTGCCCACTTGGAGAAAGAATAAGCGTCTCGCATTCGAACTTCTTGTTCTACCCATGGAGCCTAAGCCTATTCGATATGGCAAAAAGAAAGGTCCTCGAGGGGAATCCTCTATGTCTCAGCCTCCGTGACCTCCCACCGCTCCTGCTCCAAAAGTAGTAAATGAGAAGAGGCCTGCTGCTGAGGCACTAGAGTCTACTCCCCCCATTGCTTCTCAACCTGCTCCTCCTACTTCCATTCAGGAGCCTTTCCCTTCGTTGGAAATAGTTTTGGTGGACACTCTCATGGCTGAGCAAGAGTCTTCCGCTCCTTCGCAACCTCCAGTCTCTAGCTTGAAGAGTTGCTGAAATCACCTAATGCATGAACGCAAACACCGACAAAAGGCTCTGACGGTTAAGCAGGCCACCTTGTAGAGGAAGGAAAGGGAGATGACCACCCTTGCTTCAGGACCTCCTACTACATCCTCTCTCCTCCCCTTTGCTTTTGTTCAACCAAGCTTCGTATTGCTTTCAACTCCTTTTGTGAGTGCACTTGATCCCAAAAAGGTGCAGGTGTTCATCGCTCCTTCGGTTGAGCCGCCCTTGTTGATGTCCCTTCCGGATGTCCCGCCTTTCCCAAAACCCATGGATATGCCAAATAATTTAATGGTGTCTGTTGCGGTTTTCTTCTCCTCTTCCTTTGTACCTATTGCCTCGTCTGTGGGGAGTTCTCATCCCCCGATGAAGTAGAAGATGGAGGATGGCCCTTTCAATGATGGAGGGCATAAGAGGATCCCACACTCTTCGAAGGGTGGTCCTGTGTTAGCTTGTTCTATCTTAGTGATGGAACCAGCCCTGACTTCCCCTGAGTTCATCACTGCTCCCGAGTCACTCGGTGAGCCTAGTGGTGGATCTCAGGTGCAACCCTCTCTATTCATTGAGGTATGACATGGCACTCTAGTGAAGTGCATGTTTAACTCTTTGGATGAAGTTCTGGCCTTGTCAATGATCTTCACGAAATCCCTGAACATAGCTCCACAAGAGCCGAGTGAAGGAGACTTTGTAGAGCCTTCTTCCTTAGCCCTTGTTGTGGGAGGGTTAGAAGCTCCTCCCCTTAATATTCCACCACTACAGGCTCATCCTCCTTCCCCTTATGATGATCTAGAGTGGGAAGTAGATGACCCCTTAGTCAATGAGTGTTAGGGGAGGCTTCTTCTTTATCTTTAGATTAGAAGTGTGTGTTGTGATGTGTTCCCCCGTACTTGTGCTATGTGTTCCTGGATGACCCTTGTTGGTGCTTGGATACAGGAGTGGTTTTTGTGTCGTAAACCTTCTTCTATTTGTATCATCATTCTTCTTCTGTTACATGTGTTTTTATTTTTGAAAAATTGTGGACGATGTAAAGTGTTGGGGGCATTTAGGCTTCCCTTCCATGTTAAACCAATTTTTTATTTTTACTTCATCTTCTTGTGCATTCTTCACATGGTCTGATATAGTAGGGGATTGATGACAGTTCATTTATATACTACTATTATACTTATATATATATTTATGAGTAGTTCTGGTCCCCTGAAATATCAGATCACCCCTGTGCCCTATGTTTACGTTTATTTCATTTTTTCTCTTTTCCTTTCCTTTTTTCTCTTCTTTGGCTGAGTTGTCCCTCTCATGTGTGACAACACCATTTCTATGATACTACAATTTTCAGAAAACACATTTGTTGCCAACAAATCTTTTCTTGAAAATCCTTGCGAACATTTCTTTTTCAAAACCGCATTCACAGTTAGGACCCCTAACAGAACGTGTTTCCTTCATCATGTGGGTTCGCAACGAAAGAACTTGAAAACTTTCCTTCGAGGTGGAAGAAGCTTTGGCCTTCCCCTCACAGGGGAGCATTTTTCTTCCTTTCAAATTCCTTGATGAAGTGAACATCTTTCTAAAGGATTCCTTGATGATGAATCGATTTGAGAAAAAAATGTCTCTTTTTGTACTTTCGAACAACACATCCCTTAGGTGGACCCTCTTCTTACGTTGGGTTCCTGAGGGACCCCTTTGAAAGCCTTCTAATTTGTTGACGATTTGTGTGACTACTCACTTTATTACCTATGTGGCCACTTTATTTTGGACATGCTTTATCCACAAGTAAACATGTCGCTTTGCAAGTGCACCTGTGAAGTCGCTTTCCAATTTGAATTTACAGAGTCTCCTCCTTTGGGTTTCCTCCATGAAAGAGATCTTGGGGGATGCCTCCTTGCAGGTCTGCAGGCCTGTAAGGCTCTTTCATCTGGGTTTCCTTCATGTGAGAGATCTTGGGGGATACCTTCTTACAGGTCTATGAGCTTGTAAGGCACATACTTCACAGGGCTTCCTTCATGTGAGAGATCTTGGGGATTACCTCCTTACACCTGTCCGTGGGCCTGTGAGATGCTTTCATCTTGCAAGATTTTCCCATCGTTGGTATGAGGGCCTTCAGTGTACCTTGTGCAACTTCATAGTTTTGTGAGGCTATGGAGTCTTTTGTTCTAGCCTGTGCTTTCGAGCTTGCTAGATCGTGATTTGCTTCCTCGACGGTTTAGGTATACATCTCTAACCTTACTAACTCTTGAATCTACTTTATTGAAGCACTCATCAGTACTCGTGCTCGCTAAAGTGGGGGAAAAATGTATAGGAGCGAATTTACACCCCTTACACAAATTCCCCTTTCACATAACCTCACCTTAGAAAATCAAATCTGAAGGTGAAATTGCACATCACCCAACTGCCTTCCTTCCACTTGGCGTCTGTCTCTTGTGTTAGTGAGAGAATATTTGTCGGGGATGCATACACAACACACAGACATCTGCACAACACACTTACGTCCCTAACGGATTCCTGCATTTGAAGTTGGCAAAGGCGTTACACTTTCGATTAGGGTCGATTTGTAATGTCCCTCTTCGACCAATTGACCCCAAAAATGGTAGATTCTTCCCACTTCTTCAAATTCATCCCTCTTCATCTCATTTGAGCCTCTAAGCAACAAATTATCATTCTCTTAGCACTTCTAGCATTCTCTTCACTCTCTAGCAACACTTCAACACTCTGTTGCAACAACACTCCATCAACTCCACAAAGCAAGTGTTAAGCAAGCCATAGCAGCATGGGCTTGGAGTCTTGTGAGACCTCTCTTCATCACAGTCGAGGCTATAGTGACCTTGCCAAGTCCGCTTTCTCCTCCATTGGCTAGTGAGCTTTTGGGTGGAGGTGGTAACGTTTCGCTCCTCTCCTTTGTGATTTGGCTGAGTAGCACTTTACTATTTTGTAGTGTTTATTTCATCTTCTACTTTCTTTACTTCTTTATTGCATATTTCTCTCTTGTTGCTGTTTAGCTGTCTATGGAGGTGGAAACACCAAAACGGGGGTCTGACTAAGGCAAACCCCAATATAGCCCCAACAATTTTCCCCTCTTTCTTGTGTGTAGGTGGATGTGAATTTGGAGCTAGCTGGTGAACTAGTGCCTTGGTGAGATCATTTTCATTACTTTAGCCTTCATCTATCTACTTTATCATCTTCGTTTGTACTTGTCATACTTTATTGTTTTGTTTTGCTCATTTAAGAATAGTTATATAGGCCATTAGTTCATTTTCTAGTAGTTTCTATTGTACTTTCTGTCCTCTAGCCGTACGAACGCTAGTGCGCCTAAGAGACGCTAGCGCGTCGCGTTGTTGTCCCAAAACCGCACTTTCATCCTCTGATAGAGAGTTGTCTGAGGTACAATATTGACTCTGAAAACCAACTCACTTAGCCTAAACTTGGATTTCAGGTCTAAAGAGTTATTGAAGTACTTTATAGTCCTCATCCTTCTCGACCTCTATTCAAAACACCCCTTTAGAGTGAGTTAAGTTAGGGCAGCCCTCTGCTCTCGACTCTTTGTGACCTGGAGCCTTGACGTGGTTGGTCCCCCTCTCTTACAGATTTTTCACATCCTTAAACACTTTAATTTTGTATTTTCAAATCATAAAAGGGGTTGGTGCAAAATCATGTATATAGACACTAAATAATGATCAAATCATTTAATGAACCACTTTAGTCTTTTTAAATAATTTAATGCATATATCATTCATGCATAGTTAAATTATTTGTGTGTGCCTTATCTTAATGAAGGAAATACTTTAAAAGTATTATAGGGATTTTAATTCATGATGATAAATATATTTGTATTTTGATCAGTAGTTTGAATTACATTTGATAAGAAAATTTAGGGCACTACATACAATTTGTACAACAAAATACAAAATAAAATAAAATGACATAAAAATTGGCTTTAATTATTATGTATAGTAATTGTTTTCAAATATTCTTGACCAAAATTGTTATTTAAATTGTGTTGGCGTAAAAACTAACACCTCTGGAGTGTAGGTTTGTACGGGCAGCTATGTACACTACGCAATGAGTGCTCTTCAAATTAGGAGGGGAAGCTCCCTCGTTGTGCTGGAATACATGAAAAAGAAAAGTAATCTAAGTCCTATCTTTTTGTTCTCAGCTGGAAGAGGCACAAGGTTAAGAAAACCAAGAACGTTGCAGCTAAGGATTTTTTGGTTTCGTAGATCATTAACTACAACTAAGCTATCTACTTTAAATCTATCCAATTTCCTCAAGAAAATAGAGCATGAGGAAATGGAGCAGGGTTTTGACTATCAGACGATAAACGAGTTTAGATTCTCTATTTGAAGGCAAGGTGGCGCATCTATCAGCTCAATCTGGACAAGTTTATTGGGCACAAAATATATTTAAGAATTTACCATGACAATCTTATGAAACCCTATGTGGCATAACACTCGATCAAAATAGTAAAGACTTCACAAAACATATTTATCATCACAATCTCACGAAACCCTATGTGGCATAACCCTTGATTGTAATAATAAAGATTCACAAAACAGATTTATCACCGTAATTTCTCGAAACCCTATGTGGCATAACGATTGATCACAATGGTAAAGATTCACAAAACAGATTTATCATCACAATCTCTTGAAACCCTATGTGGCATATCAATTGATTACAATGGTAAAGATGTTCAAAATAGATTTATCTAAACTATGGAAAGAATCCACCATTACAATCTCTTGAAACCCTATGTGGCATAACAATTAATCGTAATAGCGAAGACACATGAACAAATACCAAAAGAGCAATATTGAGGGCAAGGTAGGCGCAGCATATATTTCTCTCTCAAGCAAAAGTTATTTACAAATGAGCAAAACTCTTATTTATATACATCAAGGTGTAGGGAACCCTAAAATCACCTTGTGTTAACTTGCTACAAATGCATGCAAGATTAATTATTAAACCCTAATGAAGTAAACTATACAGTTAACTGGAAAACTACCATCAGTTAACCGAAACATCTAACCTAAATGGACCATGTGCAAGCATGCACGTCCTTATTTAAAGCAAAGTTAACTGGACACTACCCTCAGTTAACTGGAAACCCTAACCCTAACTCCTGTGATGATAATTCCAAGGAAGAGATAAGCATGTGTTAAGTCAGCAAGTAAACTCAAAACTGAAAGTCGAGTTAACTGCTGCTCATGACTCAACCCTCAAAATTAACTGTAGGTTCCAACTGGTAGATCACTGAAAGTCATCTCGGTTCAACACCTCACCCAGGAACTCATCAATTTCTCTGTCTTCTGGCACTTTGATTCTGTCTAAAGCGATAATCTATCTCTTCAACTCCCTGTCGCCTTCTTTGACTGTATGCATGCATTTTCTGACATCTTCAGCCGCTTTCTTGAAACTATTTGAAATCATTGAAATGTGATCCAAAATCACCATCAAGATATCATGAACATGCTTCTGGAACTTAGTTTGTATAGCCTCGATATCAGCGTAGGTACCATCTTCACGAAGACAATGGCATGGGATTTGAGTGGCTTTGGCGGCTCCGTAAATGGAGTAATCTCTGTTCCTTTTGCAGCGTAACGCTTCATTGTCAGCTGCTCTGATGAAAACCTAAATTAAGACCAATTTGGTCTTGAATTCAGTCTAGTTGAACCGCCTTCTGAAAAACTTGCCCATTGACTGTGAACACGGCTATGTTCTGACAACTTTCTGAAGAGGCTAACAATGGCTCCTGGTGAGGCTAAAAATACCCTGTCGTAGGATAATTTTCACCAAAAATTCTGAGACATGGGTTTTGTCTAGAAAATGATTCCAAGACAACCCACAATGTCAAAATTGTGAAAAAACGCCGTTTAGCCTAACATGCAAAGACTTTTCAGTCGAGAACTGTAGGGGTTTTTAGAGCTTCTCGGGGCAATTTTTCTTGAGAAAATCTGGAACATGGGTTTTGTGCACAACGGAATTATGAACAAACCCAAATGATGAGATTGTCAAAAAGATGTGATTTTATCCCACATGCAAAGAAATTCTCGAAAAAAAAGCACAGAGCTTCATAATGAAGGCTATGGGGCGATTTTCTCGAAAAAATCTAAGACGTGGGTTTTGCTGCTGATGCTAAAATATGCGAACCCAGATGGTCAGATTCTGAATATTTTTCTATTTTCTTTGACATGCGAAGAAAGTACCTAAGATGAGAAATAGAAGAAATAAGACAGAAGATAGAAGGTTTTGCTTGTTCTGCTTCTGAAGAATTTGCCAATCTCTTTTCTGGAACTTGATGAAACCTGCATGCAAAGTGAAAATAAAGTCTGGAATCTTCTTCCTCTGCACAATCTGAATTCGTTGCTACGAAGAACGTTGAATTCTGACACCTGTAGCACCTTTAGCTTGCTGCTCGCTCAAGAAGAATGTAGGCTTCAAAGTTTGAAATGAAGAAATAATGGACGCCAAGGCTAAAATAAATAAGCTTTCATCATTGAAATTCGCATAAAGCACTAAAGCTTGAAAAATGGCGCTTGGCTTCTAATTGGACCTCATTTTAGTTAACTGAAACTAAAATATGCTAAATAAAGCACCATGCTTTAGGGTTTTCCCTTTCAATCTTTAGTTGACAAAACCATGCGATTTAGACTTCAGTTGACCATCTTCATTGAATTCGCCATCTTCAAAATTTATTAAATTAACAATTAAGAACTAAAGCGTCCCTTTTGAAAACTTCAGTTGACAATCTTGATTGAGATGAGTTTGCCAACTTCATGCTTTAAATCAATTCTAAAAATGGCGACCCTTTCAAGACTTCAGTTGGCATTCAAGAAGTGAATGCGCCAACTTCACATGCTTTAATTCTAAAAATAGCGTCCCTTTTGGAACTCAAGTTGACATTCCAAAGCAAATGCACCAACTTCACATAATTCATGATATTTAATTTAATCAAATATGGCGTCCCCTTTTGGAACTTCAGTTGACAAAGGGTGAAGCAACTACTTCACAAAATTTTCATAATTTCAACCAAAATTCGTCATGCATGTGAACTGAAGTTGACTTTCAAGTACAGACTTTAGTTAACTAAACATGCAAACAAGTTAACTCAACATGCAAAGTAGTTAACTTGACATGCAAACTAGTTAACTTGACATGCAAACTGAAAGATCACTCGACATGCCAATATATGAACTGAAGATGACAACCCAGAAAACGTTCAGTCTAACTGCAGTCAGAACTCCAGTTAGGGCGCACCATTCAACCTTTTTCGAAAACTCAACTTTGACCTCTTAAGGCGAATTCCAGACTTAGCCAATTTTGGTGAAAATTTAGGCTTAAACCTCTATCGGGACCTCTGTTCATCCTCTGACCCTGGTTGACTGACTTCTCCGATTGACTGGCTGACAGGTGCATTGCAAAGCTCAGTAAGAACTGATCAAAAGGTATCTTGAGACTGGAAACCATAAAACTGACATCTAAAGGCTCAAAAATCCAAGTGCCTTTTTCAAAAGCTGCTCTTTTCCTCAGACTTAGTCAAATTTTGACTTCTGCATTTCGTACGAAGGGAAAAATAATTCCTTCATAACTTTTGTTTTATCAATTTTCAGGACTGGATCTCAGGTTCACTGCGGAGCTGACTTCATTCCGGACGACAACTGCAAAGGCACATTTCTCCAAAAAACATCATTTGAGGAGTGAAAAACCAGGGCACCTTTTTGAGAAATTGCTCTTTTCATTCCAGACTTAGCCATTTTTGGAACTGGCTAGAATATCACAAAAACTCCGACTGCAAGCTGCTGAGACATCTTCTAATCTGACGGAGACAGGCAACAGAAAGCTGAACGTAACACAGACACATTGAATATTTGATATCATCAGAAAGAAAGCATTAAAGGCTTGAAAAGCTCAGGCGCCTTTCCCAAAATGTGCTCTTTTGCTTTTTCTTTTGACATTATGACTAAGATTTGACCCTATGTTCGCCCTCAGGTTCAAGCACTTCAGCAACTCAGATTCACCCACTGACGGATGCGTCGTGAAGCTTGAACAAAAGTGAGACAAACATCTTGGACGACATTTAGCCAAAAACCTTCATTTGGCACCTCAAAAACATGGGCGCCATTTCCAAAAGCTGCGCTTTTTACCAGTGTTAGTCAATTTTCACTTTTGCCTTGTTTTGCGCTGTATCCACCACAACTTGCTCGAAACAGGTCCATTTGACAGGCTTGATAGCTCACTGCGAAGCTGACGTGATGCCGGACGAATGTCTGCTGGAGGTGATAAACCCTAAAAATAGGATCTGGGCCCCTAAAAGATAGGGCGCCCATTTGAGAATGTGCTCCGCTCTCCAGAGAGAAAATTTTGGTAATTTCCGTTCAGATTTTCATTTTTCTCAAATCTCTTCAGTAACAGGCTGACATGACACTGACACCAACTCCATATTTGAAAAACCCCAAAACGACCTTTTGACATCACTTTAACATGATTAAGACTCAATTAAGCAAAATGCCTTAGTGAAGCAAAATTTTTGGTTTTGGGTACAACAAATTGTTTAAAATTATATCAACTACTAATATAAGTTTATAGATTCACATTCTTCTTCTTAAAAAATCTATGTTGGTAAGAGCCTTGAACTTAAAGAGCTCAACTAGATTTCCTAGCAATGGTAAAAATATACTAAAATATAGTAATGATAGTAAATGATACTAATATCAATATGAACTATTTTTGTGATGATTTAGTTTTTGATTAGTTTGTGTGCACATTATATAAAATCTTAATGTATTAATTTTATTGGTAATTTATAAAAATAAGTTTAAAATAAAATAAAAAATCAAAATTTCAAATTCATGGTCTAACCAATTAACAAATACAAATAACAATAAAATTCATGCTTAGTATGAATACAAATATATGATTGATAAAAAATCTATTCTCATATAAATCTTGAAGGCAACCTAAAACATTTCATTGAAACCACTCGAAAGATTAATAAACCTCTCATTCAATCTAGTTGATTTTGGTTGTTAGGTATTTACTTTCAGTGATCATAAGAATTTGCTCAAATTTCTCTAAATCAAATGTTTTGACAAACTCAAGAGACTTGTAGCTTGAATTCCAAAAATGACTTACCATTTAAAAAAGTTAATATGTTCATTTAATATAAAAATATTGTAAAAAAAACATAAAAATACTTACTTTCAAAAATTAAAACATAAATAAATTATTGAAAAAACTAACTTTAAACATGCAAAGATCTATAAATTAATATATTTTGAAATATAAAGAATATTAATTTTGATATAACTTCTTTAAATTGATAATATATTTCATAATTAGTCGTTGATAAAAATAATATTGTTTGAAAAAATATATAATAAGTTTTTAAGTTCTTTTGAATCTTTAAAGAATTCAAGTGACGTGCTTTTATATGTACCTATATTCATCACGATGATAAAGCTCGTGAAACACTTGGATATTTTTGAGGCCCGCCGTCGTCCCCGACAACCCCCGCGGCCCTCTACCGTTTGTTTTCGAAATGAAAAAAAACAAACGAAGCGTGCTTTTTGTTGAATCGGGCGAGCTCCCAACGGTTCAATAATTTCTTCCTTGGCGAATGCGTGCCCGCCATGGAAACACTTAACTCTGGATTTCTTCTATGGCAACCTGTCCTCCCAAGTGGTCGGAATTACAAACAACGCACCACTTTCTATTTTGCATCAACAAATGTGGCACCTAGCAAAAGGGTTTTTGCCTTCCCAAATTGTTTGCTTCACCATTCCATCTCAACCTTTTTAAATACGAGGCAACTCTCTGTAATTCGAAACCCCAATTTCAGGGTTTTGCGAGCAGCAAATACAAATGGATATATGGATGGTGAATTTCGAGGAATTAATGATGAATTTGCTGATATAAATCTCGACACGGGCAATGGCGCCGTAGCCAAGGATTTTAATAAAGAGTTTTTTGAGCGCGGAAGGCAAATTTTGGCTCTAATTTTATCGTTTATACCCGGCGGAAGTTGGTGGGGAGTGGGGGATGCAGTTCAAAATGGGAGCCAGAGCAAGGGTCCTTCGTTAATTTGTACATTGAGGCGAATTTGGGCGCTTGTAGCTCCCGATAAGTTCATCATAATTGGAGCATTTTCCGCTCTAATCATTGCAGCTGTGAGTTCCGATCTCATATTTTTAAATTTTTCATATCGATGCATTTCTATTAGTCTGTAGATTCCCGTTTTTAAACCAATTTGGTTGTCTTGTCAAATGACTGTTAATTGAAATAACAAGTAGAAATGGTGGATACAACTCAGGTTGTTCCTTAACTACTTTTTCAAGCTCCAAGAAAGTATGAACCACTGAATTCTCCTCTTCTTGATCCACACAATGCTCATCTCTTTCCTCTAGTTCTTACAACATGCTCTCCACCCCTATATATAGTTGTTATGAAGCTGAAGTATCCCTCTTGGGCCATAGAAGGATCCTGTCGGAACAGGAAGCCGATAGGATAGTTTTCAACAATTGGGGGTTGATATCATAGGTGCAGGTTCAACCAGGTTCAATCCCACACCCCACAAGCGTGGGTTCTACCCTCTTGTTTTTGATGTTGATCTTTTCCCGAATACAACTTACTGATCATTCTTTGATGCAATTTTTTTCCTGGTCTGCAAGGAAAACTTTAGTTGCAGCTAATGACAGTGAGCATGAAATTAAAATAAACAAACAGCAGAAGCAAAATTCATAACAGATTGGGCAAACACTCTAAGCTTGATTACAACACCAATTCTTGTCAATGGCTCTTCCAGCTCAGTCCCTAAAATTCTCCTCCCTATTGCCAGCAATGCACCCGACTAATAATGGAAAAATGCACACCAAAATAGGCAAACCCTACTAAACTGTTACAGCAGTTACAAATTCTATAAACGGCAGCTATAAGAAATATTTTCCTCAAATACCTAAATGCTTAAAACTGATGGGAAGTGGGACTCAAGTAATTAAATGGTTAGTTACATTATGCTCCCTATCTTTCAAAATTTTGAACCTCCTGGTTCAAAGAACTCAAGAATCTGACTGCCACAGCCTGCCATTCCACCAAGTTAGATACATTCACACATTTTCACATATTTTCGTCCTTTTCTTCCAATTACTTGTTGGACTATGGGACATCCTCTTTGTAATGTCCCCTTTTAGTAAATTCCTGGTTTTAGGCTTGTAACAATGTAAAACAATAATAATCACTAAAAACTGATATTAGTAATAAGAAGTATTGAACTTGCGGTAATATTCAGATTAATACATAAAATATTATAATATTGAGAGCAATACATCATAGCTAAAACATCACATTAGTTAGATCTATAGTTCATTGCATCATTAACATTTGAATTCAAAATATCTTAACATCATTAATGATTATTCCAAGGCATATTCCTATAGCCAATCATATTAAAAATTCACTTGAAATGTTTGCAAACAGCAATCTCAAGGATGGTTGTCCTTGTATTGCAAGAGCATGTGTCATGTCCCTTGAAAATATTTACCCCAAATGTATCAAAATACAGAAATTAAAATCTCAAGATATCCAAATTTTTATTTAATATGACTTTAATTATTATTGTATTCATTTTTATTAAAATGCAATAACTTATATAATAGATTAATAATGATCTCACACAGCACACAAGATATAAAATAAAATAAAATAAATAAAGTAAAATACAATACAAAATATAATTATCAAACTAAACTAAAATAAAATAAAATACAATACAAAATATAATGACCAAACTAAAAGCAAAAAGCCATGATGAAGCCAAAGGGTGAATCGACTCAAAGAAACAATGTAATGGTTGCACCAAAAGCCACGACCAAGAGACTCATCAACCATTATAAAGAGGGACGATGCAAGAAGGGAAAGGATATAATAAAAAGAAAATAGAATAAGCCAGAGCAGCAGAAGGAACAATCTACTGCAGCCACCGTACAAGGTAAGTCTGCCAATAATATTTGTAAATATGTACAGGCTGTAAGTAACAATCTACATACTTAAGTATTGTGTATCAAGTAAGTTGCATTTTATGTTTGTTAAATGTCTTCGATATATGTAATTATTATGTGTACAGAAATCATAGGCTGTGCATACATGTATATATAATAATTCTGAGTATCATTTCAGATTATATATAGTTCTGAGTACCATTTACTGCTGTATATGAATAATAAATCTGGGTTATGAATCTAATATGCTATGAATCAAACACATATCATTGATTTAGAAATCAAGATCAGAATATATGCATTTTACTAGAGTACAATATGTAATGGATCTGTTCATTCATTTAATAGGTAAATCTGTGTGTCTACACTATGAATAATACTCATATGATCTGATTGTAATTAACTAGTAAAAATCAGGGTTACACAGGGACGCGTCCCCTGCCCCAAAACCCACTGTCCCCGGGACAGGGGGACGCAAAGGGGACGTCCCCCTGTCGTCCCCGAAGCAGCCCAATCAGTAGGAAATGCCAGGAAACGTCCCCGGCCATTTGGGGACAGTTCCCCGTCCATGGTATGGATGGGGGACGTTGGAAACGTCCCCCATTGTACTGGGGACAGCTAGCTGTCCCCCACTGGCTGGGAGGTTCTTGGGGTTAAAAAAACAATTAAAAAAAATGATTTTTAAAATTTTTGTTCCTCCTTTCTTAATCGTGTGGGGCCAACCATCTCTCCCAATGTTAAAATTTTTCCCTAAAGTCCAAAGCAAACATAATATTAACATTTTTATTTTATTCTCATTCTTATGGCATGCACTCAGCTCATTCTCATGCACGTGGCTCTCTCAGGCGAATTTGTTCACAGTCTTGAATCGAACCTTTGGCAACTGCAAAAATTTAAAGTTTCCAGTAGCAAGAAAGACGAATAACATTGTGATAAGAGATTTTATTAAATTTTGATTTTCATGTTTGAACTTTGAGACTTTTGGATCCATGTTTGAGACATTTGGATATTGATAGACCATGGTTTTATTGATGTTTGATACTACTGCGATAAATTTTATAATGCTTTAATGACATTTCTTATGCTGTTATAGTACTATTCTCGTGATTTATTTACATATTAATATTGTTGTTATCAATTATTAATTTATTGACATATCTATCTCTCTTTCCCTCTCTTTCTCTCTATAATATATTAATAAATTTTGAAAAAATCATATATATATATGCATTTTTTATGCCGCCGTCCCCTAAAAATTGCCCCCCTAGGAAACATCTCGGAAACGTGTCCCCTGTCGCCCCCCCGTCTCCGTACCCGAAACGTCGTGGAACATAGGTAAAAATAGAGGAGTTAAGGGACTACTGAAGGGGAAACAGCTTGTGAGGTCACCCTCTAAGTACACCACCCATCTAGATGGCAAGGGATACATGGGCCAAGAGGGGCAAATTGCTCTTGGGCTTTAGAGGAAATGACTATCTGGGACACCCTGTTGTAGCTGCACCCTCAACCTCTCAATATGATTGAGCAATGATGGCTGTGGTATAGGGGAACAGAGGTAGAATACTAGGTACACCACCCCATATGGATGGCAAGGGCCACATGGGGCCAAGGGGGGTAAACTGCCCTTGGGCCTAGGGATTCTTGGGCACCCTACCAGACCCTCATACTCAAGGAAGAGTAAATTAGGAGATTCAATATGCTTATGAAATGATGTGTCTTATTTTATGTCTACTAACACTTTGCAGGTCAACCAGTAGTTGTATCCCCAACCCATTCTCTTTGATTTCCTTACATGCATGCTAATTAACATTTTCTTGTAAATAATCTCTGAATTCTGTTTTGCAGGGACCTAATTGTTCTATAAGCATTCCCCAACACCAAGGTAATTACTTGGAATTGATTAATTATGGCAGATTTAGGGTTATCCCAAAAAGGGGACATTACAAGTGGTATCAGAGCACCATCCTGCCAGCCTGAGGGGTAATAGTTAATGCAATCAAGCCAACGAACTTTAAGGGCCCTAGAAAGAGAAAAGAAGAGAACTATGGAGTGGGAATTGAGAGCATTCATGGAAAAGAATGAACAAACTAGTCAAGCCATGCTCCAAGCCCTCCAAAACATAAACAATAACCTTAGGCCTAATACAAGTCATGGAAGAGAAAGCACCCCTAGCCAATCCGAAAGCAATCATAACACTACAATAGGATCAAACCCAAGTACCCATGGACCCCAATTCTTGGCCGAAGAAAACTCTTTAGGGGAAAATGAAAGAATTAACAACTCAAGTGCACGTGAACTCGCCTTAGAATATGCAAGCCTTGACCCCGAAGTCCGAAGAAGCATCCCCTTCACAACATATTGTGAGGTTGTCAAAAATGATCATAGGGGTAGAAACAACTGACCCAACAAAGATATACAAAGTAAAATAGGAAAACTGTCCATCCCTAACTTTGATGGATCGAGGAAAATTACAGCCCATGCATGGTTTCAAAAGTTAGAAACCTACCTAACCCTTTGCCCCATGACAGAAAAAGATGCCATTACATTTTCCATACTACACTTAGAGGGGGGGGCACATGATTGGTGGCATCATGGCCTAATTACCCAAGATCACAAAAACATCAAGGCCTAGGGAGTCTTCAAGAAAAGACTCATTGAAAGATTTGACCAAAATCATCCTCAAAAACATTTTAGGGAGCTAACCAGAATAAGACAAAGAGGGACCATTGAGGAGCACATTTCTGAATTCCAAATACTAGCAGTCATGGTCCCAGGAATATCTGAGGATAGACTCACTTACCTTTTTATAGAAGGGTTGTCAGATGCCACCTGTGGCCTTGTAAGCACTCTAGATCCCTCCACACTTCATTAAGCAATCCTCAAGGCTACTTGACTTGATATTGCCCAAACAAGGGGAAATCCCTCCTCTAGTAAAACCACATCAAAAGACAAACACTTCCATAAGAAGGACAAACACAAAAGAACATTCCCCCCCTATAACAACCGAGAAGAGCTTCGAAGGAAGGGACTATTCTTTGACTGTTGAGAACAATGGGAACCCGGTCATGTATGCAAGCAAAAGGAAGGCCATGAGAAATGCCGTAGGTGCAATGAACCTTGGGGTCTAGGTCATTTGTGTGATCGAAGGACCCTTAAGATGAAAGACTTATGCTACTACTATAGGGAAAAATGGGGACCAGGACACAGGTGTGAAAGAGGGAACCAAGCTCGTGGGAAGGCAATGCTTCGAATTGAAGGGAAGGAGAACCCTTGCAAAAAGGGAAAACTTGATGAAAGTAATGAGGAAGGAGGAACCCTAGCTTGCATTTCAAAAGCATCCAAGCATCATCCTTTTAGGATCCAAGGAGTAATCAAAGGACAAAAGGTAACGACCCTAGTAGATAGTGGGGCTACCCACAATTTTATTGATGAAAAATTGGTAAAAAAACTAGGGCTAGAGACAGAAGATTTCAAAGGATTCAATGTAACCTTGGCTGATGGATCCACCACCCCTAGCAGGAAGAAAATCTCCCAACTTAACGTTACCTTGGGAAGGCACCCAGTTAAAGACAAGTTCTACGTTGTGGATATGGGAGACATGGATGTGATCTTGGGTACCCCATGGATGCATTCCTTGGGTCGCTTTATCTTTGATCTCCCCAAGTTAGAGGTATGCTTTGTACATGAAGGGAAGAGAGTTACCTTACATGGAATATCCAACGGGTCCACTAGAGTAATCTCATCAAAAAAGATGGAAAGATCCCTTAGACATGGCCAAGTTGAGTGGGTGGCTCAATGCTCAATCCTTGGTAAAACAACTTCCAAGGGAAAGTCAATCCACATAGACATACAACCAATCCTAGAAGGTCATAAAAAGGTCTTCAGTGACATTCCACCCGGTCTCCCACCCAAAAGAGGCTTTGAACATTCCATCAAACTGGAAGAAGGAACAAAACCAGTTGTTACCACCCCTTATCGCCATCCTTGCAAATATAAGGAAGAAATTGAGAAGACCAGAAAAGAGTTATTGGAGATGGGGCATATTTAACCTAGTTCCAGTCCCTTCGCCTCATCAGTCGTTCTCTCAAAAAAGAAAGATGGCACTATGAGGATGTGTATCGACTATAGGGCTTTGAACCAAAGGACAATAAAGAATAGGTACCCTATCCCTAGAGTTGATGAACTTATTGATGAACTTCATGGGGCAGTCTATTTTTCAAAAATTGACTTAAGGTCGGGTTACCACCAAATCAGATTAAGGGAGGAAGATATACCAAAGACAACTTTTAGATGCCACTATGGGCATTTTGAATTTCTTGTCCTACCTTTCGGGTTAACCAATGCACCCGCAACCTTCTAGTCCTGCATGAACCACATTTTTAGGAAGCAACTAAGGAAGTTCTTATTGGATATTTTCGATGACATATTAATCTATAGCAAAACATGGGAGGAACATTTGAAACATATAGATGAAGTGCTAAGTATACTTGAGGAACATTCTTTATTCGCCAAGTTGTCCAAATGTGAGTTTGGCATGGAGGAGATTTTATACTTGGGGCTCAAAATTAGTGCCCAAGGAGTTAAAGTAGATGAAGAAAAAATTGAGGCAATCTGAAACTGGCCAAATCCTAAGACTCTAACTCACCTCAGAGGATTCTTAGGACTATGTAGCTACTATAGAGGATTTGTAAATGGATTTTCAAGCTTAAATGCACTACTCACTGACCTAACCAAGAAGGGAGCATTCTCTTGGAATGAGAAGGCACAAGCAGCATTTGAGAAATTAAAGGAAGCAATGAGTTCTTGTCCCGTGTTAGCAATCCCCAATTTCAATTCCCCCTTTGAGCTATATTGTGATGCCTCAGGAGAAGGCATCGAAGCCGTACTAATGCAAGATTGTAATGTCCCCTTCTAGTTGACATCTCTCAGTACTTGAGATTAGCCTATTATGTGGCCCTCGTAGGCTAATATGGAGGATAGAGGGTCTTGTCGATGCATGGCTTGGCTTCAGTTGTCAGAGCTATTCAGTTTGGCTTTCGTTCGGGGTCTTTCGGACATCATTTGCTTGACTTACTATTTTTAGTAAGTGGAGACACTCAACGGAGCACCCCTGCTATTTTTAGCAGTATGGTCTGGTCATATGCAGATTCAGTCACTTATCATCCGACTTCAGACGATTTGTCATTTGGACTTATATTGAGAGAGATATTAATATTTATGTGTTAAAATAAATATTAATTAGTTGGAGCTTATATTATAAAGTTATGATATAATTAAATATTATAACTTAAGTGACTTTATTGAAGGGGTTGACCATCATGGAAAGGGGGCCAAGTTCAATTAATAATTATAATTATTTTGGGCGCCCAAACTATGGAATTATTAAAAGTGAAATTCAATTTTTATTTAAATGGTGCTTTTTGAGGGAAGTCGACCCTCTTGAAAGAATATAAGGTTTTCACTTGTGAAAACTTCATTATGAATTGCATATGATATTGATTTTCAGAATTCTTCTTCCAAAGAATGAAGCCTAGGGTTTACCGTTTTCTTCTGCATTGGAGAACGAGCCATCTTCAGTGTATTGCAGTTTAGAGGCTGTGAAATATCAGCTGATTTATTGCTTATCCTGTGAACTTCATTTAGAGGTTCAGGTTGTGCAGATTGAGAGATTATTTGCAGGGTTTCAGAGTTTGAATCTTCTAGTGGGGATTGTTATTGTTTGCCGATTTTATCTTCTTTATTCCAACACTGTTTACCATCTATTTCAGAAGGGACGATTTGCTGGTTTAATAATCATTTCTGGACCAGCAAGTGGCGCCATACCTCAGAGGGGCAATTTAGGGTCTCCAGGCCTAAAAAAATCCAATAAATTGCAAGAGGGGTCACCTAGGATAATACATGGCATATGTGAAACCAGTTTGGCAAAATAATGATTGTATTTGATGGTTCGATGATTCTTAGGGTTGCTTTTTGCTCAGAATTACAGCAGCAAGTTCTTTCCTTCAGTTTCCGGGTATGATTTGATGTTGTGTTGCATTATTATTGTTCAGCAAATCATTTTAATAATATTGGCTATAGTTTCTTTTAGTATTGCATTTGTATTTATTTCCTGGCATTGCATTACCATTCATATATACGATCAAAAACACAAAAAAAGCAAAAAAACGCCAAAACCCTTATTGCACAAAACATTACAAAAACACCAAATACACAAGAGAATCAGTTTATGCAACAGAGGTTGAAAGTTGAACCAACAGGGTTCATCACAAAGATAAGCACCCTATAGCTTTTGAAACAAGAAGCTCAAGGATATAGAGAAAACATAATTAGTCTATGACAAGGAGATGCTAGCCATTATGCACGCCCTTGCAAAGTTTAGACAATACCTAATCTGCGGGAGGTTTATTGTAAAAATAGATCATAACAGCCTTAGATTCTTCTTAAGCCAAAAGGACTTGAACGATAGACAACAAAAATGGGTGAGTAGACTACAAACGTACAATTTTGACATTGAATGTATGAAAGGTAAAAACAATATAGTAGCAGATGCCCTATCACGATGACCCCACCTTGGTTCAATGGTGGCAATATCCATAGAATGGAAGACAATTCTAATCACTGAATATGCCAAAGACAAATTTTCAAGTGACCTAATGGAAGGGAAAGTGCAGGATGAGAAATACCAAGTTGTGAACGACCTCATCCTTTACAAAAATAGAATTTACATCACCTCAGAATCACGGCTAAAAAGGGAAATCTTGAAGACTTATCATGATAACCCATTAGCTGGGCACCAGGGGTACTTCAAAACATACAAACAAATCAAGGAAAGGTTCACATGGAAGGGACTCAAGGGAGATGTATTGAAACACACTAATGAGTGTATGGTATGCTAGAAGAATAAAGAAGAACACACATTTCCTGCAGGGCTACTTCAACCACTACCCATCCCTAACCAAAAGTGGGAGAGTATCTCCATGGATTTCATAATAGGGCTGCCTAAAGTATAGGGCAAAGATTGCATTTATGTGGTAGCAAACCGCCTCACCAAGTATGTACATTTTATAGCTATATCCACAGACTTTAGAGCTCCCTAAGTGGCCGAGATATTCTTTAAGGAAATTTTCAGACTACACGGCCTTCCACAGAATATTGTAAGTGATCGAGATAGCCGCTTCCTTAGCATATTTTGGCAAGAATTGTTCAAATTAGCAGGGACAAAACTAACCCCAAGTACCAATTATCACCCACAAATAGATGGACAAACGGAGATCATCAACAAGTGGTTGGAAGGGTATTTGAGGAATTATGTCATCGAGCAACAAGGCGGATGGATTAAATGGTTACATTTGGGAGAATATTGTTGCAACACCACCCACCACATGTCCATAGGGATGAGTCCCTTTCGAGCACTCTACGGTTATGAGGCCACATCCTATGGTGATTTGATCCAAATAGAAAGACGTGCACCAGGAGCCAAAGATTTCATACAGCAGAATGTGGACATCATGAATTCACTTAAAAATAACCTACATCATGCCCAGAACCAACAAAAGATATATGCTGATAGGAAAAGAACTGAACGAACGTTCGAGATAGGAGACATGGTATTCTTGAGACTACAACCATACAAACAGTCATCTATCAAAATCAGTGGAGCCGAGAAGCTTAAGCCCAACTTCTATGGACCATACAAAATATTGAGGAAAATTGGAGAAGTGGCCTACGAATTGGAACTTCCCACCGCCAGTAGAATCCATAATGTTTTTCATGTGTCCCACCTCAAAAAGGTGTTGGGGCAACACATCATTCCATGCCCAGGATTACCACCATTAGACGATGAAGGAAAGTTGATCCTAGAACCGGAAACTATACTCAATGTGCAAGAAAAAAGATTGAGAAACAAGACTATTGAAGAGTACCTCATCAAATGGAAAGGACTACCTACTGAGGATGCGACTTGGGAAGGACCCGAGGTATTTGATCATCCTAGTTTAAAGTTGCTTGGGGACAAGCAAATTTAAGGGGGGAGAACTGTCATGTCCCTTGAAAATATTTACCCCAAATGTATCAAAATACATAAATTAAAATCTCAAGATATCCAAATTTTTATTTAATATGACTCTAATTATTATTGTATTCATTTTTATTAAAATGCAATAACTTATATAATAGATTAATGATGATCTCACACATCACACAAGATCTAAAATAAAATAAAATAAATAAAGTAAAATACAATACAAAATATAATTATCAAACTAAAATAAAATAAAATAAAATACAATACAAAATATAATGACCAAACTAAAAGCAAAAAGCCATGATGAAGCCAAAGGGTGAATCGATTCAAAGAAACAATGTAATGGTTGCACCAAAAGCCACGACCAAGAGACTCATCAACCATTATAAATAGGGACGATGCAAGAAGGGGAAGGATAAAATAAAAAGAAAAGAGAATAAGCCACAGCAGTAGAAGGAACAATATACTGCAGCCACCGTACAAGGTAAGTCTGCCAATAATATTTGTAAATATGTACAGGCTGTAAGTAACAGTCTACATACTTAAGTATTGTGTATCAAGTAAGTTGCATTTTATGTTTGTTAAATGTCTTTTTGTTAAATGTCTTTGATATATGTAATTATTATGTGTACAGAAATCATAGGCTGTGCATACATGTATATATAATAATTCTGAGTATCATTTCAGATTATTTATTGGAGTACCATTACTGTTGTATATGAATAATAAATCTGGGTTATGAATGTAATATGCTATGAATCAAACACATATCATTGATTTAGAAATCAAGATCAGAATCTATGCATTTTACTAGAGTACAATATGTAATGGATCTGTTCATTCATTTAATAGGTAAACGTAAATCTGTGTGTCTACACTACGAATAATACTCATATGATCTGATTGTAATTAACTAGTAAAAATAGAGGAGTTAAGGGACTATTGAAGGGGAAACAGCGTGTGAGGTCACCCTCTAAGTACACCACCCATCTGAATGGCAAGGGCCACATGGGCCAAGAGGGGCAAACTGCTCTTGGGCTTAGAGGAAATGACTATCCGGGACACCCTGCTGTAGCTGCACCCTCAACCTCTCAATATGATTGAGCAATGATGGCTCCGGAACAGGGGAACAGAGGTAGAATACTAGGTACACCACCCCATATGGATGGCAAGGGCCACATGGGGCCAAGGGGGGTAAACTGCCCTTGGGCCTAGGGATTCTTGGGCATCCTACCAGACCCTCATACTCAAGGAAGAGTAAATTAAGAGATTCAATATGCTTATGAAATGATGTGTCTTATTTTATGTCTACTAACACTTTGCAGGTCAACAGGTAGTTGTATCCCTAACCATTCTCTTTGATTTCCTTACATGCATGCTAATTAACATTTTCTTGTAAATACTCTCTGAATTCTGTTTTGCAGGGACCTAATTGTTCTATAAGCATTCCCCAATACCAAGGTAATTACTTGGAATTGATTAATTATGGCAGATTTAGGGTTATCCCAAAAAGGGGACATTATAGCATGGGTGGATCCTCATCCATCCATCTGAGGGTGGCGTACTTGAGAAGACCCTCAAGCCCAAGAGCACTCATCCACCTCCTGGTCCACGAACATTGCGGGATCTTAGTACCACTCCATGCAGTGTCCCTCTCTTTATTTTCCCTAGGATTTACCTACTGATCGCAAATTGCAACAAATTAGGGTTAGGAGTTTGCCTTACCAAATAAATATTTCTTTAATGATGCAATCCTGGATTGGAATCCTGCAATCAGCACATGAACAATATATATATTAGAGTTAGACAGTTACATCACATCCATAGATTATCAATAATGCAAGCATATTAGGATTTTGGGAGAAGGGACATGATGGGTCCGTTTGAAGCCATTTCTACACCAAGCCTAAGAGAGTGTATACCATAGCCCTCCCCCTCGGCAGCTTGTATTTGTTTTCAGCATCAATGTCTCAACCCCCTAAAGACACTTGCCATCTTGTGGAATTGGGCGAAGGTCGCAAGTGGGCTCTTTTGGCTCTTAGCCTTGTTTACCACTTCACCCCAGGCCCTTCCTATAAGGTGGGTTTTAGACAATCAAGCATATCACATATCCTCACACCAGAACATATACTAAAATATTTTATTATCCATAAGCAATATGTAAATACATGTAAAACAATGATTGGAAGAAAAACATTAAGTATACCCCTGAATATTATGTATGTCTGATAATAGGGATCTGCTGCGCTGAAACTGAATTGATTTCCCTTTGCCGATTTGTATCTCACTCTCTTCTCTCCAATCGATCTGTTCTTAACACTCAAAAGATATCGTTAGTGTAGATCAACAGATAGGAATCTATTATCCATACTTATATTAAAGCATAATTTACTTATAAGGCTCAATAATTGCTGCAAGTGTCATTATTGCTTAATCGTATACACACACACACACACACACTCTTCTAGATGATTTCAATCTGCCTATAATCACTTTTTATGAACATATATATTTATATGTAATTATATTGACTTACTCTCCTTATTGTTGATTTATCCATTTCCTTATACATCTCTTATTGGACCATCTCCTAAACTTCCTGAATAATTCTGCTGATTATGTCTACTGCTGCTGCTAAGTGAATGCAGACTTCTTATTTATTTCCTTTCCCATGATTATACCTGCTCTATATATATTAAGAATTATATTCCAGATTTCCAACTACTGACTGATTTTATTTATTTTTCTGTCTTCCCTGGATGCAGATGTATTTCCCATATATTTATCCATATTTGCTAATATATTTCTTAACTTATATTTTTCCATTCCCTGATTGCAGATATTTTTCTCCTTGATTCGATTATATCTGCTGTATCTCCTCCATGCCTTTAGTTGATTTCCCCCTTTAATAATTATACCATTCAAGAGATGTGTCTCTTGTGGGGGATGTGTTATTTTAAATAGATGTGTGTTTTGAAAGCAAACCCTTAATTAATCACTGCCTATGGTAATGATCTTTGCTTCCTCTATTAATCCCAATCCTTGATTGGGAAATGTATTTGCTCCTTTATATTTATTAATTAAAGTCAATTGCTGCCTTTCACATATGAATCGCTGCTGCATCCTGTTGTTACCTATTTCACACATCGCCCCATTGCAAATGGGGACCTTCGGTGGTTTGCTTTTAGGGTTTAGCTTTGAGTTGCAATTTCATAAGCTCTGTTGCTCCGGGAGTTTCGAGTTAGAGTTTGGAGTCATCACCTGAGCCAAGTAGAGAATTCAAGCCTGCTTAGACGTCATAGAAGTGCTCAAAAGACCCAGAAGACGAGGATGGCCTGTGCTTTGCGTCAATTCTGACACTTCCTATTTTTTAGGGATTTTGTTTTTTTGCTTTTTGCTTTTCTCATTTTTGGCACTTTTGGACTAATTTGGGTTTTACTTTTTTAGAAAGTTTGCTTTTTTGCTTTTTCTATTTTTAGAAAGTGCCAGGGATCCATTGATAATGGAGTCAAAGTTTCCACCTTTAGAATCAAAAAGCATGCAAAAGTCAGGCAAAAAATCTAAAAATCAAGAAAACCAATCAAAAAGCATGCAAAAATAAAGCAAAAATCTGGAAAAGCATGCAAAAAATTAATGAAAAATCAACCAAAAAGGCAAGAAAAGGCAAGAGATTCATGGCGACAAGCATGGAATTCATGGTGAAAAATGGCCTAAGTCTGGAGAAGTGCGCCCAAGAAAATGGAATAAAGTCTTCCAAGTCCGCCATGGAAGTGGAAAGGAACCTTGGAAGTCCGCCATGGAGATGGATAGACATTCATGAAGTCTGCTTGGAAGATGGCACAAACTTCTTGAAGTCCGCCATGCCCAAAAGGGAGTATGGAAAGCCTTAAGGAAAGTCCGCCTACCACTTGTCAAGCAAGCACCAAAGTCCGCTAGCACTTGGAAAGAGAAATGGCAAGCTTATTGGAAAGTCCGCCCTACCTTGGAGATAGATGGAAAAGAAAGTGTAAAGTCCTCCCTTGGACTAGGAAGAGAAAATGGAAGGCATCAAAGGAAGTCCGACCCCTCTTGGCAAGAAATCATTAAAAGATAGATGGAATGAAAGTTGGAAAGTCCGCGAAGAAGTGGGAAACATCAATGAGGTCCGACCTAGGAAAAGATGTTATGGAAAGAGTTTTATGAAGTCCGACCTATATATGGAAAATGAATGGAATAAAATCATCAAGGTCTGCCTTACCTTGAAACATTTGGAAAAATATTCATGAAGTCCGCCATGTTATGGAAAGAAGTTTAGAAAGTTTGCCTAGATGCTGAAGAGAACTGTGATGTCCCGATGCGGGCCCCTATCGGAAGGTGACGTAGGTCTGTCCCAGTGGTTTGCCCAGCCACGTGTCCGGGGTCTTCGGCGGGAGTACCTATCTTGGGGATGCCCCCTTAACGCTAAGAGGGGTGTCGTTCACTACCAGTCCGGGCTTTTGGTGCAACGGTAACTAACTTGGTATCAGAGCTGGAGGTCTCGAGGTCGAGACTCGCGGAGCGTGGTTGTGATGTCCCGACGAGGCCCCTATCGGAAAGGTGGCGTAGATGCTCAGGGGTTTGTTACCACGTCAGGGTCTAGAGTACCTATCAGGATGCCCCCTTAACGCTAAGAGGGTGTGTTCACTACCAGTCCGGGCTTTTGGTGCAACGGTAACTAACTTGGTATCAGAGCTAAATCCTGCCATCACGAGGGTTTAGCCATCTTATCAGCCAGAAGAGTTTGAACCATACAGTATTACACACCAGACGTGCCTTGATTGACAGGAACAGAGTTTGAGCAGGCCCGGGAAACATGGCTGATAGGAATGACAGAACTGACAGGACAGATAATCTTAGAACAGAGGTTCCTCAAAATAACAGAGATCAGGATGATGCTGAGGTTTTGCTTGCACTCAGAGATCTTCGTGCAGGTCAACGGCGGTTAGATGATGTATTGCAGCAGTTGGTAGTAGCACTCCAAAGATTGGGTACTCCTAGGAGACCGTCACCACATCGTGACGATGAGAGGAGTGAAGCAAGGTCTCGCAGGGCACCTAGGACAGCCTCACGGACAGCAGACAGGCCTACCAGGCCTACATTTGTGAGACAGGAGGCCGAGGAGGTCTTAGCAGGTGAGGAGCATGAGGAGTTATTCGCTGATACACTTATGGCAGCGAACGAGGAGTGGGAGTTGGTACCACCAGAGGTCAGAGAGAGGATTTCTTTCGACCGATTTGTCACTCAGAGGCGAGAGCACCACAGAGGTCGACAGGATTGGAGACCTAGATACCAGAACAATGACCTAAAACATGCAACTAATAGGCTTAATCTGGCGATGTTCGATGGTAGTGGTAAGGTGACAGCTCAGGCATGGATTAGTAAGCTGGACACATTTCTTACATTACGCCCGATGGCTGAGAGAGATGCTATCAGATATGCTACATTGCATCTCGAGGGAGTGGCTTATGATTGGTGGCACCACGGTATGGTGACGTTACAGCATGACAGGATCACTTCATACCAGGAGTTCGTAGACAGATTGGTTGAGCGGTTTGATAGGAAGGATCCAGAATCCTACTTCAGAGACTTAGCTCAGTTGAGGCAGAGTGGCAGTTTGGAATCCTACATTGGTGACTTTCAGAAGTTATCAGTCATGGTTCCGAACATTTCTGAGAGGAGATTGGTAGTACTCTTTATGGAGGGTTTGATAGAGCCACTGAGAGGCTGGATCAAAGCCTTTGATCCTCCTTCATTACAGGAGGCAATGAAGAAAGCACGAAGCATGGAGTTAGCAGCACCGTCTAGTAGATTTAACTCCAGAGGTAATTCTTCATTCAGGGATAATAAGGGCTTTAATAAAAACAGGGACAAATATGATTTTAACAAAGAAAAATCAGACTTTAGGAACGATTCAAAAGGTAAATCAGCAGCTCCACCTTTGGATCGAGAGGCCCTTAATGACCTACGCAGGAAGAAGCTTTGCTTCTACTGCAAAGGACCCTATGACGCCAATCACGATTGTCCTCTAAGACCTAAGGGCAAGGCAAATCAAGTGATGTGGGCGTACTACGAGGACTCAGAATCAGAAAATTCCGAACAGCAGGAGAGTTCCGAGGATTCAGAGTCAGAGGCTCCAGAGCCTAGAGCTGAGACAGAGCCAGAGCTTCAGTTACAGGAGGCACGCTTATCTAGCATATAGCACGAGGGCTCTTTCAGGATTCGTGGTGTGTTGGCAGGACAGAGGGTCATTACCCTACTTGATACAGGAGCCACACATAATTTCATAGATGCCAGATTCGTTGAGAAACGCGGACTCATTACTGAGGAGTTCGAGGGCATTAGAGTCAAGGTAGCTGATGGATACACTTTGAGGTGTGAACGCATGATAAAGGATCTCCCTTTACGCTTGAACAACTATGAGTACAAGGCTGATTACTATGTGGTTAACATGGGAGACATTGATTTGGTCTTGGGAATGAAGTGGCTTCATTCATTGGAGGAAGTTACTCTTCGTCTCAAGGACATGGAGATCCGTTTTGATGTCGATGGGAAGACTCACAAACTTAAAGCAATTTGGGACAGCGACCTCAAAACAATTTCTTTTCGTCGGATGGAGAGGCTCATGCGTCACGACATGGTAGAGTGGGCTGCCGAGTGCACTTTGGCACCTATACAGGAGGGACAGCAAAAGACAGAATATCATCTTGACATTCAGCAGTTGAGAGTCAAGCATGATAAGGTGTTCAGTGATATTCCGCCAGGTAGACCTCCAGACAGGGGCATAGAGCACATTATTGAGCTCGAGGAGGGCGCTAAGCCCGTGATGATAACTCCTTACAGGCATCCTAAAAGATTAAAGGATGAGATAGAGAAGACAATAAAGGAGTTACTTGCTATGGGTCACATTAGACCTAGCAAATCACCGTTCGCTTTTTCGGTTGTTTTGGTGAAGAAGGATGGAACGTGCAGCATGTGCGTGTTGATTCACAGGGTCTGAATAAGAGGGCCCGATTAAGAGCAGTGTCAGAATCACAGAAGTTAGCGAACTTATTGATGAGCTCCATGGTGCACGGTACTTTACCGCAAGAGTGGATTCTGATGGTTATCATCGGATCGAGTCGTGAAGCCCGAGGGACATAGAGACGACGCCGGATAGCCATTGTAGGCCACTTTAGGTTAAGTAGTGATGCCATTTGGGCTCACTAATGCGCCAGCTACCTTTCAGTCTACTATGAACAGGGTTTTTCATTCATTGCTGAGGAGGTTTGTGTTAGTCTTCTTCGATGATATTCTCATATACAGCAGGACATGGCAGGAGCACTTGGCTTATTTGGAGACCGTATTGAGTATTTTGGAGAGGGAGTCCTTGTACGCCAAGGAATCCAAGTGTGACTTGGGGATGACCGAATTGCTATATCTAGGTCATATTATCAGTGCAGATGGAGTGCGTATGGATCCTGAAAAGATCCGCGCCATTGTTGATTGGCCTACATCGGCAAACCTGACACAGTTGAGAGGGTTTCTCGGTTTATGTGGGTTCTACCGCAGATTCGTGAATGGTTATTCACGACATGCAGCCCCGATGACAGATTTATTGAAGAAGGGGGCATTTGTTTGGACTTCTGAGGCACAGGAGTGTTTTATGAAGTTCAAAGAGTTGATGACCACATGCCCTGTTTTGGCACTACCTGACTTTACGAAGCCGTTCGAGCTTCAATGCGATGCATCAGGCGAGGGCATTGGTGCGGTGCTTATGCAGGACAAGCACTCGATTGTGTATGAGAGCCGCAAGCTCAGAGGACCAGGGAGGCTGTATAGCATATATGATAAGGAGATGCTCGTGATTATGCATGCCTTAGCAAAATTTCGACAGTATCTTGTTGTCAGCAAATTTTGCATTAAAACTAATCATAACAGTTTGAGACACTTTTTGGGGCAGCGAGATCTCAATGATAGACAGCAGAAGTGGGTCAGTAAGTTGCAGGCTTATGACTTTGATATCTCATATATCAAAGGTACACAGAACGTAGTGGCTGATGCACTTTCACGTAGACCACATTTGAGCGCTATGGTTCACATTTTAGAGGACTGGAGGCATATGATAGTGGCAGAGTATGCCAAGGACACTTGGGCCTCCAGCATTGTTGAGGGATCGACAGTTGATACCAGGTATACGCTTGTGAATGACTTGATCATTTACAAGAACAGGATATATTTGATCCCAGGTTCAGAAGTGAAGAACATAATCATGCGAGCCTTTCATGATGTACCGACTGCAGGACATCCCGGGTACTTCAAGACCTACAGACAGATTCGGGAGAGATTCACCTGGAGAGGACTCAAGGCTGATGTTCTTCAGTACGTGCGTGAGTGCCCTGTTTGTTAGCGTAACGCTGTGAGAACACCGCATCTCTATTGGGGTTTATTGCTCACCTCTCCATTCCTGCTAAAATGGAACGCCTGGCCGATGGACTTTATTAATGGCTGCCTAAAGCCCAAGGGCGATTTCATATATGAAGCTGTGGATTGGCTACGGCGCATGCCCACTTTTTCCGGACACTACAACCTACAATGTAGCGAGGTATTCTTTCTCATGAGGTATTCGTAGGACTTCATGGGTTGCCTTGAGCATCGTGTGGAGCTTAATGCAGAGATAACGGTTCCCTCGAAAGTAACTTCCTCGCGTGAGGTATTCAGACTTTGTGGGACCGAAATACCCGAAAGCATCTGAAGCTACCAACTGCATCCATGGACGTAATCGAGATCAAACAAGTGGGTGGAAGGGTACCTTAGAAACTACATTTGGTGGCGCCAGGAAGGTATGGGTCGTGTGGAACGCCACTTGTGCGAAGTATTGCTATAATACCGCACTTTCCACATGACTATTCGTGATGTCTCCTTTATGGCGTTGTATGGGTATGAGGCACCGAGTTTCCTAGATCTGCTACTGAGCGACAGCAGAGTGCCGAGTGCAGGAGATTTATTGCAGGAGAGTCAGGACACTATGAAGGCTCTCAAGGAAAATATCGCAAAGGCACAAAATCAGCAAAAACAGTATGCGGATCAGAAGAGGACGGAGGGGCATTTCGAGGTTGGTGACATGGTTTACCTCATGCTGCAGCCCTACCGTCAGTCCACTCTTAGGAAGAGTGGGTCAGAGAAGCTCAAGCCACGTTATTACAATCCTTTCAGGATCCTGAGGAGAGTTGGCTAGGTGGCTTACGAGCTTGAGCTTCCAGCAGAGAGCAGGGTACACAACGTATTTCATGTATCACGCCTCAAGAAGGCGTTGGGTCATCGTGTGGTACCATCTGCAGTTCTACCTCCCTTAGATGATGAGGGAAAAGTTGATCTTAGTAAATTCGAACCATCCCCGAGTACGTGGAGATACGCCAAGGCCGAGGACTATCAAAGGGAATATCCGTGAAATGGAGAGATTTGCCTATTGAGGATGCTACATGGGAGAGCTTGAGGATATTCGCGAAGATCCAATGGGCTGGAGATTGCTTGGAGGACAAGCAATTTCGGAGGGGCTGACCGCCATGTCCCCTTCCCTGACATCTCTCGGAGCATCTCTCGGAGCACAGGATTAGCCTATCATACGACCCTTGTAGGCTGATAGACTGGATAGAGGGTCACGTTGGAGCTTGGCTCAGCTCCAGTTAGCATTTCTTGATCAGTTGGCTTTCGTTCGGGCTCATTCGGAGACTCTTGCAGAAGTTGCTATTTTTAGCAGTTCTTGGCAGTCAGCGTGGGACCCCTGCTATTTTTAGCAGTATGGATTTGGCAGTGTTCAGAATCACTTCAGTGTTCGTCAGCTTCAGACGGATCAGTCATCGGATGAATAACGAGAGAGATATTAATATTTAATTGTATTAATTAAATATTAATTATTTCATGATTATAATATAAAGTTATAATATTATATTATAACTTAAGTGATTCTTAATTGAGGGGGTCGCCATCATCAGAAGGGGCCAAATTGGCAATTAAATTATAATAAAATATTTGGCTGAAGACTATTGAAATATTAAAAGAAATAAGAAGTCGAATTTTTAATAAGCCCTATTATTGTGGAATTCGCACTTCTCAAGGATATTAGCCATTTGCATTGGGATTTGAGCCATTATGTGATTATTGTGAATTGAAAATTGATCAACTTGATCTGAGCAAGAAGCTTTAGGGTTTCAAGTTCGAATTCCTTGGGGAACGAGCCATCTCCATTGGAAGCAGTTCAGAGGGTGTGAAATAACACCTGATTTATTGCCAGCAGAGGTTTCTTCATCCAGAGGAAATCATTGATCTTCAGAGATATTTACATTCAGGGTTTTCAGAGTAGTTTTCATTCAGAGGACATTCATTCATATAGGCGCACATATTTCTTGGAGATCTGGAGAGTTCTAGAGAAGGCCGTACATTATTTATTGCTGCTGCACCTGGCCGTACTTTGCTGCAGGCCGTACTACCTTCCTTGAGCCGTACCTTTGTCTTGTGGAGAAAACGCCTACCATTCAGGTCAAATATCAACTTCATTGAAGGCGCCTAAGCATCTGAGTCCTATCCAGAGCACCTGACGAAGGAAGAGGGAACTAATCATTGCAGCCGTACCAGATTTCTTCATCTACAGCTCGCTGCTTTTACCAAGTTTTCTCAATAAAAATTATTGTTTCCTTATTGCATGTTATCAGACATTTATTGTAATCATTCCGAAAGAGTAATAAATGATCTGGCATAAGTATTTGCATTGGATTCAGTAGATTTTCGGAGTTAGATAATTTTAAAGAATTTATTTCCAATTTATTGCAAAATCGCTTTTTACCCTTATTGCTCAAAAACCCAAAAAAAATCAAAAATTGCAAAAACAAACAAAAACTTAGTCAGATTCAGAAACAGGGGAAACCAGGGGTTATCTACAAGAACATGGCAAAGGCTTGTGAAAGTCCACCATGAAGGAAAGGAGATAAAAAAATCCATGGAGTTGAATAAAATTCGCCAAAATAAACAAAATACATGGATAAATTAAAATATTAAAGATTGAAAAATCGAAAATCACATATTAAACCTTTAATTATTTTCAACACTTAGGAAAATTCGAGCTCCAAAGGAAAAACCTAAAGATGTTGGATAAAGATGAAGGTGGCGCCTGGAGAAAATTGGAAACTTGCCTTGATTAACGAGAAGAAAACAAGTCTAAGTTCGATGAACTTAAGATAAAATGTGAAACTGCTAAAATAGATCGAACTTCTCAACCTTATAATGAGTTTCAACAAGTCATTTTCACAAGTTCGATTTGAGAAGAAGTTAAGCTCTCTCCAATTCACGAGAGATAGGAATTTCAAGAGATAAATTTTTTTTTCGAGAGAGAAATTTTGAGATATTTTGAGAGATAGAAATTTTGGAGGTTGAGTGGTTTTACAAGGCGAAGAACAGAGGAAAAAGTAAAATTCTAAGTTGAAGATTGAAATTTTCAAAAGGATCTCTTGCTTTTTCAGTGATAAAGACAAGATTTTCGAAGTTCAAAGTTGAATTGCCATCCAAAGAGTATAATTCCGGAGTTTGATGGAATTCTTCATTTTTTTTATCTTTATTTATCCTCACCAAAATTTACTAAGTGTTTTTTACTTTCAGCTTGATTTTTCGCAACCTTCAATAGGTTGAAAGTTAGAATTTTAAGGGAGAAAATTTAAATCATAATTAATATATATTTTCTTTTCTTGCAGGTTGATGACCAACCTTGGAGAATCTTCGAAGAAAGCACAGATGAAGTTCGCGAGCAAAGGAGTTCAACAAGAATCAAAGATTAACTCCAAATGGAAGAACATCACGGATACAGACCTTGGACACGTAGACTTCGAGGAATTCAAAAAGAGGATGTATGGACTAAACGGTCTCTTGCCAACAGCAATTGCCTGCTGGATGATGCAGAATGGAATTGTTCAAGCTGTTGGATTTCCTCCAGCAATCGAGTGTGCTGAGTTGATGGTCGAATGCGCGAGGCATTACAATCCACAAGAAAGACATATCATTGCTCCCGATGGAAGGATTTTCGCACATCTCGGAGGGCTGGCCGTTCAGGAAGCATTCGGCATTCCTAACTACAATAGGACTTCATATGACACTAAGGAAGATGCAAGGGGAATTTTTGAAGACAGGATAGATCAGTGTGCAATCGTCATCAACAAAACATGGTTGGAAAAGCCAAGGGCTTCTGTGAAGAAAATGCCTAAGAAATTGTGCCGAACAGACTTCAAAGAAGACTACGGTGATATAATCTTGCTTTTGAATAGGATAATGGGCAGTCCTCAAGGCGCGCTATTCGAAACATGGATGTACTTTTTCATCGATGAGATCACTTTAGGAGTCAGAATGTTCAACTGGTCAAGGATGATTAGTGACGACATCCATGAGCAGTTGATGAACTTGGAGAGGACTAAATCGTTCTATATGAGTTCCTATGTTATCTATCTATTGGCAAGGGCCTATAGATATTCTGGATTAATATGCAAAGGTTGTTGTAGGCAACAGAGAAAACAAATTCAAGGTATATGAATGCTACCCCCAGTTACAACTGTCTGCAAAATCTCACTTCAGAAGAGCGCATGATGCATTTTTGATGTACATCACGAGGATATTACAAGGAGGAACGCATCAAAGGCTGACCGATGAAGCTAAGAGTCTTATCAACAAATACGGATCCGGTACATCCAGTTTCCGAGATTCACTTACATCAGAATTCAGGGATTCGCTGGATGTCCGTTCAAGCTTCCAATTTATCCCACCCACAGAATGATTTTGCTTGAGGTTCTTATACAACTTGAAACTTATCAAAACTTCCAGAGAGTAAAGAGCAAAGCAACCATCACTTTCCCGTTCTTTATTGGAAATATGGAAGAATCTTGCCCGTTGGCACAGGCAGTTGAAGGTGCCCGACTAGAGATGCAATGGTATCCATTTACGTCCTATCCGTCTAGAGCTAATTTTGACCCTCACCATCACATCGAGGCTGTGAATGGAGTAAAGTACAAACACAAGCAAGATCTGGAAGACTACTGGGCCAATGCTGCGGACATAGTTGGAAAACTCGCCCCAACAAAAAACTCGCCAAGGGAAAAATTGGATAGTTTTTAAAAACTCGCCAAAAACTCGAAAAAAACTCGGCAAAAAACTTGGGAAATGAAAAAATTGCTTAATTTTCATTAAAAACACATTTTTTTTGCAAAATTCAATGACAAGATGAATCCAATGAATCCATAAATGAGTACAAAAGTGTTTTCTATTAATTTTGATTGACTTTAATGTAAATTAATTACAAAATCGCATTCTCATGCGGAATCCCGTTGGCTAAAAGCCTGAAAGTCTGATACATGAAAACAGTAAAACTAGAACTAGAAGCAAATACTAAACAACAACTAAATACAACATGCTAGGCTTTCCTCTTCCCTAGTCTAGCAACAGCTAGGGAAGAAGGGGTGGGTCCTCTAGCCCTGCCACGTGTGCGTGGTGCTAGTGGTGGTGGCTGCGGTGCTACTGCTGCTGGCTCTGGCTCTGGCTCTGGCTGGATCTCATCCAACCCTACATCTCCAACTCCTGATGCACCCACATCCTCCATTGCCTCTCTCTCAAAGTCAAGGATTTCATCTGCGCTAAACAATGGAGGCTGCTCCTCTCGCCCTGTCCAATCACTATAAGGATCTATCTCATCTAAGTCAATAGGATCCTGTGATTTTTCTTCAACTCTCTTTATGCGCAACCGAAGGTTGTATTGCACAAAGACCAAGTCATTGAGGCGCTTTTGTGTTAACTTGTTCCTCTTTTTCGTGTGAATGGACTCGAACAAGCTCCAATTGCGCTCACAATTGGATGCACTACAAGGCTGACATAGAATGCGGAGGGCAATTTTTTGTAGATTTGGGGTTTTTCCACCCCAATTTTTCCACCAAACATCTGCAAAAAAAAGAAAAGAAAATTGAAGAGTTAGAAAACAAAGTCAAAGACTCAAAAGTCAAAAGTCAAAACACATTTTATCAAATTCTAAGATGCATGTGAAATAAACTTAAAATTTAAAGACTCTGAATTTTATACCTGGTGGCAGAGTGGTTCTTCCTCTAACAGCCAGCTCTGAAGAAAAGAGATTACCAGTTGCCTCCCTATATATATCCATCTCCTTGACGATGAGGTCTCTCACTGCAACCTCGGGTTCCATCCTCTGAATGCATGTTGTGAGCCCCTCCATAACCTCTCCATTAGGATCAGAGAAGCTCTCTGAGAAGAGAAAAGAAGGGTTGAGGAAGTACCCTGCTGCATGGATGGGTTGGTGGAGTTGATTGTTCCACCTCCTATCAACAATCTCCCATATGGGATCAAATTTGAGGCTGTCCCCCTTGTAATAACTTTTGATGGCCTCCTTGGCCCTATCCATGGCCTCATAAATGTATCCCATTGGGTTTTCATCCCCATCTACCAAGCGGAGGACTCTAACCAAGGGCTCCGACACCTAGATTAAAAATACAAAAAGATCAAAGTTAGAAATTTATAATGAAAGGCTTAAAGTTAAATTAAAAAATATATATTTATATTCAACTTGAGATTAAAATTAAAATCAAAGTTTTGAAGTTACCCTCACGATCTCTGTAGCTTTTTGTGCAAACAAGGGGTCGAAGACTATTGCAGAAATTCTATCTCCTTCGGCCTTCTTTGAATATGAGGAGTCATTCCATGCTTGACTCACGAACATTTGTTTTAGAGAGCCCAAAGAATCCAAAATGCTTTGCAACGTTAGGAAAATTGTTGCAAACCTTGTGGCACCCGATCTCACCAACTCCTTCCCTTGCGTATGCTCTCTCATCAAACTAAGAACCCAAGGGTGATTGTAGATATATTTTGTGATACTCCTTGCATCATCTACAATCGGTGCCATCCAAACAAGTTTGCTTATGTCCTCCAAAAGAAGGTCAAGGCAATGAGCCGCACAAGGTGACCAAAAGAGTGATGGATGTCTACTCTCAAGCATCCTTCCAGCTGCCACATACGCTGCTGCATTATCTGTGATGACTTGCACCACATTAGCAATCCCCACCTCCATCACAACTTCATCCAACAACGTACACAATGTATCTGCAGTTTTTATCCTATTGGAAGCATCCACCAACTTCCAAAACACAACTTCACCTTTGGAAGCAACCAAAAAATTAAGGATGGTGCGGTTTCTCCCATCCGTCCACCCATCAGAAAGAATTGAGCAGCCAAATTTCTTCCATTTAGTTTTTTGCTCTTCCACCACATGCATTGCCCTTTCGGTTGCATTTGTGAGCAAACTGCAAGTACAAAGTAAAATAATTAAATAAGTACAAAATTGTAAGTTTTAAACAAAAAATAGCTTGAATTCAACATAAATAATAAAGTAATTTAAATTTTAAATTAAAGAACATAAAATTTAAGTTGACTTGTCACTTACCTCCCACTCAAATCTTTGCGAGAAGCTGGCTTGAAGCCTTTTCCCGCAACTGTCAATGAAGTGACCATATTGTGCCAATAGGGACTACTCGCCACATTGAATGGTATGTTATTGAAATACCAAAAATCAGCACATGCCATTTTGGCATGTTCATGCACCTCCTTGTTCCACCCTGTAGCCTCCAATGATCCCTGTGCTCCTGGTGTGTTTCTTGGCACAAAAAAACTTTGTGGGTTGCGTGAAGATGAAGGTGGTGGTGGCATTGGCACTCTAGTCGAACTAGAGGACAAGGGGGGCCTAGCCGATGTGGCTGTGGAGGATGTGCCATGAATGCGAATCCGTGGACCATGAAGAGAGCCCACAATGCCAATAATATCTGCATCCTCATCTGACTCTATCTCCATGTGCTCGACCCCGTGCTCCTGAGTCCCATGGGCATGCGCATGTCCACTAGCACTGGCTATGGATGCTGCTATGGCTTTTTTAGCCCTCTCCCTTTGCATTTTTTTTTCCTCAGCAAGTGAAAGTAGGGCAAGCATCTCTCTTCTAATCTCTTCTTTGGGCTTCTCACAAACCTTGGAATCACGTTGAGGAATGCCTGCTAGATGGTATTTGAGGCGATTTATGCCTCCATGATATGTTTTTTTGCATTCACTGCAAACAACTGTTCCAGGCATTGGCCCTCTGACACCATATTTCCATGTAGGGTCTCTAGCCCCTGCAGGACGAGTGCCTGGAACCCATGATGATGGTGTGCGAGGGGTGGAACTTGATGCTGAGCCTGAACCAGAGCCAGAAGCCATTATAGTGTGTAATGTGTATTCACTGATCAATGATCAATCTACACATTCAAAAATATGTACAACATATTAGTTTTTTAATACAAAAAAATTTAAAAAACAACCTAAAATCATTAAAACTTCAAAAATCTAGAGCTAAATTTGATTTAAATTGATACAAATGTGTTTAAATGAATTATCAATTAACATTATTAACTAATCTTATCATTCTACACAAAAAATGAACCTAGGTCTGAAAATTTCAAAAAATAGTGAAAAAAATGAAAAAAATCAGCAAAAATCAACAAAAGATTGTGATGAATCTTGTTTTTTGGATTCTAAATGCAAAAAAATTGTTTCTTTGTGCTCTATCATGTCTTTTTTTCAATTTGGAATGAGTATTTTGCAAGAAGAATGAAAGAAAATAATTAATCAAAAACAAAAAACAAAAACAAAAACCCTACCTGTGAATCGAATTTCCCTTCAAAATCCACACAAAATGGCGTTTGAATCCGCTCTCCTCAATGGCAAATCGTTGGAAATGATATCTCCTTGCTTGGGGGGGGGTTTTAGCTCCTCACACAAAGTATCAAGTGATTTTGAAATGAAATGAACTTATTAAAAGACGTCTTCAGCCTTTATTCCTGCGCAGGCGAGTTTTTTCATCGGACTCGTGAGTTTTTGGCGAGTACTCGCCACTAAAAACTCGCGAGCTTTTGCAAAAACTTGAAAAAACTCGATTTTCAAGTTTGGCGAGTTAACTCTGCAAAAACTCGTTTTGAAAAAAAACTCGCGAGTTTTTAAAGACTCGTTGAGTTCTCTGCGAGTATGCCAACTATGGCTGCGGATGAATTTGATGTTAGAAAAAGATTATGGTCCAGACTGCCGGTCAGCTTAATTAGGACAACTGAGCTCTTCCGTGTGTCGGATCAATTGGAAGATGATGGCGAGTATATGCAGCCAGGTTTTGATGAGAGTTGGCCTCTTCTTCCCATAAGATGGTCAAAACCAGAGCTTTCAGACTTGACCACCTTCATGAGACTAGTCGTCAAGTACTCGCTATTGTGGGTAGACTAGTAGATCAAAGAGTTGCGGCAAAAGAGTGTGCCTTTGACATACACTTTGATGGGCGAAGCAAAATCTTACTCCTCAAATGCTGGTGCGTCTCAAGGTGATGAGCCAATTGAGAGCACTAATCCCAAGAAAAAGGAGGCAAAAGGAAAGGGAATTGTAGATGAAGAATCTACCAGAAAGAAGCAAAGATCAGAGCCCCTTCATTCTGCTGTGTCCGCAAACATAAATGAAATATTAGACATTGATGAGTCCTTGGGAGACATAAGGATTCCTTCTCCCATTCCAATTCAGCCAGAGGATGATGAGTCTCCATCTCCCACAAGCATCGAGATTCCGGAGTCTGACAATGAAGTTGGCATTGTAGATAGTGAATTTGAAGAAGGAATGATTTTAGCCCTTAAGGGAATTCAAGAGATTCCGGGCGCACAAGATATCCAGGTTGAACAATACACTGAGTAGCCTACTATCCCTGGTTGGCTGATAGAGAGATTGAAGATAAAGGAACAAGAAGAAGTTCCAGAAGAAGATGACATGGCCGATTTCTTGGCTAGATTGGAAAAAGTCAATGTAAGGAAGCCTGCCAAAATGTTCTCCACTATCCAAAGAGACGAAGCCGGCCATCGTATAGTACAAATTGCTGTACTGATAGTTGATAAGTCTAGGGAGGATATTACTCCTCAGGAATATGCCATTACCATTGTTGACTTGGGCCCAACCACGAAAGGACAAGAAGTGGAAGACTTAGATAATTCAGTTGCTAGTATCAAAGCAAGGTTGGAAAAGGAGGTAGCAAAGAAAAAGGAATACAAACGAGAGGTTGAACGACTAAAAGCGTATATCCAACATCTAACCAAGCCTCTCGACCAAACTGCAATGGGAGAGAGACTTATGAAATTGTTGCTTAAGACTGCTTTGAGAATAAAAGTTCATATTGCATGAGTTCCTTTGAATCCTTCTATTGTCAAGTGGTTGCATGGTTCCATATTTTTCTTCCATATAGAGTAGATTAAAGTAGTATTTAATTTGAATGCATGTTAGATGAATGATAGATTGATAGTATAGATTGGTGGAACTTTCGCTCATACTTTCTTTGGATGGATGATTTTCGTTCAATGTGTAAAGTTAGACTGAGCCTATAATGTGGATGCTTTAATGCTTGCTTTGAATAATATTGTTCTCTTGATGGTATCATTCATGGTAAAGAAATCTTAAGCACAAATCTTAGAAGATTGCACTTGCTTTGTGTAGTTGTCGTTATTGTGGTGAAACAAAGTATTGTTCCTTAGTTTCACCTAATCTTACCATCTCTTGATTTCATAGGAATAGTATAGGACTTCTAGACCTCATCCTTTTTTTCTTTTTTTTTTTAAATCTCAAAATCGAAAATCCCAAAAAATAATAGAGCACTCAATGTCAAATCAACCTAAGTCCTTACTTTTGAGTAATTTGCCGATACAGGTCCCTTGTGTCACCAACATATCACAATGCCCACTGAGCTTATCCACTCCTAACTTAAAAAACATTGGAATTGCCGTGATTTTTCTTGCAATCCTAACATACGAGGTAGTTTTTCAAGAGAGGATAGAGCGTCTTTGGACTCTTTATTCTAGAGTGTTCGGTGTGTCATAAAACGCACATCAACACATCCCTTAATTAATTCCAGGAATGGTCTCAAGGCTTTAATTTAAGATAAAATACTAATGTGTTATTGCTGTGATTTGAGTGCTGGGTGCAGGATATTGCATTTATATGTACATGATTCTATGTTTGCATATTTATTTTAATATATTATATATTTCTTATTTTAATATATTTACTTGTATGCTAGTTTTAATATATTATACTATTATAATTATAATAATATTAAATTATTAATATTTGTATTTATTTTTTTAATATGTATTTTGTCATTTATTTATTTATTTGCATTTTAATGTCTAGTTATTTTGCTGTTCTATTTTGGGGACATGACACTCCATCCCTCAGTCCACTTTGGAGGCACTTCATCCTCCTTGATCAAGCGTAGGAGCACTCATTCGCCTCCCAACCGACAAGCATGGCAAGAGCTCCATTCTATCCATCTCGGGCTGGTGTGCTTGATAAGATGCATGAAGACTTCCTTCCTCAACAAGCCTAGGAGCACTCATACGCCTCTCGGCCCACGAGTGCTACATCTTGGGGTGGTGTGTGTTGGCGTAAAAACTAACACCTCTGGAGTGCAGGTTTGTACGGACAGCTATGCACACTGCGTAATGAGTGCTCTTCAAATTAGGAGGGGAAGCTCCCTCGTAGTGCTGGAATGCGTGGAAAAGAAAAGTAATCTAAGTCCCATCTTTTGTTCTCACCGAAGAGTACCGTTAAGAAAATGTAGAAACCCCAGTTTCCCCCTGATACAGATTCTGACTGTTTTGTTTAACTTTCTGAAGGTTTTAGGTTTTTTGGATGTTTTTGCATAAAAATGAAGAATGGCGATTTTGCACATGAATGATATAAATTCTAAACAAAATCATATAGCTCTGGAAATAACCAAATCTATTGCAAATACTGAATCTTATTCATTAAAGAATCTTCTGAAGACGATTACAGCATAACCCAGTTACATGCAAAGCAAAAGACAATAAAATATTGAAACCTGGTTTTTCTTGATACAAAGAATAAATGAATGGCACGGCTGCGCTTAGCATGCCTCTCCTCGCTTTAAATGGTTGCCATTTTGACTCGACAAATAGGCACCTCCAAAGGATGAATGTATGAAGCCAATATTGAAGGCGCTTCTCATATGATGATGGGACACGTCTTTCCAAGCAAGTACGGCCTAGTAAACAGCAAACTGTTGATGAGCAGAAATCTGGTGCGGCTGTGATAAGGTCTTGTTTCCCCTTCAATCTATTGATCTCTAATGATGCCAGAGATGTATGCGCCCAAACAGGAGTTCGTTTCATCCTCAATGCAAGTTTATCAACTCACAAGAAGATATATGCCTTTTATAAGATGGTACGGCCCTGGTACAATTGGTACGGCTGGTAACAGCACTCAACAATTAATTAAAATGTACGGCCTCTCTTCCTAGTCTCCAGAATAACACAGAATATGCGCCTAGCTGAATATACTGTCTCCTGGTTAAAACCCTGACCAATATGTGAGGCGTTTGCCTTATGTGAAGAAAACACTTCCTTTCTCTGCTGGTACGGCCTGACAGAATGGTACGGCCTCCAGCAGCAATTAATGCAAATGGTACGGCTCACTTATAAGCAATGTCTGGACCTCTGGTGTAGGTGCGCCCTGATTGATGGATGTCTTCTGGACAAAATAAAACTACTCTGTAAACCCTGAATGAAATATCCTCTGTGAAACTCTGTAATTTCTTCTGGGTGAAGAAATCTCACAACTGGCAGTAAATTAGGTGATATCTCACACCCTCTGAACTGATTCAATGGAGATGGCTCGTTCTCCAACGAATATCGAACTCAAACCCTAAGGTCTTCGTCCTCTGGCAAAGACTGGCAAATTTTCAATTCATCAAAATGTCATAATGGCTCAGAAACCAAGGCAAATCCTCTTTATTTAAAAGTATGATTTCCTATCAGGGTTTAATTAATATTTGACTTTTAATTCTTTATTTCTCCATACTACCAAATATTTAAATCATAAATTAAATAATTAAATGGCTCCCTTCATGATGGCGACTTCTTTAAGATTGAAATCACTTAAGTTATAATTTTAAATTATAACTTTATATTATAATCATTAATTTCAATTAATATTTAATCACTGTAATTAACAAATACAATATTTCTCCCGCTATTTATCCTCATTTCCTGCTCATTCGACAGTCAATTTAACTCGGCGTGATTCCGATGCCGCCAGCTTACATCAGCAAAAATAGCAGAGGGTCCCACACTACTCATGTGAATCGCTAAAAATAGCAACTTCGCAAGAAGTCTCCCAATCGGTGCCTAAACGTGGCGCTACCTGATCAACACTGCTAATTTAGCCGGTTAAGCTCCTAAACGGTACTCCCTTCTAACCACTCTGGCTGCCTCTACGTAGGGTCTCTCTTGATAGGCCAATCTTACGATCTCTGATGCTCGCCAAAAATGGGGACATGACAGTCCGCCCTCCCTAAAATTGCTTGACCCCAAGCAATCACTACTGCAAAGAAAACTCCGATCCTCGGAAGGCCCAAAAGAAAAAACTGTGAAATGTCCCACACATCACGATCCGTCTCCTGTAGCATCATCAAAAACTCAACTGCGCAGTCAATACCTGGATCCCACACCCAGCGTAAAAGTCTGTTGTGACGGTCCTCCTCAGGCTGCCACTGCGCTCTACTGCCTCCAACTTCACCATGCTGAGAATAGTGAAGTAACCCAATGGGACCCATCCAATACTCGGTGCCAAAGCTGTCGCCACCGGGATCCCAATACAATATGAATCCACATCCATCCGTCATGCAGAGATAAAGACTTCTAGAAGCATCTACTATCCTGGATCTCTCCCTGTCCTCTGCTAAACCCTCATGGATGTGATAACTGTCCAAGCCATCATGCCAACTAACAACATAGTCGCCCTGTAACCATGTACCGGTATGAAAAATCTGCGACATAGAAGTATCAAGCTCTGTCAAATACACATCGGCATGATGTAAAACTAACTGCTGCCCCTGCAAGTAATACCCCGCAAACTGCTGAGTCAAGTACCTGCATCCGCTAATCCCATCTTGTGAAGATGGTAGCTCTGCACACAATAATGAATTACTCCCCTCGACTGTACCGAGAGAATCACCCTATGCACAAGTATGGTGCATCGAATACAAATCATGTACAGGTGGATCAAAGGAAAAACTATAAGCACTCCTCACCATGTACACCTCATTAAACTCCTCTGTGAGTTTTGTTTGGGATTGCGATGCACTGGAACAATCCCAAACACTACGATTATCACCCAAACAAGAACTAGCATCATGAGTACGATCAACTTCCAACTCGAAGAGTGGATTATCATAGACCAAACCACCATAAAATTCAAATAATGGATTGTTCACAAACTGCACAATCACTCCATCCTGATCTGAATCATCCATCTCTGAATCGCTGGAATAATAAATTGAATTGTACTCTTGACTTGGCTCAACCAGCTGCCGATCATAGTCAACTGCATCGGATAAAAAGACTGATTTGCTTCCAGGAGAGGGAAACAAATCATCACAAGTACCAATCTCCCAATTGGATGAGACTCTGAATATCTGCTGTGAAGATGGACAAGTATCGAGGGTTGTCACACAACTCTCCAGTGTATCGACAACCATGTCACAGGAACTATCAATGAACTGCCCTGCATCACCTATCACAAAACTAATGTTGAGAGGACCTGGTGCAACGCGTGGCTCACTGCAACTCTCATCTAGTGTACTCATCCTATCTGTACCAACTGCTCCTGTGACCGTGCTGGATGTAACCTCATCCTCAACATCTCCCTCACTACTATGTACCATGGGTGTATACTCCTCACCAACCGCTGCCATGGAAGACTGAACTATATCCAAAGGTGGTGAAGATTGTGCTAAACTCAACGCCACGGTAAACCTCTCAATCCGTAACTGTGACTCTCGAAGAGCTAGCTGGGTGCTATGTAATGAGTCCCTAGTTACTTCCAACTCATGAGTGAGCTCATCAATCTGTTCTCCCTTTCCCTGCAATGCATCATAACAAATGCAATCCCACTCGAGAAGAAAATCCCTGTCCGCAAGCAATTTAAGGTAGTTTTGATTCATCGTACCAATTGCTTCTCGGAGTGCATGTATCACTGCAAGGGAGAAACCACTCTCACTGTGCTCATCTGTCAAAGGCGGACTCCAACCATAGGTAGTCAACATCTGACGAGCAACGTCAAAATGCTCAAGGGCGGTGGCAATCATATTATCATTCACTTGTAGTTGCCCAACCAAATGATGCGGACTCTGAAGCTTACGACCCCCATACAAGATTTCCGGCTCACCATATGCACTATGATATGACGCTGATCCGTCATCGCTCACCGCATGATAAGCAACATCATGTGTGCTTTCATCCATGCACACCTCAGCATCTAAGGTACTGCTGCTCGGTACCTCAAAGGATGGCTCAACTGATACGGTAGAAGTTGCTGGTCTGACAGTATCTTCACACGCTTCTACACCAACAGTGACTGTATGCCCATCCAAAGCACGATCCTGGGATCCCATATCAACATACAAATCCTTTAGCTTGTTTTCAGAGGTCTGATCCGAAAAATCAGATTCTTCATGACATAAATTCTCAACACCAAATGCATCACTCGTACCCAACTCTTGAGTCTTTTCATGCGACAACTCAATAGGAGTACTTTGCATGTGTGAAATCTCTGTTGTGTCATGCTCACGCGAAGTTTCGCCAATGCTGTCATAAAAATCAGAAGTGGCTTCAATAGTAGAAACTTCTTGAGTCACCTCCTGCAAAGACGATGTAGGTAAATGATTACCCCAAGCTGTGCTAGTGTGTTCATTAATTAAATCAGCACTTCTATCAAACTCATCATATAAATTTCTGCATTCTTTATAGGAGTCTGAAGATACTAAATCTCTATCCCTTCCAGGTGTAATCAACTCACGAGCTATAGTGAGATATTTCTGTTTTGCAAACTCAGTCTTATGGCAAAGACGCGGGTGCAAATCCAAGTAACTCATAAAAGGCAGTTCCTTTTTAATTTTCTGCGGTAGAATGCTATACTCCTGGAACATGCTAATCACTTCTCTTTCTGTGTTTTGTGGTGTTCTGTCAATAGTGATCCTTCCGCTGATCTCAGGTGGTACTGACTGCCACTCGTCGTTCGCTGTCCTAAAGATACCAACGAACAAACCCTCATGTTGTTCACCTGCTATAGCCTCATCGGGCTCCTGTCTCGTGAAAGTGGGCCTAGTAGGCCTATCTGCTGTCCGTGACATTGTCCTAGGAGCTCTCCGTGAACTTGCAACACTCCTGTCATCGTCACGATGTGGCGACGGTCTCCTCGGAGTATCCAGTCTCTGAAGTGCAACTGCCAACTGCTGTAATACACCATTTGACTGCCGTTGACCTGCACGAAGATCTCTGAGTGCATGCAAGACCTCTGCACGGCCCTGACCTCTGTTACTATGAAGAAACTCTGTTCTAACATTATCTGTTCTATCAGTCCTGTAATTTCTGTCAGTTCTGTCAGCCATGTTTCCCGGCTGCCAGATCGAACCCTGTTGCCTGTCAACCAAAGCTCGCCTGAATGAATAATACCTGATAAGACCCAAACTGTTCCGGCTGCAGAAGACGGCTAAACCCTCAGGATGGCAGGATTTAGCTCTGATACCACTATAGAAACCCCAGTTTCCTCCTGATACAGATTCTGACTGTTTTGTTCAACTTTCTGAAGGTTTTAGGTTTTTTGGATGTTTTTGCATAAAAATGAAGAATGGCGATTTTGCACATGAATGATATAAATTCTAAACAAAATCATATAGCTCTGGAAATAACCAAATCTATTGCAAATACTAAATCTTATTCATTAAAGAATCTTCTGAAGACGATTACAGCATAACCCAGTTACATGCAAAGCAAAAGGCAATAAAAATTATTGAAACCTGGTTTTTCTTTGATACAGCAATAAATGAATGGTACGGCTGCAGCAAGTATGCCTTCTCCCTTTGCCAAATGGTTGCTGATGACTCTGGACAAATAGGCACCTCCAGTGATGAATGTATGAAGCTAATATTGAAGGCGTTTCTCATATGATGATGGGACATGTCTTTCCAAGCAAGTACGGCCTGGTAAACAGCAAACTGTTGATGAGCAGAAATCTGGTGCGGCTGTGATAAAGTCTTGTTTCCCCTTCAATCTATTGATCTCTAATGATGCCAGAGATGTATGCACCCAAACTGGAGTTCATAAGCTATCCTCAATGCAAGCGATCAACTCACAAGAAGATATATGCCTTTTATAAGATGGTACGGCCCTGGTACAATTGGTACGGCTGGTAACAACACTCAGCAATTAATTAAAATGTACGACCTCTCTTCCTAGTCTCCAGAATAACATAGAATATGCGCCTAGCTGAATATACTGTCTCCTGGTTAAAACCCTGACCAATATGTGAGGCGTTTGCCTTATGTGAAGAAAACACTTCCTTTCTCTGCTGGTACGGCCTGACAGAATGGTACGGCCTCCTGCAGCAATTAATGCAAATGGTACGACTCCCTTATAAGCAATGTCTGGACCTCTGGTGTAGGTGCGCCCTGATTGATGGATGTCTTCTGGACAAAATAAAACTTCTCTGTAAACCCTGAATGAAATATCCTCTGTGAAACTCTGTAATTTCTTCTGGGTGAAGAAATCTCACAACTGGCAGTAAATTAGGTGATATCTCACACCCTCTGAACTGATTCAATGGAGATGGCTCGTTCTCCAACGAATATCGAACTCAAACCCTGAGGTCTCCGTTCTCTGGCAAGACTGGCAAATTTTCAATTCATAAAATGTCATAATGGCTCAAAACCCAAGGCAAAATCCTCTTTATGCTGAAAAGTGCGATTTCCTTAAGAATAGGGTTTAATTAATATTTGACTTTTTAATTCTTTTATTTCTCCATAGTTCTCAGTCAAATATTTAAATCATAAATTAAATACCAAATGGCCCCCTTCTGATGATGGGCGCACCCCTCAAGACAAATCACTTAAGTTATAATTTTAAATTATAACTTTATATTATAATCATTAATTAATTAATATTTAATCAATGTAATTAAATATTAATATTTCTCCCGTTACTTATCCGTTTCCTGTTCCGTCTGATGCTGACGAACTCTGAAGTGATTCCAGATGCCGCCAAAGCCATACTGCTAAAAATAGCAGGGGTCCCACACTGCCTGCCAGGAACTGCTAAAAATAGCAACTCTGCAAGAATTCCAAACGAAGGCCAATTGATCAACACTGCCAATCTGAAGCTGAGCCAAGCTCCCAAACGACCCTCTAACCACTCTGTCAGCCTACGAGGGTCTCCTGATAGGCCAATCTTACGATCTCTGATGCTCGCCAAAAAATGGGGACATGACAGAAAACCAAGAACGTTGCAGCTAAGGATTTTCTGATTTCGCAGATCATTAACTACAACTAAGCTAACTACTTTAAATCTATCCAGTTTCCTCAAGAAAACAGAGCATGAGGAAATGGAGCAGGGATGATTATCTGACGATAAGCCGAGTACGGACTCACAACGTGAAGGCAAGGTGGCACAACTATCTGCTTGTCTGAATAGGCTTATTGGAAACAACAATACACGATAAACTAAGTATAGATTCTCAGCTTGAAGGCAAGGTGGCACAACTATCGGCTCAATCTGAATAAGTTTATTATTCACACACATCATACGATAACCAAAACAGATTCTCAACTTGAAGGCAAGGTGGCACATCTATCAGCTCAATCTGAACGAGTTTATTGAACACATAACATGAAGGATAGCCAACTAGGATAATAAATTGTTGGCGAGACACGCATACAATCTATGATCAACTAGCCACTATATCTAACTAAGGAAAGCATTCACCATAATAATTGCATGAAACCTGAGTGGCATAACAATTCATTATCATAATAAATACTCATGAACGATACATAACGAGCAATATTACAGGCAAGGTAGGCACAACATATATTTCTCTCTCTGCAAGTTAGTGTACAAATGAGCAAAAACTCTTATTTATAGACATCGAAAGGTGTAGGGAACCCTAAAATCACCTTGAGTCAACTACAGTCTTGCAATGCATGCAAGATTTATTGCTAAACCCTAATAAAGCAAACTATACAGTTAACTGGAAAACTACCATCAGTCAATCGAAACATTTAACCTAAATGGACAATGTGCAAGCATGCACGTCCTTATTTAAAACAAAGTTAACTGGACACTACCTTCAGTTAACTGGAAACCCTAACCCTAACTCCTGTGAAGATAATCCCAAGGAAGAGATAAGCATGTATGAAATCAGCGAGTGAACTCAAGACTGAAAGTCGAGTTAACTGTTGCTCTTGACTCTAACCTCGAAACTAACTGCATATTCTAACTGACAGATCACTGGCCGCTATCTCGAGCAACTCAAACAATCTTGGAAATATCCACTGGCATTCTACTGACTAGTAACTCTAGTGGCTTTGTAAATGGAGTGATCTTTGTTCCTTCTGCAGCTTAATTTTTCTGATGCTTTTCTTGATTCTTCTCAACGAAAAAGTGTTGCATGATGAAACCACGAAGCTTGATCGCAAACACTTTGGTTGTGAGAAATACACACGAACTTGCTGCACACGCAGAATTCCAATGATCCACCCCACGTCTACGCTTGTCAAATTGTTTGAATCAACCCTCAGTTGCACTTGCTCTTCATTGTCAGCTGCTCTGATGAAATCATGAACTAAGACCGATTTGGTCTTGAATTTAGTCTCCGTGAATTGCATTATGAAAAACTCGCCCGTTGACTGTGAACACGACTATATTCTGACAACTTTTTGAAGAGGCTGAAAAAGCTCTGGTCAAGGCTAAAAATAGCTCACTGTGGGAAAGTTTTTTGAAATTTTTCTGAAACGTGTGTTTTGTGCAGAATCAAATTCTAAGCAAACCCAGATCAATAAAAATTCGAAAAAGTGAGTTTTAGCTAGGCATGCAGAGACTTTTCAGTCGAGAAAAGTAGGGGTTTTTAGAGCTTCCTAGGGCAATTTTTCTTGAGAAAATTTGGAACATGGGTTTTGTGCATAACGGAATTTTGAACAAACCCAGATGATGCGATTTTCAAAAAGATGTGATTTTGGCCCACATGCAAAGAAATCTTCGGAAAAAAGCACAGAGCTTCAGAATGAAGGCTGCAGGGCAATTTTCTTGAAAAAATCTAAGACATGGGTTTTGCTGCTAATGCTGAAACATGCGAACCCAGATGGTCAAATTCTGAAAATACGCTGAATTTCTTTGACATGCGAAGAAAGTACCTAAGATGAGAAATAGAAGAAATAAGACAGAAGATAGAAAGTTTTGTTTGCTCTGCTTCTGTAGAATTCGCCTATCTCTTTTTGGAATTTGATGAAACCTGCATGCAAAGTGAAAACAAAGTCTTGAATCTTCTTCCTCTGAACAATCTGAATCCGTTGCTATGAAGAACGCTGAATTCTGACACCTGTAGCACCTTCAAATTGCTGCTCGCTCAAGAAGAATGTATATTTCTAAGCTTGTGATGAAGAAATAATGGACGCCAATGCTTGAATAAATAGAGTTTCATCACTAAAATTCGCACAAAAGCATTAAACCTTGAAAATGGCGCTTAGCTTATGATTGGACCCCAATTTTAGTTAACTGAAACTAAAATGAGCTAAATAAGGCATCATGCTTTAGTTGCCTTACCAAGACTTCAGTTGCAAATTTATTTAAAGCACCATGCAAATTTTACTTTAGTTGACAATTCATATTGAATTCGCCATACTTCACATGCTTTAAAATTCATGCTTTAAGAATTAAAGCGTCCCTCTTAGAAACTGAAGTTGACAATCAAAAGTGAAGTGCCAACTTCACAAAATCTTCACAACTTCAACTAAAGCGCCATGCATTCAAACTCAAGTTGATTTTCGAACATGCACTTCAGTTAAGTGAACATGCAAACAAGTTAACTCAACATGCAAAGTCAGTTAACTGGACATGCAAACTAGTTAACTTGACATGCGAACTGAAAGAACACTCAACATGCCAAAATGTGAACTGGAGATGACAACCCAGAAATCGTTCAGTCTAACTGAAGTCAGAACTCAAGTTAGGGCGCACCGGTCAACCTCTTTCGAAAAATCAACTTTGACCTCTCTAGGCGTTTTCCATACTTAGCCAATTTTGATGAAAATTTGGATTTAAACCTCTTTCGGGACCTCTGTTCATCCTCTGACACTGGCTAATTGACTCCACCGATTGGCTGGCTGACAGATGCATCGCAGAGCAGGACAAAAACTGATCAAAAGGTACCTTGAGACTGAACATCATAAAACTAAGATCTGAAGGCTCAAAAATCCAAACACCTTTTTCAAAAACTGCTCTTTTTCTCAGACTTAGTCAAATTTTCTCTTCTTCATCTCATACGAAGGGAAAAACAAATCCTTCATAACTTCTGATTGACGAAGTTTCATGACTGGATCACAGGTTCACTGCGGAGCTGACCTCATTCCACATGACAGCTGCAAAGGCACATTTCTCCAGAAAACATCATTTGAGGGGTGAAAATCAAGGGCGCCTTTTTCAAAAGTTGTTCTTTTTCCTCCAGACTTAGCCATTTCTGGAACTGACCAAAATAATTCTAGAACTCTGACTGCAGACTGCTGAATCATCTTTTGATCTGACGGAGACAGGCGACAGAAAGTTGAACGTAACATAGACAAACTGAATATCTGAGATCATAAAAAAGAAGGCATTAAAGGCTTGAAAAGCTCAGGTGCCTTTATGAAAAAGTGCTCTTTTACTCATTCCTTGATATTTTGACTAAGATTTGACCCTATGTTTGACCTCTGGTTCAGGCACTTCTGCAACTCAGATTCACCCACTGACGGATGCATCGCGAAGCTTGAACAAATGTGAGATAAACATCTTAGGTGGCATTAGTCAAAAACCTTCATTTAACACCTCAAAAAGATGGGCGCCTTTCTCAAAAGCTGCTCTTTTCTCCAGTGTTAGCCAATTCTCGTTTTCCTCCTGTTTTGCGCTATATCTTCCGTAACTTGCACGAAACAGGTCCGTTTGATAAGCTTAATAGCTCGTTGCGAAGCTGATGTGATACCGGACAAATGCCTGCTGGAGGTGACAAACCCTAAAAATAGGATCCGAGCCCCTAAAAGATAGGGCACCCTTTTGAAAATGTGCTCCCCTCTTCAGAGATAGAAAATTTTGATGATTTTCCTTCAGATTTACACTTTTCTTGAATTTCCTCAGTAAAAGACTAAGATGAAACTAACACAAACTCCATATTTGAAAAGCTGAAAAATGACCACCTAGCATCACTTTAACAAGATTAAGACTATATTTAGCAAAATGCCTTAGTGAAGCGAAAAATTTGGTTTGGGTACAACAGTGTGCTTGATGAAGGAAAGACTGGTACTTAACCTCTCATGAACTTGGAAGGTTGATCAATCTCTATTTGCAAAACGCTTCCAGAAATTCAAAATAGATTGCTAAAGGAATCTACTATATTAATTGGTAATAAAATATTCTCAAACTTACTTCCCAATAATATTCTTGCTGAAAACAATATTTATTTCCAACATATATCTTATGTTTCAATTTCTTATTTTCCTTTTTCCAATCTCCTTCCCTTGATGCCCCTCCCCCAATCATTTGTTCTCCCCTTTATATCTTTCATGGTGGGGAGAGTCACATCTTTTCATTGGTTATCCGAACAAGGGACACATCCTTTCACCCAAGCGCTGCCCTCAAATCTCTCTTAATCATTAGTTATATGTTTCTTTATGGAATCGCTGCATTGACATCTCCCTTAATTAATTCTCATTGAACCTTTTGAAGAGTTTCCTTGGTCGCCGCTTCCATATCAGTGATTATCATTAATTTTTGGACAGGCTACGATCAGGGGGTTTGTGATATATGGTGGGGGGCATGACACTCTTCTACCAAATTGTTCTATTCCTATTTTCTTAGCTTCTTGTAGGCTTAGACCCACCTCCATTGAAAGTCATTTTGGATTTTCTCATTGCTTGTTTAGCCATTTAAATGGAAATTTTTTGCTGCTACACTGCTGCTGCCATAATTTTCTTTAGCTTTATCCTCTTTTATGAAGAGGTTTTCGTTTTCTAGCTCTGCTTGATGTCTATAAAGCTTTGGTTACTCACAAGACAACTCTTTCATTGCATTGTCCTCCTTTGCTGCACGACAAATGTATATGCCTCTGCTCCTTCCCTTAATCATTCCCATTTTTTCTCCAAGAAAGAGGTGTCCGTCTTCTCTCTTTTCATCAAGTATGGGGATTTTCAAGACATCCCTCCAGCTGCTCCTTCTCTGCTGTGTTCTCTAAAAGCAACAAAAATTCATTAAATATGGGTCCCCTAAATGTCTCCATCTTTTCTGCAGCTTCAATGCTAATGTAGACTTATTCCACAACAGCAACAACTTGGGCACCTTTGGCGGTTGACTGCATTTCTTTTCATTGCAGTCTTCAAACTCTTCTCTAATCATCAATATTTTCCCCTTCTTTGGGGGTAACACAGCTCAACATCTTCATCCAGTTCATCCTCTATATTTGCATCCCATTCATCTATTTCCTCTCTCTCAAACTCTTTGTATATCACTTTTAAGGGCCTTCCATCCACTAGCATTTTTGCTAACTCCTCAAGGGACTTAATTTTCCCTTGTTCCAGCAGTTTTATCCCTTTGCTAATCCTAGATTCTATGGCATTTATTTCTAAAAATATCTCTTGGTCATGGGGTGAGCTCTTCTTCCCACCAATCTTTTTCATCTTCTCACAATCCTTGAATAGTTTTGTCTCAACTTTCTTATTCTTTGCTTAACTCCTACTACTCCAAGATCCACCATAATTCCTCCAACTCCAACTCCAATTTTTATAGCTTCTTTTGCTTGTCTTTTGTTAGATTCTTTCTTTGTCTTATTTCTTCTTCCAACTTATTCCCTTTTTCACATCAGAAAACACCACCACCTTTGCATCTACAGCCATATTCATAGCTCTCCTATGAGCTATTTAGAACTCTCCCGATGAATTCTTGACTCCTAGCATCTTTGGATGCTTCGACACCATCCTATTGCAGATTTTTCTCTGATTTGCAAGGAAAATTCTAGTTGTGGCTTAGAGCAGTGAGTAGGAAATTAAAATAAACTAGCTACAAAAGAAAAACAATTTGGACAATACTCTTATTTCTGAGCTTGATTACAACACAAATTCGCTTTGATGGCTATCCTAGCCTAGTCCCTAAAACTCTCCTCTCTATTACTGGCAATGTACCCATAAACAAAAATCACACACCAAAATGGAAAAACCTTCACTAAACCACTACATGGTTACAAATTCTATGAATGACACATTCAACAAATGTTTTCCTAAAATACCTGAATGCCTAAAAGTGATGGGAAGTGGGACACAAGGTTATTAAATGGCTGGTTATATCATGCTTAGTTTTTTTTATCCTTATAAATGATACCTTCTCATGTCCCCGATTTGTGGACATTACACACCTCCCTTCTTAGAGAGGTTTGTGATACCACAAAAACTTAATCAGACACTAAGTGGGGAAGAGTTCTCCCACTTTCATCTTGGACTACCACTTTGTTTGATTCACTTTTTGGCCTTTGAGTTTCACTTTCCGAGATTCCTAAACCCTATTTTTGGTCTCCTTGGCTTTTGCTATAGTACTGCATCCTCTAAAAGTATGGCTTGTCCATCCACACCTAAATCCTTCAAAGAAGGTAGCAATTGCTCTCCTTTTCCTTCATCCAACATAGAAGGATCATAAAGATGTAAGTTCTCACAACTTACTACTAAATACACCTTCATTAAAGAGGGAAAATTTATTTTGAAAGCATTTTCTCCCATGGCCTCCAACATTGTAAATAGACCATATCTAAGGGGCTTAATCTTCTTGGCTTATCTTTGCAATCTTTCCTTGCCTAAGGAGGACCATACTTCATCTCCCACCTTGAGTTTGTACTATTTTCTATGCCAGTCATGCCTTCCTTTATACATGTTTTGAATTTTCTCTAGCTATTCTTTGACCTTGAGTTGGATTTGTCTAATCAACTCAACAAATTTTGACGCTTTAGCCACCTCACCATCTTGTTCTTGTTTTCTAGCTATTCTAAAGCAAGACTAAGTGGACTTGAGAGAAAATAGCCCAAACATGCTTCAAAAGGTGATTGATTCGTTGAAGGATAAATTGCCCTATTGAAAGAGTGTTGAATGTAGGGGAGAGATTCATCCCAAGTCTCGGGACACTTATTATTTCATTCCCTTATTATTGTACCATAGTTTTGTTGGCCAAGTCAATTTGCCAATTTGTTTGTGGGTGAATGTAATGTCCCCATTTTCAATGTCCTAATTTGGGTTAGTTTGGTTTTGACTCACTATTTTTAGTAAGTATTATATTTAGTAATTGGTCCTGGCGGCAGTGCAGTGTAGGGTTTCTTGTTTGGATAGTGTGTGGAAGTTCTTTAATGTTTTGTGCCAGTTTGATAACTGGTGAGTACTTACTATTTTTAGCAGTTGCTATTTTATAGTAAGTCTATTTTAGAAAATTGGTCTCAGGCCCATAGTGTTCTCAGCAGTGTTATTTCTATGGTGGCGTTGGAGAGCCTAGGTTGGATTATTTAATATTTTCTTTTTATTAGTCATTTAAGTTATTTTTATAAAATAACTTTATAACTTAAGTGAGGGGGTAGATGGTCATCAAAAAGTACCTTGGTGCCTAATGAGATAACTTAACGTTGTTTTAGAAGGCTGAATAAGGCAAAATATTTTCCTTATGAAGAAAGATGTCCCTTGAGGAATATTTGATCATGTTTTAAAATATAAAGCAAAATATTAAAAGGCTAGAAAGGGTGTTGGGTTTTTGGAGGGAAAATGATTAAAATTGGAGGTTACCCTAATTTCTCTCTCCACTTCTATTTATTCTGCTTTTTGGCTCTCATTTGGTTATGATGGATTTGACAACTTAAGGAGACTGCTAGATTGTTTCTAGTTTGTCTTGCAGCTGGTTGAAGATGGAAACCCTCATCTTTAGCGTTGGTTTCGGCGGTGAGAGATCCACCCTAGCTGGTTGTGGAAATCATATAGGTCTTCTACTTGGGCATTAATTGTATTTGAGTTTGGTATTCAATTTGTAGGGTTTACAGAGGAATCCAATCATTTTATTATTGCAAGGGTTTCAACTTTGAAGCTGGAGATTGAGGCGATATTCTTTTTGAGCTTTATCTGCATATTCTTATTGCTGGTTGGAGTATTGACGTCTTGGTTTATTGGGGGTTGCATTCAGTTATCTGCTATATTTATTCTCCATTTGGAGTTTGACTTGTTGAGGATGTTGGCCGTAATCCCTAAGGGTGTGAGCCTTATTTAAACTTAGAGCCGAAGTCTAGGCAGAATCGTGGGTTTAAGGAAGCTTGTGGTCTTGATGCTGAGGTCTAGACGCCATGAAGAGGGTCACAATTGCTTAAGCTCTCATCGCCTCAACTTTATCAATGATGTGAGACCTATTGAGGGGCGTGTGAGCTAATTGGAGGTCAGTATATCTCCAGGTGCTCATTTGCAGTCGATGCCTCCTATTACCATTCATTGAGTGACCTGTGTGGAGTTTAAGGAGGGTTTGGATTTGTTTGGAGGCAAGACGTGTTGCTAATGGTGTTGTAGACAGTCATTCTGAGGTAGACGAGTTCCTGATACTGCTTAGAAATTATCTAATCCCTTGCTGTTGTAGTTATCAGACCTGTTCGGATGGGTTTGAGGATGATTACCGTTCATATGGAGGTTGCATGAAGAACAAAATGTGTGGACGTGTATGTCAGAGAGTGTATATTCCAATTACCAGTCACCAAAGGTCATTTTCCAGGTTAGGCGTGTCTCTTGCAAGGTCTGAGATATATTTATGAACTCATTTCTGAACTGTTGTAATAGTTTGTTTCAAACAGTTTGCAAATCTCTTAGTGCTGCAATAAATTTATGAGTGTAATACTCTTAAATCTACTCATTACCATTACTCAGAAAGGGTTTGTATCGGTTTGAAATGTATTCTCTGTTCATATCATGTAATGCTCATTCCAGTATAGAGAAATGAAGATCTGAATATGAATATCAGATTATTGCATGTCTTCCAATTTGTAATTCATTATTATATATGCAATGTGTTGAACTTAGTTTGATAAAACGGAACATATACCAAACTGAAAACATTGAGCAAAAAAATCTCAAGTCAAAAACTCAGAACAGGGTTTGCCATTACAGTGAAAAGTAGCACTCTTTCTAAGCCTTGTATCCATCATACTCCCCAACTGGACCATAACTTGCCAACAAATCTTGTGTCTCTATTTGATGGACCTAGGAAGCACAAAGTGCACCTTTACATTATAGAGAACATTTTAGTTGCTTTTTTCCTTGTAATGGTCTTTGTGTATGGAGGTAGTATACATATCTTGCTAAATCTAGTGACTATAATAAACAAATAGTTATGTCTATGCGCACTCATAGTTAGTCGTCCTATAAAGTCCATAGATATGTATTCCTATGGCCTTGTGGGGATACTATGTGGTGATTGCATCTTTTTCTTTGTGTTTCAGATTTGCTAATACAATGTAATTTGCAACCTCTAACACACCTTGCTACTTCTTGCTATATTTTGGATTAAAACACAGACCTTTGCAAAAGAATCAATGTTTTTCCAACAATAAAATAGCCTGCCTCTTTGGAGGTATGCGCCTCACTCATGAGAAGAAGCCTTTGTGCTCTTGGCATTAAGGCTTGTACCTCTTTCAATCCCCAGAGAGTAGTCCTTCTTTGAGACAAAGCTTTTCTTTAGTTTTTGCAACCCCTGGAGCTTATAGCTCTTTGAACTTCTTCCCAAAGTCTTCATCTAGTGCATATTCTGCTATATAAGCCATGTACATCTTTGAATCCCTAGAGAGTAGTCCTCCTTTGAGACAATTTATTTTTAGTTTTTGCAACCCTTGGAGCTTGTAGCTCTTTGAACTTCTTCCCAAAGTCTTCATTAGAGCATATTCTTCTATGTAAGCCACTTTTGTAAAAGGCTCCAACTGTATCCCCATAGTAATTGCTGATATGGATTTTGAAATGGGTGGTCTAGATAGCATATCCAGCACCACATTAGTGCTTTCTTTCATATATTTATTCACCAAATGAAATTGTTGTAAGAATCCCATCCATTTATAATGTCTTTCTTACTGTAACTTTTTATGTGCTTGCAAATATTGTCAAGGTTGGTGATTAGTATCCACAATAGTTTCTTTACCAAACAAGTAATGCCTCCATTTCTTTATAGCATGAACTAGTGCTTGTAATTCTTTATTATAAAGTGGATATCCTCTAATCACTGAAGTAAAAATTCTTGAACGATAACAAATAGGTTTACCTCCTTGAAGCAAGACAACACCCATAGCATATTCACTTTTAGCTATCTCTACCTCAAAAGTTTGCTACAAGTTAGAAAGAGAAAGCATGAGAACATGACTAATTTTATATTTCATCAAAGTTTCAAATGATTCATCATGTTCTTTACCCCTGTGAAAACTCCTCCCCATGGCTGCAACTTGGTGCAAAAGTGAGGCTATAGAGGAAAATATTGGAATAAATTTCCTTATATATTGGGCAGCCCATATGAAATATATTCTCATTTCTTCTCCAACCACATGTCCTCGATTTGCCAAATTTTCTTTGTCAAATTCAATTTTTTTCATATTACATAGCAACAGTTTCTCTTTTAGAATTGCAAGACTGTAATGTCCCCTTCTCAGCAGTGATTAGTGTAGTTGGCCGTTAGCCTATCCTGGAGGCCCGTAGGCTAGTCAGAAGCAAAAATTAGGGTTTTCTTTTTTTAGGAGGATGCTTTGACAATTTTACGGGTTTGCATGTTGGAGTTTTGTAGTTTGGATTTTGGATTCCTTCTAGGTTTTTAGCGAGCTTCGCAGTGGTATGACATGCAACTGAAAAAGGTAACTTTTCTAGACTTACTATTTTTAGTAAGTTATGATGGTTGCTTAGAATGTGGTTAAAATGCATTTGGAGACACTATTTTTAGTAGTATGCTATTTATAGTAAGTGCTATTTTTGGCAGGGGTTCAACTATTTAGTTCAGAGGCTATATCAAGCAGGTCAGTTTGAGCAGTTGGTCTCCCACACTCTTGGAGCTCATTTTGGTAAATTTAATATTTTGGTTGAATTTATATTTTAAGTGAAATATTTGGCTAAGGCTTGGTGGATGCCTAGTTTGGAGACATAAATCACTATTAAAAAATATTTCACTTAACTTCTTTGGACGCCTATCTAATGTTTTAATTTGCATTTTCAATAAAGTTTTATTTCTCTCATGTGGGATGACTTGGAGAAGGAGGTTAATGAAATTCAAATGCATTTTCATGAGAGGTGAATGTGAATCTCAATTGGGTGCCCTAATTGGAGGGAATTGAATTTGAATTTGTGGAGAAAAGGTTATAAATAAGAGTGCTGGGCTTCATTCTTGGTATCCATTGAAAACTATAACAAAGTGTTGCCAAATTTCTATAGATTTGTTTCGAAGAATGCATACCTCCTAGCGTCCTTAGTTTAGTACTTGCAAGATAGCACCTAGCTAAGCTTGTCATTGTTCTTTACACTGAAGAGCAAATTGAACCTATTTGAGATTTCTACTTTTGATGTTTTTTGAGTGTTGGTGTGATTTTCTCAGTTTTCTATGTTGCTGGTTTGGTGCTAGCTGTAGCATGTTTTTACTTGTTGCTCACTTGGTGATTTTTTGCTGATTTTGGGTATTGACCCTATGTTTGAGTCTACCTTGGGTGCCTCATATTGCTGAGTTTCAGATTTTATTATGGAGAAATGACTTTAATATTGCTGGTCCCCCTCCTCTAGAAGGCCGTACCTTTTAATGCTGAGCATTGGGAAGCGTGCTAAATCCTTTTGGACTATTTGGCGTGTTTTGATGGCTTGAAACTGGTCGCCCTTCTCCTTGGAGTTGTTTGCATTTGATTTCGAGTCATTTGGAGGAGTCTTCAACGAGTTATGAGCATTTTGGTGAGGTTTGAGCTTGCTGGTCTGAGTATTCTGAACGCTGCAGTTGCATATTAGATTGGTAAAAGTTCAGTTTTTGGCTTGTTTTCCTTAGTGGAATAGCTTGCTTTTGTTTGGACATCATCTACTTTCCTTTTGGAGCTTATTGGACATATAATTCTCATTGTTATTTGCAGATTTCATCATATTGTAAGGCTGTCATCAGTAGTACTGATTCAGTCATTTTATTTCTGCAATTTACCTTTTGTAATTCCCACTTTTAGTGGAAGGGGTAGGCCTTTCCATCCATTACTTTCAGTATTTTACTTTCTTGTATTGCCGACTAAAAAGCGGAAGGGGTCGGCTAGTCGCCTAGACATTTACTTTTCTTGTAATAACACTCCTGCTAAATAAGTGGTCAAGTATGCATTTTCATATCATCCTAATCGGCTGAGCCATTTGTTACACTCCCACTGAATAAGTGGTTGAATTTGCATTTGCATTATAGTTTGATCGGCTGAGCCGTCTCTCATTTGTACTTTCAGTTTGGATTTCGCCTAACGATCCCCTTTCTATCGTATGCTCTCACCTTTCCCTCATCAGGATTTGGGTGATTAGAGTGTGAAAGGTTATTTTCAATTGGTTTATGATTTCTCTAACATTAACAGGTGAAATCTTGTGCTAAAATTTGAAAAAAAAATTGTGAGGGGATTTTACAAAGACACCTTACACTAAAAATTAGGATATCATTAATGTAATGTCCAATTTTAATGTTGGTCATTATAGTGACAAGCTAACACTTTTTTTCAACAAACACATCAACAAAAGAGCTACCATGCACACACATAGAGACAAGTGTTAACACCTCAACAACACTAGCACACACACCACTACACTAGAGGGAGAAATGTATGGGGGACAAATACACAAACAAGGAGAACAACACACTTTCTCACAAGGTAGGATTGGTAATCATTCAATGCAACATTCTCTCCAAAAGTGAAACCACAATACGACTACCCACACACAGGTAGATAGTTATATGAACTCCATCTACTGGGTGGAGTACATTCACAATTTAGAAAAAGCACCAATAATAGCAGAAGGCTTACTCTAAAGGAAGATAACAACAATGAAAACATTCTTTTAGTTCAATAACTAAGATGAAGGTATGGAATAGAGTTTAGTTAGGTCCAATTCATAATCACACAACTCTTCGTAACACTAGCATAATATCTCTATTTGACATAACACAACCAAGGCCATTCACCATTCACCACTACATCATGTAATTCATAAAAGACTTGATTGATATGAATTTAATCACGGGTAGAAGAGGGTAATACATGCATGGTCCTAACCCTGACATTTGTTTCCCTCGTTTCATTCCCAATTCTTTCAGAATTTTGGGTATTTAGGTTCTTTTATATCCAAAGATAGTCTATTTTTTGACTAAAAGAAAACCTATTTTATGATCTCACGCCATCTTTAATTCCCATGTAATAATGGTTTTAAGTTTTGCGGAGATAAATCCCATTTATCTTTTAACCAAAATCTCAATAACTTTTTTTTCTTGTGGTCATAAAATGTATGACTTAGCTGTCATCTTGTCTTGCGAAGAAGTCATTTAGTTCTTCCAAACTAAAAACATATCTACGTTTTTCGTTGGATGGGGTACTTTACTTGAGTCAATCCACTCTTTTGTTTCCCCCCTTAGAGTTTTCACAACTTTTGATCTACTTCAAAGTTGAACTTTTAGCAATTCTAACTTCTTTAAAAGAATTTGTCATTCTTGTTGTTGACTTTCCATTGCTTTCTCTTGCCTCAATGGTATACTTTAAATATACTTTTCCTAAAGTTAGATTCCTTATTGCTTTCAATCTCACAGATTCAGCATTTTAGATCATCCGGTAGAAGATCTAATGAATAATCAGCAACTTTAGAAATTTAAGAGGCCCTTGATTAATTCTATTCTCTTTTCGACATTCTTTTTGTGGGGGATAATTCATACTCACAAACCTCTTTTGTTGATGTTCCTTTCATTTTAGAATGTTGTTTTCCTTACAACTTCTATTGTTTGACACATAGTACTTATTGTATATTCCATTTCCTTTTGAAACCTCTTAAACAAATGTTGGTGTTTGCTGACATGTCGGTGGGTTCAGCTTACATTCCAGCCAATATATGTACTATCCAATCCTCTGATTAGACTGTCTTGACTTACCAATTTAAGTTTCCTTCTTATATTCACTCTTTTTCAAGTGACTTATTTCCAGTGCTTGGAATCCTATTCTCCTCTAATCTCAAGAGATACCAAGTTGTTTGGTCTCTTTTCCTTATCTTAATCAAACTCCAAAAGTTCTTGTCTCTTAACAACTATAGTCTACTACTATAAAGGGTTCTCATTCCATTGGATTTCTTTAGTCATAAAAATATTTCGTTAAATAAAGGTTTACACTAGTTATTCTTTCTAACTTTTCTTCATAATCTGATTGTATAATCTTCCACAATCCTAGGTATTATCACAAGTTGTTGGCTTAGGAATTCCTATTCCAGGGATAGTTCTTAACTCGTCCCAATCTTTATAAGTTGCTAGGGATCACATCTTCCTTTTCAGTTCACTAAGTTCTTTTCTCTTACCATTTTGACACAAGAACTTTTCAACCGTTATCTTTTGATAAGGTTTACGCATTGTTGCATAATGAGCTCGTAGGTTTCAGTGCAGAACCTGGTAGCTCTGATACCACATGTAACGACCTGACCCTTCGGTAAAGTAAAATTTCCATAATTTACATCCTACAAGTAAACGTGTTAACATGTCATTGCAATAAAATTTTTCCTTTTCTTTATTGATAAAACATGAACAAGTTGCCATATTAATTTACAATAAAGATTCCATTTCAATATAATAACTTCACAAGTACATGAAACAAGAATACATACCTTGTGTAGAAACCCCTTGTTTCCCCTATTTCTGTCTCGGACTGTTTGTCTGATGTTTTTTCTCGTTTTAGGTTTTTGTGTCGTTTTTTTGACGTTTTGCATAAATAAAGATGAAGGCGATTTTGCACATTAATGATATAAATTCTAAACAAATCATATAGCTCTGGAAACAACCAAATCTATTGCAAATACTGAATCTTATTCATTAAAGAATCTTCTGGTGACGATTACAGTATAACCCAGATACATGCAAAGCAAAAGGCAAATAAAGATTGTAACCTGGTTTTTGATGCAGCATTAAATGAACAGCAAAAAGGTACGGCCGCAATGATTGATTATATTCTCCTCCAGTCTGTTGTTCTCAAACACCTCCAGCAACCCTAGCACTTCCAGATGATGAAGGAAAGCAATCTGAAGATAGGCGTTTTCTTCTTCTAGAATATTTGCTCTTCCCAAGGGTGGTACGGCCTGGTACTGTACAGTACGGCCCAACTACCAGCAGCAAATGTTTAGTAAATAATATGACTAGCTTCAGGATCTCCAGCTATGAAAACAATGTGCGCCTTAGCTGATTACTTCCACTGTGAATGAGTGATAGTTGAAACCTTGAGATTGTACGGCTCTAATGAAGATAGTACGGCCTGCAGTACAGTACGGCTGATAACAGCAAATCAAGAGAATAATGGTACGGCTCCTTCTGGTATCTCTGTCTGGCACTGGCAAATGACTCTTGATCCTCAGGCGCCACCAAAGGTGCAAACTGGAAACTAAGTGTTAGGCGTTTTCTCCATTATCACAACTTGCCTCTCTCATGACAGTACGGCCAGGTACAAGTCTGGTACGGCCTTCATTAATCAGCAGCAATAAATAAATAAACACTTCCTCTGTCCACTCTGTCTAATCTCCGAGGTATGATGCACCTCTGTGAATGAAAGTCTCCTGAATAAATGACTAAGCTGAAGCTCTGTAAAATATATAAACTCTGATAAGCTCTGTAATTTCTTCTGGAGGAAGAAATCCCACGACTGGCAATAAATCAGATGTTATTTCACATCCTCTGAACTGCTTCGAAGGAGATGGCTCGTTCTCCGACGATTTCGAGATGAAACCCTAAAGTTTCAGTGCTCTGGCGAAACTTGATCAATTCCTGTTTCTCAAAAATGTCATAATGGCTCAGAAACCAAGGTAAAACCCTTATCAAGCTGAAAAGTGCGATTTCCACCATAATAGGGTTTTAATTAAAATATCATATTTTAATCTTTTAATACTTCAAAAGTCTCCATTTCCACCATAATAGGGTTTTAATTAAAATATCATATTTTAATCTTTTAATACTTCAAAAGTCTCCAGCCAAAATATTTTATAATATTTTAATTCTCAAATTGGCCCCTTTTCTGATGTTGGGCGCACCCCTCAAGGCAGATGACTTAAGTTATAATTTTAAATTATAACTTTATATTATAAACATTAAATAATTAATATTTAATCAATATAATTAAATATTAATATCTTCCTCATAAATCATCCGATTACCGATCCGTCTGATGCTGACGAACTCAGAAGTGATTCCGGATGCTGCCAATCTCAAACTGCTAAAAATAGCAGTGGTCCCACTCTGCCTGCCAGGAACTGCTAAAAATAGCAATTCTGCAAAAGGTCTCCGAATGAGCCCGAACGAAAGCCAATCAATCAAAACTGCCAATCAGACGCTGAGCCAAGCGCCGAAACGACCCTCTAACCACTCAGTCAGCCGACGAGGGTCTCATGATAGGCCAACCTCACGTTTACTGATGCTCGCCAAAAACGGGGACATGACAGTCCGCCCTCCCTAAAATTGCTTGACCCCAAGCAATCTCAACTGCAAACAACTCCTCGGAAGGCCCCAAAAAGAAAACTGTGTAATGTCCCACACATCTCGAACTATCTCCTGTAGCGGCATCAAACTCAACTGCGCAATCAATGCCTGGATCCCAAACCCAGCGTAAGAGTCTGTCGTGACGGTCCCCCTCAGGCTGCCACTGCGCTCTACTGCCTCCAACCTCACCATGCTGAGAATAGTGAAGTAAATCACTGGGACCCACCCACAACTCGGTGCCAACACTGTCTCCACCGTGATCCCAATACAATATAAATCTACATCCATCCGTCATGCAGAGATAAAAGCTACTAGAAGCATCTACTATCCTGAATCTCTCCCTGTCCTCTGCTAAACCCTCATGGATGTAATCACTGTCCGTGCCATCATGCCAACTAACACCATAGTCGCCCTGTAACCATGCACCTGTATGAAAAATCTGCAACCTAGCCGTATCAAGCCCTGACGAATACATATCGGCATGATAGATGATTGACTGCTGCCCCTGCAAGTAATACTCCGCAAACTGCTGAGTCAAGTACCTGCATCTGCTAATCCCATCTTGTGAAGATGGTAACTCTGCACACAATAAGGAAATACTCCCCTCAACTGAACCGAGAGAATCACCCTGTGCACAAGCATGGTGCATCGAATCATGTACAGGTGGATCAAAGACAAAACTGTAAGCACTCCTCACCGTGTACACCTCATTGAACTCCTCTGTGAGTTTGGTTTGGAATTGCGATGCACTGCAACAATCCCAAACACTACGATCATCACCCAACTCAGAACTAATGTCAAGAGTACTATCGGCGTCCAACTCGAAGAGTGGGTTATCATAGATCACCCCACCATCAAATTCAAACAATGGATTGTTTACAAACTGCACAATCACACTATCCTGATCGGAATCATCCATCTCTGAATCGCTGGAATAATAAACTGAGTTGTACTCCTGACTAGGCTCAACGAGCTGCCGACCATAGTCAACTGTATCAAATGAAAAGATTGATTTGCTTCCGGGAGAGGGAAACAAATCAACACAAGTACCAATCTCCCAACTGGATGAGACTCTGAATATCTGCTGTGAAGATGGACAAGTATCAAGGGTTGTCACACAACTCTCCAGTGTATCAACAACCATGTCACAGGAACCATCAACGATCTGCCCTGCATCACCTATCGCGGGACTAGTCTCATGAGAACCGGGTGCAATGCGTGGCTCACTGCAACTCTCATCGAGTGCACTCATCCTATCTGTATCAACTGGTCCTGTGACCGAGATGGAGGTAACCTCATCCTCAACATCTCCTACCCTGCTATGAACCATGGGTGTATACTCCTCACCAACCACTGCCATGCAAGACTGCACGATGTCCAAAGGTGGTGAAGACTGTGCTAACCTCAACGCCACGGTAAGCCTCTCAATCTGTAACTGTGACTCCCGAAGAGCCAACTGGGTGCTCTGCAATGAATTCGCAGTCACCTCAAGCTCATGAGTGAGCTCATCGATCCGCTCCTCTTTTCCCCGCCATGCATCATAACAAATGCAATCCCACTCGAGAAGGAAATCTCTGTCTGCTAGTAGTTTTAGATAGTTTTGTTTCATCGTTCCAATTGCTTCTCGGAGTGCATGTATCACTGCAAGGGAAAAACCTCTATCACTGTGCTCACCTGTCGAAGGACTCCTACTGTAGGTAGTCAACATCTGACGAGCAACGTCAAAATGCTCAAGGGCGGTAGTAATCATAGTGTCATCTACATGTAGTTGCCCAATCAAATGATGAGGATTCTGCAACGTACGCCCCCCATACACGTTTTCCGGTTCACCATATGCACTATGATATGACGCTGATCCGTCATCACTCATCTCATGATCTGCAGCATCGTGTGTGCTCTCAACCATGCACACCTCAACATCTAAGGTACTGCTGCTCTGTACCTCGAAGGATGGTTCAACTGGTACGGTAGAAGTTGCTGGTCCGACAATATCCTCGCACGCTTCTACTCCACAAGTAACTGCATGCTCATCCAACGCATGATCCTGGGATTCCGTGTCAACATACGAATCCTCTAGCTGGTTTTCAAAGGTCTGATCCGGAAAATCAGACTCATAACATAAATCCTCAATACCAACTGCATCTATAGTACCCAACTCTGGAGTCTCTTCACGTGACAACTCAATAGGGTTAGTTTGCACCTCTGAAACAGCTGTTATATCATGCTCACGCAAAGTTTCACCATCGCTGTTACAAAAATCAGAAGTAACCTTCAGGGCAGAAATTTGTCGAGTCATCTCATGCAAGGACGATGTAGGTAAGCCATTACCCGAAGCTGTGCTAGTGTGCTTATGGATCAAATAAGCACTTCGATCAAATTCATCACACAAATTTCTGCCTACTTCATAAGAGACTGAAGATATCAAATCACTCTCATGAAGAATTGTATAATCATCAGATGTAGATTCTCTATCCTTCCCAGGTGTAAACAACTCACGAGCTGTAGTGAGATATTTCTGTTTTGCGAACTCCGTCTTATGGCAAAGACTCGGGTGCACATCCACGTAACTCACGAAAGAAAGTTTTTCTTTAATCTTCTGAGGTAGAATGCTATACTCCTGGAACATGCTCATCACTTCTCCTTCTGTGCTCTGCGGTGTCCTGTCAATGGTAATCCTCCCACTAATCTCAGGTGATTCTAACTGCCACTCGTTGTTCGCTACCCTAAGTGTGCCGGCGAACAACCCCTCATACCTGTCACCTGCTATATCCTCAACGGGCTCCTGTCTCGTGAAGGTGGGCCTCGTAGGCCTATCCGCTGACCGTGACACTGACATAGGAGCTCTCCGCGAACTTGTGACACTTCTGTCATCGTCATGAGGTGGTGACGATCTCCTGAAAAGTATTATTCAGCCTTCGGGTGCAATCGCCACTCGCCACAATACACTATTTGACCGGCTGCTTGACTCGCGACTAAGTTCTCTTCGAGTGCATGTAAAGACTCTCGCGACGGTTCCCGCCACTCGGTATTGTAAGGAGCTCCTCGTTTAAGATCAACCGTTTCTAGTACTCAGAATACTCATGGCCGGGCTTCGCTGCCTATGTTTCTACGCCGCATCGAACTCGCACTGGCCAACCAAAGCTCACCAAGAAATGATGCTTGGTAAAACCCTAACCGGCCCGGCCGCGTACATCGGCAAACTCCTCGTGATGGCGTGTGATTTTAGCTCGATACTCAATCGTGAGAAACCCGCCTCTAAGTAATAATGCTCGAATCAATTTCAAGTTTTTCAAGGTTTTTAGGTTTTGACCGTTTTTATGTGAATTTAGGGTTTTGAGCATATAAGGCAATATGGCGATTTTTGAAGTGATTACAAATAAATTCTATAGAATTCATACAACTCAATAAATCACAAACCCTAATGCAAAATTATGAAGCTAGATCATGTATTATTCCTCTGCAATGATTACATTGATAATCTGAGAACATGCAAATCAAAAAGCAAAGATCTTTGAAAAACCTGATTTCCTGATACAGCAATTAATGCATGGTGCGGCTGAGCTGATAAACTCCTTCTCCCTCTATCTGGTGCTCAGGAGTGGACATAAATGCCAAGGCGTCTCCAACTGGAAGGAAAAGAAGGCCTTAGATGAGACGTTTGCTCTGTGGTGAAGAAGTTGTCTTTCCCTGCTGGTACGGCCTGACAGTGGTACGGCCTGCTGCTACAATAAATGCTGATTATTTGGCTCCTTTAAAATCAATCTCTAAACCCTCAGTATCTTGTTTGTATGCTGTTCCTCTTGCTAAAGCGCCTCCAGAGAAGATGGAAGATGACCAGGATGTGAGGCGTCTCCTTCAAATATTAGTACAGCTCCCAAGTAGAAGGTACGGCTTGCTGTACAATGGTACGGCCAAGCTCATAACAGCAATAATAAATATAAATAAAAAAAACACAGCCTCCTCTATAGTCTTCTGGAATGAAAGGATAAGCGCCACTCTGATAAGTAATCTCTGAATGAATTTTATTAACCCAACTTCTTGAATAAGGACGGCCCCACTCAAATGTACGGCCTGCAGCCTACAATAAATGATTTGTACGGCCCTCCTCTGTAACTCTCCAAGTCTTCAGAATATGGATGCCTGAGTTATTGAATGCCTTCTGAATGTAGAACTTTGAAGAAAAACTCTGAAGACAATAATTCCTCTGACGTTTGAATCAACTGTGATGCTCTGTGATTTCCTCTGACTGAAGAAATCCCACGACTGGCAATAAATCGGATGTTATTTCACATCCTCTGAACTGCTTCGAAGGAGATGGCTCGTTCTCCGACGATTTCGAGATGAAACCCTAAAGTCTCAAGTACTCGCAAAAGACCGGACACCCCGACATTCAACAACCTAATAATGGCTCATTTCCTAAGTAAAACCCTCCTTTATTGCAATAAAAGTGCGATTTCTTTAATAATAGGGAATTTTACTATATTCTCCACTTTAAATCTTTAATTTTCTCCAGGTTCCTGAAATATTTTATAATACTCTTAATTCAATTAACCGCCCCTTTAATGTTAGCGCACTTCGAGAATCACTTGCTATAATTTTAAATTATAACTTTATATTATAATTATTCATTAATTAATATTTACAAACGCTATTAAATATTAATATCTTCCTCGCTTTCTAACTCCGATGACCGACCACCGATGCCGACGGTAATCCCTCGGTGATTCCGATGCCGCTTAGCCGCCTAAACCGCTAAAAATAGCGCGGTCCCACCGCCAGAACTCGCTAAAAATAGCAATTCGCAAAATGCGTCTCGAATGAGCCCTAACGAAGCTAATTGATCAAAACCGCCAATCGACGCCGTTTGAAAAAGCGTCGTAAAATCCATCTCTAACCACTTTGTCAGCCTACGAGGGTCTCATGATAGGCCAATCTCACGATCACTGATGCTCGCCAAAAACGGGGACATGACAGTTCGCCCTCCCTAAAATTGCTTGACCCCAAGCAATCTCCACCACTGCAAACAAACTCCAATCCTCGGAAGGCCCCAAAAGGAAAACTGTGTAATGTCCCACACATCTTGAACTATCTCCTGCAGCATCATCAAACTCAACTGCGCAAGCTATGCCTGGATCCCAAACCCAGAGTAAAAATCTGTCGTGACGGTCCTCCTCAGGCTGCCACTGCGCTCTACTACCTCCAACTTCACCATGCTGAGAATAGTGAAGTGACCCATTGGGACCCATCCCATACTCAATGCCAAAGCTATCGCCACCGGGATCCCAATACAATACGAATCTACATCCATCCGTCATACAGAGATAAAAATTTCTAGAAGTGACTACAATCCTGAACCTCTCCCTGTCCTCTGCTAAACCCTCATGGATGTAATAACTGTCCAAACCATCATGCCAACTAACACCATAGTCGCCCTGAAACCATGTACCTGTATAAAAAATCTGCGACATAGAAGTATCAAGCCCTGTCGAATACATATCGGCATGATAGACTGAGTGCGGCCCCTGCAAGTAATACCCCACAAACTGCTGGGTCAAGTACCTGCATCCGCCAATCCCATCTTGTGAAGATGGTAACTCTGCACATAATAATGAATTACTCCCCTCAACTGTACCGTGAGAATCACCCTGTGCACAAGCATGGTGCATCGAATCATGTACAGGTGGATCAAAGACAAAACTGTAAGCACTCCTCACCGTGTACACCTCATTGAACTCCTCTGTGAGTTTGGTTTGGAATTGCGATGCACTGCAACAATCCCAAACACTAGGATCATCACCCAACTCAGAACTAATGTCAAGAGTACTATCGACGTCCAACTCGAAGAGTGGGTTATCATAGATCAACCCACCATCACATTCAAACAATGGATTATTCACAAACTGCACCATCACTCCATCCTGATCGGAATCATCCATCCCTGAATCGCTGGAATAATAAACTGAGTTGTACTCCTGACTAGCCTCAACGAGCTGCCGACCATAGTCAACTGTATCAAATGAAAAGATTGATTTGCTTCCAGGAGAAGGAAACAAATCATCACAAGTACCAATCTCCCAACTGGATGAGACTCTGAATATCCGCTGTGAAGATGTACTAGTATCAAGGGTTGTCACACAACTCTCCAGTGTATCAACAGCCATGTCACAGGAACTATCAATGATCTGCCCTGCATCACCTATCGCGGGACTAGTCTCATGAGAACCGGGTGCAATGCGTGGCTCACTGCAACTCTCATCGAGTGCACTCATCCTACCTGTATCAACTGATCCTGTGACCGAGATGGAGGTAACCTCATCCTCAACATCTCCTACACTGCTATGAACCATGGGTGTATACTCCTCACCAACCTTTGCCATGCAAGGCTGCCGCGATGTCCAAAAGGTGGTGAAGGCTGCATTGTAGCTCTCAGCGCCCGCGGTAAGCCTCTCAATGCGTAGCGTGACTCCCGAAGGCCAGGGTGCTGCGCAGTGAATTCGCGGTCACCTCGAAGCATGAGTGAGCTCATCGATCCGCTCCTCTTTTCCCCGCCATGCATCATAACAAATGCAATCCTACTCGAGAAGGAAATCTCTGTCTGCTAGTAGTTTTAGATAGTTTTGTTTCATCGTTCCAATTGCTTCTCGGAGTGCATGTATCACTGCAAGGGAAAAACCTCTATCACTGTGCTCACCTGTCGAAGGACTCCAACTGTAGGTAGTCAACATCTGACGAGCAACGTCGAAATGCTCAAGGGCGGTGGTAATCATAGTGTCATCCACATGTAGTTGCCCAACCAAATGATGAGGATTCTGAAACTCACGACCCCCATACAAGATTTCCGGTTCACCATATGCACTATGATATGACGCTGATCCGTCATCACTCTCCTCATGATCTGCAGCATCGTGTGTGCTCTCAACCATGCACACCTCAACATCTAAGGTACTGCTGCTCTGTACCTCGAAGGATGGCTCAACTGGTACGGTAGAAGTTGCTGGTCTGACAGTATCCTCACACGATTCTACTCCGACAGTGACTGCATGCTCATCCAACGCATGATCCTGGGATTCCGTATCAACATATGAATCCTTTAGCTGGGTTTCAATGGTCTGATCCGAAAAATCAGATTCGTCATAACATAAATCCTCAATACCAACTGCATCTGTAGTACCCAACTCTGGAATCTCTTCACGTGACGACTCCATAGAGTTACTTTGCACCTCTGAAACAGCTGTTATATCATGCTCACGCAAAGTTTCACCATCGCTGTTATAAAAATCAGAAGTGGCTTTTAGGGCAGAAATTTCTTGAGTCACCTCCTGCAAAGACGATGTAGGTAAGCCATTACCCGAAGTTGTGCTAGTGTGCTTATGGATCAAATAAGCACTTCGATCAAATTCATCACACAAATTTCTGCCTACTTCATAAGAGACTGAAGATATCAAATCACTCTCATGAAGAATTGTACAATCATCAGATGTAGATTCTCTATCTTTCCCAGGTGTAAACAACTCACGAGCTGTAGTGAGATATCTCTGTTTTTCGAACTCCGTCTTATGGCAAAGACTCGGGTGCACATCCACGTAACTCACGAAAGAAAGTTTCTCTTTAATCTTCTGAGGTAGATTGCTATATTCCCGAAACATGCTAATCACTTCTCCATCTGTGCTCTGCGGTGTCCTGTCAATGTTAATCCTCCCACTAATCTCAGGTGCTTCTAACTGCCACTCGTTGTTCGCTGCCCTGAGTGTGCTGGCGAACAAACCCTCATACCTTTCACCTGATATATCCTCAACGGGCTCCTGTCCCGTGAAGGTGGGCCTCGTAGGCCTATCCGCTGTCGTGTTCTTGACCTAGGAAGCCTCTGCGACCTATGCTTCACCATCATCGTCCCGGTGGTGGCGATCTCCTCCAGTGTCAGTCTGCGAAGTGCAAGCGCCGCACGCTGTAATACCGGTGACCGTCGTTGACCTGCGCTAAGTTCTCGGTGCATGCAAGACCCTCATACGGATTACGATCCTGCATTATTGTAGAGTGCCGTTTCAAGATCAGCTGAATTCTGTCGGTCACAGCGTAATACACATTAGGCCATGATTCTACACCGTGCCGAGATCAACCAGTGCACGATAGGCAAGGATTGGCACGAAGACCAAGTAAATGCACGGTAAAACCCTAGCTGTTGGGCTGGAGAGGCGGCTAAACCCACCGAGTTAACGAATTTGGCTCACGATACCACTGTAGAAACCCCTTGTTTCCCCTAATACTAATTCTGAAAGTTTGTCTGATGTTTTTGTGACGTTTTGGGTTTTTGACCGTTTTTAGGGTTTTAAGCATTAAATGCAATGGTACGATTTGGCAATAAATTGAAATAAATTTACTAAAAATCAAATAGCTCTGGAAATGAAATAATATCAATGCCAATATCCTTTATTCAACTTCTCTACTGATTACAATGATACCCAGATACATGCAACAATAAAAACAATGAATTTGCAATATTCTAAGAACCTGGTATTTGCTGCTCCTGAAATACAGAAATGTACGGCTGCCATTAATGAATCCTTTTTCCTTCTATTTGATGATTCCCGATGTAGCTCTAAGCATATGCGCCAGTACTGGAGGTGTGAAGAAACCAAAGAGAAAGGCGTTTCACCTTTTAAGCAAAGGACGGCTCCAGCAAGGTGGTACGACCCTGACAAAGGTACTGCCAGGTACAGTACGGCTTCAGCAAGAATAAAAGGTAAATAACATGTGCCACTTTCTAAGCCCTCTGTATCTTAGGAAAAATGGACGCCTTAATGCATGGAAAGCTCTGAGTGCAACAAGAGAATGAAACCCTGATATATTAATTTCTCTAGATAATGGTACGGCTGTACTGTACAGCAGTACGGCCCTGGTACAGCAGATAATCAATCCACAACAAAGGTACGCCCTTTGATGAACCTCTATCACTCTCTGAAGACGGTGCCTGTGACGAATAGAATGAACCTCTGCTTGCTGGCAACTGTTTCTCTGTAACCTTTGAAGGTGAAGGTACGGCCTGGTACAGATAGTACGGCCTGTGTGCAGCAATAATTAATACCAAATGTACGGCCTCCTCAAAACAAAGTCCAAACCTCTGTACCTGGTGCGCCCTGAAAGATATATTGTCTTGGAGAGGTTTAAACTCTCTGAAACTCTGTAAGTAGCTAACCTCTGAAGATCAATTAATTCTCTGAAGCTCTGTAATTCCTCCTGCATGAAGAAATTTCTCAACTGGCAATAAATCAGATGTTATTTCACATCCTCTGAACTGCATCGATGGAGATGGCTCGTTCTCCAACGAATTACGAACTCAAACCCTAAGGTCTTCGTCCTCTGGCAAAGCCTGATCAATTTTTCTGATTCTCAAATGTCATAATGGCCCAGAAACCAAGGCAAAACCCTTATTAAGCTGAAAAGTGCGATTTCCTTATAATAGGGTTTTAATTAAATATTCACATTTTAATCTTTTAATAATTAAAAGTCTCCGGCCAAAATATTTTATAATATTTTAATTCTCAAACGGCCTTTACGATGATGGGCGCCCTCAAGGCAGGCAACTTAAGTTATAATTTATTATTATAACTTTACATTATAATCGTTAAATAATTAATATTTAATTAATATAATTAAATATTAATATCTTCCTCGTTACATGTCCGATAACTGTTCCGTCTGATGCTGACGAACTCTGAAATGAATCCGGACGCTGCCAACCTCAAACTGCTAAAAATAGCAGTGGTCCCACTCTGCCTGCCAGGAACTGCTAAAAATAGCAATTCTGCAAAAGGTCTCCGAATGAGCCCGAACGAAAGCCAATCAATCAAAACTGCCAATCAGACGCTGAGCCAAGCGCCGAAACGACCCTCTAACCACTTTGTCAGCCTACGAGGGTCTCATGATAGGCCAATCTCACGATCACTGATGCTCGCCAAAAACGGGGACATGACAGAGATCATTGAATATTGTGCATTGTAATCTGCATTTTGAATCTTAGATTTCTGTTTCTGCATATTAGCCATGTTCTAGAATTGCATGTTTACTACAGCAGATTCGCTTTTTTATTTGTAATTCAAAAAAGACAAAAAATTAGGTTGTGGGTATTGTCTCATTCTTTCCTTATTGGCCAGGCGCCCATGTTTACAAGTTTTTAGATTTTATAGTGAAGAATTTGATTTTTAAAAGGAAATCGCCCCTGTCAGCTGGGCCGTACCTTTTCTACTGTCTTGGTGTTCGTGCCAATAAATAAAGTCTACATATTAGTCTGGTTTCTTGTTCCTAGTTTCAGCGCCTCCTTCATCCTTGTGCTTTGCATTCAGTGTTAGGTTAATTGAGTGAGTTTTGAGAGAGATCCGAGTTTTTCAAGAAATATCTATGTGCTGGTTCTATGATGAAAATACAGGTCTGTCAAATAGATTGAAGAAATCTGCATCTTGTTCTTGGACGGGTGTGAAAGGATCTTAAAGTCTTTGCGGAATATTCATCGTGGATGGTCAAGCTTGAGACAAGGTTGGATCTATTAATTAATATCTTCATTTTCAGTTTCATTTCTCAGCAAAGGGACTTATTAATATTATTGCAAACTTTACATATGCTGAATTGTAATTGATAGCAAGTTGTCATCTTTCAAATTGTATGCTGGCAGTAGTACTGACAGCCTTTAGATTCTTGCTTATCAGATTGTAGTGTTCTCCTTTCTTTCAGCATTTGATATTGTATGTAATCCATCTCCGCCCTATGGTCGCTACTTACCCACTCTAGGTCAGCAAGCACATTCTGGGTGTTGAGTGTTTCAACTTTTAGTAGTTCCTTTCAAGCATTGCTTTGTGTAATCACTCCGTCATATGGTCGCCCCTCACTCCGCATTGGATTGGGTAGCACATACTTGACGTTGAGTTCCTTTCTGTATTTAGAGTAGAAGACCCTCTGACCAATGCTCGCCATCATCGGCGCCATTCTGGTTAGAGTTGCTTTCTTGCACGTTTTGGTTTATCCTCTAACCTTAACGGGTGCACTGCTTGTAATTTGAAATTGTGAAAAATAAAAAAAAATTTGGCTCGGCATATTTCAAATACTGAAGCAAATTGACTTCTAAATAGGTAGCAATGGATTTATTATTCGTGCTAGATGATTACAATGAAGAATCTCGAACATGCAAACAAAAAGGCAAAGCAATATGTAATATTTGAAACCCTGATTGCAATCGCCTGTAGGAAGCATAAAATGGTACGGCCAATCCAAAAGACAGACTTTCCCCAACAAATTTTGATTGTAGATGCTACTGGAGACCTAGGTGCCCAAACTGGAGAAGTCAGAATGCAAAAAGGCAAGGCGATTTGCCTGTGATGAAAAGTACGGCCTTGCTGCTGTAAAAGTACGGCCTGTACCGGCAATTAATGAATCCGTACTGCCTTGGAAAGAGGGCCAGGTGCTTGATAAACCACTACCAATGAAAAAGATTCTCTTCCCTGATGAAATCGAATCAAACTCTGAATATAAACTTCACAATATGCTCTGTAATGACTTCTGAATGAAGCCACTCAACTGACAAGCTTCAACTGGTATCTCTGTCATGTCCCAAAATTGTAACACATGAAAATGCAAATCAATAAATAAATCATAATCACAAAACACATTTTAGTGTGAAATATAAATAACTAGATAAATAAATATAAAAAATGTAATGGCAATCTAAATATTATTATCAAGAATATTATAATTATAATACATTTATTATAATAAACGAGACAATTAATATTAGTACATTATAAATATCATAATAATAGAGATTTCACAAGAGAAAATATTACAAAATAATATTAATAAAATATTATTATTATAGTCATAAATATTATAATACATATAAAACCACTAGTTTAAGAATAAATATTAAGAAATAATATTTATATATTGAAGATGTAATGCAGCAATTATTAGTGAAAAAAAAAAAAGGATTAATTATAAAAACAGCAGTTTGAAAAAATAAAATAAATAAATAAATAAAAGTGGTTTAAAAATAATAATGAAGGTTTAAATAAATGTTTGTGTCTTTTCATAAGGACATCACTCTTGAAAAGATGTATCCTTTAACATAGATATAAAAAGACATTGAATGTAAGAATCAGAAAAAAAAAAAGGAATTAATTAGAAATCTGCATAAAGCAGCAGATTGGAAATGAAATAAACTATGGGAGATTTATTTGATTAAGTGTTATTGTCAAGAATATATTTGGGGAAATTAATATATATGACCAATCAAATGTAAGATTGAAGGAAGGCGACTAAGGAATTAAGAATCATGGGAAGACACAACAGTTCAGGTGATGTATTCACTTAGCAATAATATTTGGCATATTTTGAATATAAGAATTAGATATTGTTAATTTGATTATTGATATAATGACATCCTTTAATCTTATCATAATGAGAATTATCATAGGAAATGATGAACTTAAAGAACCATTGGTAAATGAAAATATATTTGATTATAGGCATGAAATAAATTTTGGATGAATGCAAATATATCTGATTGTTTAAAGATTGTCTACTATGTGCTTGTAAACCTATTAGGATGGACGAAACATGGGTGAAGTTGGATTGCCTAAAAACCCCACTTTCAGCCCCTTAGGCCCTAGACAAGGGATTGGGCTTTGCAGCCCCTTAGGCTCTTAACAAGGGATTGGGCTTTGCAGCCCCTTAGGCCCTTGACTAGGGATTGGGTTATAGGAAGATGGGGGTCCCACCTAAGTCTCTGCCCCTTAGGCCCAAGATACGGGATTGGGCAAGAGAAGGTGGTAGGCCTTAGGCCACTTGGACTCTATGGTTCCTCTCCCCTAATAGGACGAGTGTCTTCTGAGGTGTTACCATGAGTGGAGTATGCAGGTACTAAGCCCCTAGGCAAGAAGGATTGTGATGGACAACCTCTTGAGTTTACATGAGGGCTTCAGGGCGGATCCACCTATGGCACTCCTCTTATGTCTTCATTAATTGATTCATGTTTATAAATATATTGTGGATATCTAGATATTATTGCTAACAGATATGTGTATGTGGAAATGTTTTTAAATTGGTGAATGCAGATTTCAATCTAGGATTATTTCATTAGAGAAACACATTCCTTTTGGAAAGAAGAAACCCTAAACCTAATCAACAATTGAATTCTAGGGCAAACAAGCAAATACAAGAGCAAGGCTAGGTAAGGGACATCACAATCTCACAGTCTCAGTATGTCTGATTCTGAAGAGGGAACGTTCTCCAAAATCTAATGATTTGCAAAAACCCTTGTTTTAGAAACCCCAATGCTCTTAGAGAGAAAATAAGACAAATTAGAATAATTCACAATGAAATTCGATTTGCCTTGAGGTGAAATATAAGCTCTCTTCAAAAGTTCGACCCAAAAAAACAACTTAAGAAGCATTTAAAATATTATAAAATTTGCCGTTTGAACCTAGGAGAAATTATTAATAATATGGCATCCTTTTCTTTAAATGATTAATGAATAAATAAATCATCAATAATCGCCCTTTTAATATAAAGTATTAAATACTTTATATTATTCCATTGATATTTTAATATTTAATTAATTGACTTTATATTATAAAGTCACAACTTTAATATTTTTCCCAATATCATTAAATGCTTTGATATTCATTATCTGCTCACCAAACTATCAAACTGGGTCGAAACTGAGTTGACCAATTGAACCAGGTGCTAGAAATAGCAATCCCTGTCTGCCTGACTTACTATAAATAGTAAGTGCCTGAATCTGACTCTATAAGTCTCTGCCAAGGCCCAAAACCTGAATCAATTGATGGAGTAGTGTCCCCAAATGCCGGTAACTGCCAAAATAAACCTCTAAATACATTTGTCAGCCTACGAGGGTCTGAATGATAGACTAACTTGTAAATCAACTGTACTGCCTAGGAAGGGGACATTACAGCATTGCAAAGTAAACCTTGCCACTGTATGCTCTCACCTTGCCTACATCAGGATCTGGGTGATCAAAAAGTGGAAGGTAATTGATTACAGTTGATTATCTTTGCTTATTATGTTATCATTTGCAATGTAAACCTTGCCACTTTATGCTCTCACCTTGCCCACATCGGGATTTGGGTGATCATAAAGTGGAAGGCAATTTATTTCAATTACTTATCACTGTTATTTTGCTAATGCTAACAATTGCAAAAATAAAAAAATTTGGGGTGGATATTACACTATTTCACGCGTTGGTGGCTACCATAAACACTGCAACCTCAATAAATTCCATAATTAATTAGCATTTACATAGGTATAGTGATTGGTATTCAGCCTCCTCAGACTTTGTCAATATAACCCGATTTGCATTAGCATTTGTTGCACTTAGTGGAAGTAACTTTGGCAGATGACAACTCATATGCTAACTCCTTATTTCAACAAATTAATTGCCCTACTAGAATGATTTGCAATGCCTGTTAGTTTTTATAATCTGCTTATGTAAGCAAAATTTAACTCAAAATCAGACACATAAACACAGAAAGTACCTTGGGAAAACCCTCCTCTTGAGGGAGAAAAACCCAGCAACAAAGATCTCTCTTATATATAAAAGATGGCAACAAATCTCTTTACAATGAGGCCACACTCAAGGCCTATATTCAGCATCAACTCTAGATGCAATGATAAACATCTGCTCTTCCTTGATCTTCAAATCTGCACTTAGAGAAAATTCGCAATCTGCTCTAGCAGGAATTCGCACTTGAATGAAGGAAATAATTTGAACTTGCTTGATGATAGAATGGAGGGAAATGACCTTGTATAAATACACAATGAGAGAGAGGTCGCACCTCTTCATGTACAAGGTCGGCCACAATAGAGAAATATAATTACAAATAATAAATGTGAATTACAAGGAAGGTCGGCCCAAGAGAAATTATAATGTTGCCAAGTGAAGCACCTCTTCACTTAATTATCTCAATATAATAAATAGCCGAAGGCTATATGAAACTTTATGACTTCACACGTGGCTGGAAGAATGAGCCTGAAGTTGCTATAACATCAACAATGCCTTCCTTGGATACTTTCAACTTCATACAAACTCTGAAACTTCCACACCAACTTAGGAAGATGACAGTGATGAAGATTTAAATGCCTCATTGGAAGTAATAGTTCCTGCCACTTGTGTTCATGCAAGTGTACTGTAGCTAGCATTAAGTTGCTAACTTTAACAGGGATATCACCGAACTTCAACTTGCTGGATATAATAAAGTTTTTTCCTTCCTAAACATGTACTTTGCACTGGTGTCATGAATAGAATTAACAACATTTTAATATTACCAACTTGCATATCTCCAATATTTAAATTCTACAGTTGTTCCAAGATGAATTCAAAACACATTTCTGCCAACTTTTGATAAAGTCCTCAAACCCCAAATATCCTAAAATTTGTCTTTTTAAAGACTTCACAAATTTCAAATAACCTTCAAACCAAACTTTGAAATTCTGTGCAAATTCTGAAGTGAATTCACTTACAATTGGAATTGGGTTTTCGTCCAATTCCCCAAACTCAAGGGTTTCCGTCCTCAAATTCCTGAACTTGTAGACAAGCTTTCTCAAATCTTCTCGATAAAAAATTCCCAAAAGATGATTATAATCTCCTTTTCCACCACCTTATATACTTCACTACCTTTTATACTTTACAACCATATTTAATATTAGTCACTATTATATAGTCACTTTAATTAAATTAAATAATAATAAAGTTATCCTTAAGATTAATTTTAAATGTACAACTTGATAAATAATTTAATTTAATTTTCATTCCCTCATAATCTCTGATTACATAGAAAATGGGGACATTATAGAGTATTGGGAATGATTTATCCTGGTGATGATAGCTTGATTAAAATGGATTGAGTTTTATGAGGTTGGGAACAAAACCAAGTGATGTTTGGGATATTGCACTAGATTATATAACAGGATTGTATGGGTTAAGATTGTTGGATTTGCATGGAATACTTTTGGAATTGGCTAGATTGTGGGGGGATGTAGTATAGGTGGATTGGATTGGAGTGTTGTGAGTAATGTTTGGATTAGTTAGGATTGGAAGCTAGAAATTGATGACAAGGGAGAAGAACCAAGTCTAGTGATAAGGATGAAAGGATTGTTGTACCCAAAATTAAAATTTTTGCTTCATTAAGGCATTTTGTAAAAATATTTTAAGTCTTGTAAAAAAATGTCAAAAGGGTTAGAAAATGGAAATTTGCATGTCACGCATGTTGGTCAAAAACTCAAAATTTTCAAAATTTGACAATTTGGGTCTCTTCAGAGCAACATTGTCCGCAAAACCCAGATCTCAGTTTTTTGGCCCTACATTTTAGGAAGTCTTCTAAAAATAGAAAGTTTCTAAAAATAGACTTTTTTTTGGGTTTCTTCTCAAATGGATACTGGAAATTTTTTCTAAAAATAGAAATTTGCTAAAAATGTAATTTTTGTTTCCAGGGCTCAAACTGATTTTGATTGGTTGAAAATACTTCTTGATCAAGCTGGTCCAGTCAGAATTGTCAAAAGATCAATATTTCTTTGGTGGGTCTATTTTGCTCTTTCAAAAGCTAGAATAAGAGCTTCAAGGTCATCAATGGAGGATGGTCAGCTGCCAGGTGTTAGATTCAAGTTCTCAAACACTGCATAGATCTAGGAATGGCAAAAGATGCTCGAGGAACGAAGAACAAAGGAGGGGAATAAGAAAATCTTGAAAATTGTGAAAATTTGTCTAACATTGGAGATGCTAGGCGCCCCTGTCCAGTCAAGGCGCCTAGCTGTTCATGCCTTGGCATTAATTAGCATTACCTATTCATATCATTTTCCTCTTGTGCAATATCCTATCAACACCTATTAAGTCTTCAAACTCTTGGCTCTTCTAGTGGTATAGATTAAACTCATTTCGGCTAGCATTTCATTGTCCTCAAATCTATCTTCTTTGGCAATGAATTCTTAGTCTTTGAGTTTTGGATTTGTTAGTCTCATGAGTTCTTTCCCATTTGATAGGACTATGGTTATGTTGTTCATTAGGCCGACTTTCTATTTTTGTTTTTCTTTTAATTATCTTTAGTTTTCAGCTTCTTTGGAGTCTCTTTTGGCTCTTGCTTGCTATTGTCTCTAGCTGTATTTTTGAGTCCCATTGAATTTTTCTTGTCACTTAAGGAGATGTAAGAATCCAGGTGATTCTCAACCCCGAAACCCTAACTGAAATGCTGATTTTTGAAAGTTTTGTGTGTTTTGTATTTTTTTGAGGTTTTTGATAATAAGCAAGAAAGCTGCGATTTGCTCTAGAAAATGCTTAAAAATTCATAGTAAATCAAAAGACCCTAAATATACTTTGTTATTGCTCAGAGAATGTAGGCGCACATATTTATTAAATTTCCAGATCATATACAATGTAAAAATCGAACAAATGTATGAGATATGATTTTATTTCAAATGAACCTGATTTCTCTTGCAGGCGCCAAAATAATAGAGAAGAATGGTACGACTGAAAGAATAGATGAATCTCCAGACTTTGAAAGCGTTGCAAAGACTCCAGATAGCCTAGGTGCACAAGATCCAGCCAACATGAGATGTTGAATGAAGGCGTATTTCCCAAGAATGAAATGTACGGCCTTGCTGGTTCAAAACTGTACGGCCCAGCAGCAAGAATAAATATGGTACGGTTGCAAAGAATATAGTGCCGGATCTCTGCTATGTGATCTCTGTGAAGTCGCCTCAAACCACTGATGATCAATCTCTGTAAAACTCTGCCTAAAACGATCAATAAGCTCAAACTATAACTTCTGTGTGAAGTCACCAAGAAGACAATCTTCAACTGGTATTGCACAGTCTCAGTATGCTAGATTCTGAAGAGGTATCGTTCTCCAAAATCGTTCATCTGCTGAAACCCTAGGTTTTGCAAACTTCAATGCTCAGAGCAAAATAGAAGACAAATTGAATAATCAAATCATAAGAGTTTGATTTGTCTTTTCCTGTGAATATATAGCTCCTTAGAAAAATTCGACCCAATGGCTCTTTTTTAATAATCATTTAATTAAATGATCAAATTCGTCCTTTTTGACTTAGGAACAAAATAATAATTAAATGGTGTCTCATTAATGAATAATAATAATTCATTATATCAAATATCTCACTTTATTATAAAGTATAATAAATACTTTATAATACGCCCTTTTAATTAAATATTTAAATAAAAAATAAAGTGACTTTAATATAAAGTCAAAAATATTAATTATTCATTAAACCATTAAATACTGCATTATTTGTCCATCCGACCGTCAAACTGATGAACTGGGTCGGCTCTGAGCTAAACAGCTGAACCAGGTCCCCTGCCCAAAATAGCAGCTTCCCCCTGTCCGACTTTCTAAAAATAGAAAGTCTCTGAAAAACCACTTTGAAGGATTCTGCGAAGGCCCAACCTGAAACAACTACAACACTGAAGCTCCAGAACACTGGGTAACTGCCTCAATTGATCCTCTGCACACATCTGTCAACCTACGAGGATCAAAATAATAGGCTAACCACGTATCCAGCTGCGCTGACTAGGATGGGGACATGACAGGAGATTAATGTAATTTCTTTCTTTCTTTCTTTAATACCACAATGAGATTAGTTGATGTTTGGTTCCTCGATTCATCCACTTGTTTGACATTACTATCCATCCTATCTTTCCCTGCTCTTTTCCATGTTCAACAATAAGATCACTCTCACCTTGCATTGTGTCTCCTAGCTGTTACGCCGTTAATATTGGTGTACATTGGGTTATGAATAGCTGGCTTGTGGCTATCTTAACTCTTAAATTAAGTCATATTATCATTATTATATTGTTATTTAGTTGTTTAGGTCGGCCTAAGGCTTATATAGGGCTATCTAAGTGAGCCTGGTGATATCCTAGGCATAAATAGGTATATATAGGAGGTAGTGAGTCTTAGTTCATCATCATATTGTGAATTGTGTTCTCATTGGAGATATTTGGAGGTTTTCCCCCGCAAGGTGGCTTGTTATTATCAGTTATTATCAAGTATTTGCAATATATTTCATATCATCTTCTTCTATTGTGCAAGTTATTTCATTACAAGTGGTATCACAACATGATCTTGGCACCGTAGAGGCAAGGCTTCTCAATTTTGGAGGCGATTTTGGGGAGAGCATATCTTTCAGATTTTGGTGAATTTTTTTTTTGATGTTTAAAGGGTTTTTGAAGACCATATTAAAGAAGATATAGTCAATTGAGCAAATTATTGTAGAATTAGGGTTTCTACACAATTTATTTGGATGGTGCATATTTCTCAAATCTTGCTGAAGTAGAGCCTGATTTTTAGTGGGTGTTTGAAGACACAATAGAGGAGTCTACAGTAAAAAATTTGGAGAAATTTAAGTAGAAGTAAGCGAGTTATTACTAAATTAGGGTTTCCAACAAATTCTCTCTCAAGGCTGCAAATCTGCTAATCTTTTGGATTTTTTTTTGGGTAAATGGTATCTTGGCCTTAGTAAGTTACAGTAAAAATTTCAGAGAATTTAAGTTTCATTTGTGTGATTTATTTCAAAATTATTGGCTTCCATCTTGATGTTGCCTACAACAAGAGGCAAAAATAATGTTGTCACGCTGGGGAAATCCCCTAATAAGGATGAGGTAACAATAAAGGATATTAATCCCAATGAGAAAATATGTAAGGTCAGGGAAGACATGTCCTCAATGAAGATAGGGAAGTGTGGCCTAAGAGAAGATATATTAGACATACGAAGCATGCTAAGCGCCTATATGAATGAACTAAGAAAGGAGGTCTCAAGCATCCAAGGTGAAACTTCCGGGTCGGCTACTCTTGACCCAAATGTTAATACTCCTATGGGATCTAGGAATTTATTACCAAAGGTGGATATGTGCAAGTTTGATGGCAAGGATCCTTTAACATGGATAAACCAAATGGAGATTTTTTTTGAAGTACATCAAGTCCCAAATGAACAAAAGGTCATGATGGCTTCCCTATATCTAGAACCAGATCAATTCATTTGGCATCGTTGGCTTTGAACTCATCGAAAGAAAAAGGGTCTCAGTGTCTCATGGTTAGTTTTTACGGAGGAACTCCAAGCATAGTATAGCAACAGTGTGACACACAACTTCTTTAGCCAATTAGCTAAACTTCAACAAACAGGATCAGTTAAGGATTATATCCAACAATTCTAAAATATTTCCTTAAGAGTGGATACAATCACAGAGGAGAACTTGAATGATTTATTCTTGGGTGGTCTCAAGGATCACATTCAACATGAGGTACACATGTTTAGTCCTTGCTTTATAAATGAGTCTTATCTTTGTACGCAAGGTAGAGGAGAAGTATTTGATTCCTAAGAAGCAAGGGGCTAATGTGATAAGAGAGAGGATATTCAACACATTGTCTTCCTCAACCTACTAGGTTGACTCCACAACAAATTGAGGAGAAAAGAGCAAAAGGGTTGTGTTTCAATTATGATAACAAATACAGTCGAGGACATAAATGTGGTGAAAAGAAATTGTTCTATATTGAAGGTCCGAGTGAGGAAGAAGAGGAGGAACCAATATTAGAGGATGAAAGGGAGGAAATTAAGGAATCACATGATTCCCAACCAATCATTTCGTGTCATGCACTCTCAGGTTTTAGTGCTCCACAAACTCTCAAGGTAGTGGGTTTCTTAAAGAAGCAGAAAGTAATAGTGTTGATGGACTCAGGTAGTACTCTGTTGGCATTTAAATTCGCACCTTTGGAATGCGGATTTGAAACGGACAGCTATGCACAGATAAACTGCTCTTCAAATTAGGAGGGGAAGCTCCCTCTTGCTGATGGTGTTGAAAGAAAGTAAACAAAGAACTAAGTTGCCTATTTTTTTGATTAGCTAGAGCACAAGGTTTATAAAACACAAACGCCGCAGCTGAGATTTTCTAATTTTAGAACTTCAACTACGACTAACTTAAGCTAAAGACGTTTCTAACTTCTCAAGTAATACGCAGAGCAAGAGAAATTAGAAATGAACAAGGTTGATTCTCTGACAAAGTGCTTCAATAAACTCTTTCTCAACATACATCTACACACTTCAATGTAGGTTGAAATTGAGATCACAAAAGCATAACACAATAAACGGAAATTTGAGACATTATACCAAGGCAAAGGAGGCTCATGATTTTATTTCTCAAACTTCTGGAACGAAGATTACACTAAACACATGCACGGAACAAGAACTTGCAGCTAAAGAGGCTTGCAAACTTGTTCTTACACAAAAGGGACAGCGATTACAACAACTACTTGTTGGCTAAAAGAGACTCAACAATTCGCTATCATAAACACAAAGTGAATTGACACTGAATAACAGCTTGTTGGCTAAAAGAGACTCAACAATTTGCTATCACAATAACCGTTAAAGAAAACTAATGAGTAGAGGCTCTTATTTATAGGCAAGCAGAGGAGTAGGGAACCCTAAAATCTCCTTGCTTTCACAATCTAGGGCTTGCTCAGCAAGCAAGCTTTATTTCTAAATCTAGAAAGAAGATAACATCTAACACCTAAGAAAGCAGGAAAAAGTAGGAAACGCCAACTATTACATTTATCTTCTTTCTCTTCTTCAAAGAATGGATAAGAATTGCTCCAAGAATAGAAAGAAAGTGGAAAGAAAGCTTCTAGATGAAAGCCGCTTTAAATCTCAATCATATCCGCTAAAAAGCAGGAAACTGGGTCCTGATTAGGTGCATTGATACTACTTAAGGCAATTTTCTGATTCTCCAAGATCTCCTCGCCTTCTGTGATCAAACTTAGAGAATCCTTCACTTCTTTGGCTGCTTTATGAGTTCTGTTCTTGAAAAACATCGCTGCCCGAAAAGATGACTCACTAATTGATAACTTGGCGGCTCTGCAACTTTATGTTTTTGACACCTCTCTTGATTTTCAACAGAAGAGTATTGCACAACTCTTTTTCGATACCTTTCCTTTTCCTCATATCACACCTTCTCTTGTTCTTCAACTGAGATGATGAAGTTTTGACATAGTGCTGATTTGGTCTTAAACTCGAGGGGAGTGTACTCCATATTGAAAACCTTGAAGAATGATTGTAAACTCGCCTATGTTCAGACAAGCTTTGAGCAACTTTTTATTTTTAGAATGCTGGTTTTTCAGCCTCAAACGGACAAATTTTTGGAAATTTTTCTGAGATATGGGTTTTGCTCAGAATTTCATTGCAATACAACCCAGATCATCCGTTTTTGAAAATTTTGAATTAAGACTGAAAAAACAGCAAACCCTAATTTCTTCAATTTTTCACCGAAAAAGCTGGCACCTGGGTTTTGTTCAGAATACAAGTAGAAATGGACCCAGTTGATCAGATTTGAAAAATACTGATGGCTGATCGAAAAAGCAGCCAACCCTAGAATTTGAAATTTTCTTGAAAAAGCTGTGATATGGGTTTTCATCAGAAGATTGTTTTGAGAGGACCCAGATGATCAAAAATTGAAAACCCTGAAGATTTCACTAACATGCAAGGAAAAAGTAGCTGCTGCAACTTGATGAATTTCCTCAAAAATTCTTCAGAAGAATGAGATGAAAAGACCCAGATGGCTGAAAACTAAAATTCTTTGACCTTCTTCAAAAATTTGATCTTCTAGATGAAAAAGCAAAGTCTTATGTTGCTGGTCTGAAAATTATTCGTGAAAATCAGCAACCTTGAGCTCTTGAATCTTGAAATAAAACCCCAAAGTTGCTGCTCCACTTTTCTTCTTTAGAAGCCACCTGCAAAAATGATGAAAATTGAAAGGAAGAGATGTCTTAAATAGATTTAGGGCTTGAAATAGATTTGCTTTCTTTTGCTTTAATCTTCAAACCCTAAACTCAGCTTGTTCAATGAATTTAGTCATTCATCTTTCCCTTGCCATTTTGAATCTTTTGAAAACTTTGAAAATTCTACTAAGGCATTGTAAGTTGGGCGCCCTTTTTGGCTAGAGGTTCCTACTTCATTCAGATTTAACCACTTTTTTGAGTTTTTCAACTTTTCCTCAATTTTGGACCCTGTTTGATCTTTGATCTTCGGCTTCCAAGTTGATCCGATGGAGGATCTGAATAATTCATCGCGAAGCTCGACTGATTCTGAGAAGATCACCTTGGAGGCACTTCTGGCTAAAAACTTCGTTTTGACCTTCAAATTCATGGGAGCCTATTTTCTCCAGGGGCTCTGAACTTTCACAGTGTTAGCCATTTTTGCATGATTTTCAAGTTCTTTATTTCCCTTTGATTTTCTGGTGAAATCCTTGTCCTGGGAGCTATGCTGATCCGATTGACTAGCTGACAGGTTCACTGGATAGCTTGGCTGAAACCAACGAGGTGATCTTAGGCGATGTATTGGCAAATTCCATCATTTCTGACTTCAAAAGTTTGGGCGCCCTTTCTCTCCAGGGGCGCCCAACTTGACCAGACTTAGCCTTTTGCAGCATTTCTTCATCTTTTCTCTTCCAGATGATCTCGTCAAATTCGGGGACCCGGAGCTCAGATTGGCTGATGGCTGGGCTTGTTGTGAAGCTGAGAAGATTTTGGAGGGGGTTCTCTGGGAGCAACTACATCAAAAAGTTGAGTTTGGGCCTTCAAAAGCTTGGGCGCCCTTCTTGGCTGGGGGCGTCCAAGTCAACCATACTTAGAATATTTTCTTGCATTTTCACCTTGCTTTTGATTTTCAAAATTTCACTCTCGTCAAACCCTCTATTCAACCTTTTGCATCTGATGGCTGCCAACTCTGTTTAACGTGCTGATGGTCTCTTTTGAAAGCCTGATCAATCCTGGAGAAGACATGTTGGAGGCTTCACTGGCAGATTCATTCGTTTGGGCCCTCAAAATCATCAGTGCCTTTCTCTTCTAGGGGCGCCCATTTGCTCCAGACTTAGAATATTTTTCACTAGATTTTATCTTCAAGTTTAAACCTTCATTCTATATCTTCACCTCGATCTGGATTTACCGGAGAATGACAAGTCGGATGCTCTGACGAAAACACCTGTTGCGAAGCTGTCTGAATTCTGGAGAGATTGAGCATATTTGCAAACCCTTACTGTTGAGTTAGGCTCCTCAAAAAGCTGGGCGCCCCAAGGGCATTGAAAATTTTCAGACTTAGAAAATTTTCAAACATTTTCATGATTTTCATTCTGCATTCTGTTTGAAACTACCCTGTTTGATCTCAATTTCCGGACGGCTGGATGATCCGATGACTGCACTGCCGGACTCGCCGTGGAGCTGGGGGGAAACTGAACAACTTTTCCTGGGAGCTCAAACCCCAATTCCATCATTTGATGCCCTAAAAAGATGGGCGCCTATTCTCTCCTAGGGCGCCCATGTCAAGCAGACTTAGTCAATTCTAGGCAGATTTCACCTTCCTTCTTCATTCAACATGCATGTTCATCATTTGATATTCTGTTCGATGCTTGTGCGTTGAATCTGATGCCTGGTAGCCACCTGACCTCCATTGATGACTTCGGAGCTCCTGTAGATCCAGTAAGGCAAAACTGACCTTTTTGAGATTCTGACTGCACTAGCTTGATATGGACGTATTTTGAACCAATCAAAATCAGTTTGGACCCTGGCGGACAAACTTTCTAATTTTATAAATTTTCTATTTTTAGAAAATTTTGCCAGTATCCGTTTTGAAAGAAACCCAGAAAAAGTTACTATTTTTAGAAAGTTTCTAAAAATAGCAGGTTTCCTTAAAAGTAGGGATGAAAATCAGAGACCTGGGTTTTGTAGATTAGGTCGCTTTGAGCAGACCTAGATTCCTAGATTTTGGAAATTTTACATTTTAACCCCTCATGCAAGACATGCACACCCAAATTTTGACCCTTTTGACAGATTTAACAAGACTTTTACTTATTTCTTCAAAATGTATAAGTGTAACAAAAATTTTAATTTTGGGGTACAACAGACTCATAATTTCATCAACAAAAAGTTGGCTACTTGTCTAAATTGTTTTATATATCCAGCTCTAGAGTTTCAGGTTTTGATTGCAGATGGTGGTACTGTCAGTTGTTCTGGGAAGTGTCATAGCATTAAATTACCCATGGGAGACTATCACCTTGATAGCCGAATGTATGCGATATCCATTGGTGCAATAGATATTGTTTTGGGAGTACAATGGCTTACTACCTTGGGAACAATTGAGATGAACTTCCAAGAACTATTCATGAGATTTCAATAAGAAGGAAAGACAGTAGAGATAAGAGGATTGAAGGCAAGGTCCCCACAAATGGTAAGCTCTCATCAAATGCAAAAGTCGCTTAAGAAAGGAGTTGATGGATTTGTGGCCCAGTTATGTTCATTAGAAGTCTCTCAGTCTATAGCTCCCACCCATCAAATTTACAAGCAATAATTGATCGTCACTCAGTGGTTTTAGGAGATATGCCTAAGGGACTTCCTCCTAAAAGGGATCATGATCATGCCATACAACAAGTTCTAGGGAGCCAACCACCTGACATTAGGCCTTACAGGTACCCACATATACAAAAAAGTGAGATAGAAAAGATTGTTGAAGAGATGCTAGAGGTAGGAATTATCAGGCATAGCCAAAGTGCTTACTCCTCGCCCGTGGTGATGGTATGTAAGAAGGATGAAAATTAGTGCATGTTCAGACTATAGAGTTCTTAACATGTACACGATTAAAGATAAAGTTTCCTATTCCAGTCATTGATGATTTGCTAGATGAATTGAATGGAGCTATGTATTTTACAAAGTTAGATCTTAGATCTAGATATCACCAAATTCAAATTAAGGAAGAAGATATTTGTAAGACAACATTTAGGACTCGTGAGGGTCATTATGAATTTTTGGTGATGCCATTTGGTCTTAATAATGTGCCATCTACATTTCAAAGTTTGATGAATTCCTTTTTTAAGAATTTCTTGAGGAAGTTTGTATTAGTATTCTTTGATGATATATTGATTTATAGCAAGACATGGGAAGAACACTTGCAGCATGTAGATCAAGCACTACAAGTACTCAAAGATCATTAACTCTGTTGGTGTTTCAATTTGCACCTCTGGAATGCAAATTAGAAACGAACAACTATGCACAAATAAATTGCTCTTCAAATTAGGAGGGGAAGCTCCCTCTTCGCTTATGATGCTTAAAGAAAGTAAACTAAACTATTGCCAATCTTTTTTGTTCTCAGCTAAGAGCACAAGGTTATAAAACTCTTTGCGTCATAGCTGAGGTTTTCCCTTTTCTAGAACTTCAACTACAACTAGGCCTACTCTAATGATGCTTCTAGCAATTGAAGTAAACTCAGAGCTTGAGAGTTAGAAGTAAACAAGGAATGATTTAATAACACAAATGCTTAAATAAACTCACTTCCAACGCACAACTGAAGACTCATTGTACTTTTAGATGCAATCCGTAATAAAGATTATATAAGCATAACACATAAAACAAAACTGGAGACAGTAGATCAGAGCAAAGCAGGCATAAGATTTCATTTCTCAAATTTCTAACAACGAATACACTTCTGGGACAAGAAGTTTGTAGCAATAATAGGCTTACAGTTTAGCGATCAAACCAGAATACACTTGACACAAATTACACATTAATTGAACAATGATTTGCAGCAAAAGGCAGGCATGCAAACTTGCTCTTACACTAAGTGAACAACCACTAAATAAGACAGTTGCAGGCAAAAATAGGCTCAGCAATTTGTTCTCACAATGTAAGAAGCCTCCCTTATCTTAACCAGATTTTTTCTACTTGCTAGCTTAATATTTTGAAGTAGATAAAAAGATTTAAATATAACATGAACTCATACAGTATGCAAAATAGCCAAAATATATATCAAAACCTAGCCAAGAGATTGAAGGATGAAACCCTAGTAATCTTGATGAACTATCCTTTGATCTTGGATTGAAGTAAGGTTGTAGCAGTACTATTGGTGGTCTGATATGACAGATTAATCTCTGTAGAAGCAGGTATGCAACCAGCATTTGATTGTAGATAGCCCAGAAATGCTGAAACTCTTCAAGGATTGCAAAAATAGCCCAGAATATGGAGTCGCCCAGCTAGAAAGGTAGAGAATTAACCCAACTTGCTTCTTATGCCTGTAAAAGGTTGAGATACGAGTGATAAAAAGTCTGAAACTGGATTTCCAGCAACCTGAGATAATTTGATGTGGATTTCCAGTCAACCCATGAATGCAAACTCCACAAGATTGAAGCCCAACATGCAAAAAGAGGTGATTTGTTCTTTGAAATCAAAATATGTTTCAATCTCCTTGATTCCATCTTGGATCTGCAACCAAACCAGCCTTCAAAACTCTTTATCCTCAAGGTCTAATCTCCACAAAAGCATGTCAATGAAGCTCTGTGTGATGAACTCTATATGAATTCACCTCTCATGGTGGAATGGGGTCATCACCATACCATTGTATTCAAGGGAGCACCACCTTGAATCAACTGAAAATTACTTCCAGCCAAGAGACAACTCTCTTCAGAATGTTTCCCAAAATGACAATACCAAAAACATGTTAATCTCACGGCCCTTCATGCCTTTAAATAAGGCTTCTATTCCAAACTGCCCTTAGAAAAAGAATCTGATTTGTTTTCAATAAAATATTTAATAACTTTATTGCTAAGGCACCTAAATTGCCCTTAGGGAAGATCTGATTTTATTTTATTAAAATATTCTTTACCTTCTTCTACAAGGCACTTAAGCCGTCCTTATCCAAGGATCTGATTTTATTTATTAAAATATTGGTTGCTTTCTCTCATAAGTCTCCTAAACTGCCCTAGGAGAGAGAATTGACCTCCTTGTTTGCTTTGACTTGCAAGTAGACCTTCTTGTTTGCTTTGACTTGCAAGTGGACCTCCTTGTTTGCTTTGACTTGCAAGTGGACCATGAGATATTAATAAAATATGATCAATATAATGCTTTATTTTTTGTTAAGGATAATTCCTCTCCAAAATTTATGATTCTCATGGCCAATATCATTCCCTTATCTCGCCATCTAACCCATAGGAATGCTGGATGGGCTAGAATCAAGTCATCAAAATGTCACTCAGAGAATGGGGACATTACACATAATAATGGTTAAAGAAAAATGGGCAAGACTGCCCTTATTTATACACAAGCGAGGAGTAGGGAACCCTAAAATCTCTTTGCTTTTACAAAAAGACTTGTTGATTGACAAACTTTATTTCTAAAACTAAAACATGACAACTAACTAACAACCTGCTGAAAGCAAAAAGCAAGGAAAGTTCCAACTATTACGAATAATAGATAAGCATGAATGAGAATAGCAAGTTTAACTTGGGAAAGGCATCAAGTTAACTGCTGTTTTTTTAGTTCTATTCTTGGAAATCTTCGCTGCCCCAAAAAAGTGCTGGTTTTTCTCTAAAAAGCAGATTGTCGGAAAAAGTTGAGGTCTGGATTTTGTAGCAATTACGTTCTAGAGAAACCTAGTTGATCAAATTTCGAAAAAGCTTAGGGTTTCCCGAAAAAGCATGAAAAAAGTAGATTCTTGGAAATATAAATTTTTCCAATCTTCAAAAAGAGTAAAAAGCAAGTAGACCTAGATTGATGAAAACTGAAAAAGCCGACCACCTGTTTCTAAAATGTGATGCCCTAGAAGAATGGACCATGAAAAAGTGTGCTCTATGCTTCAAAATCCCGAATCTATGAAGAACATTGAAAAAGCACCGCGTTTGAGCCTCTAAATCTTGAAAAACAGAAAATGATATCTTTCTTCCTCTAAAGGCCAACCTGCAAAATATGTGAATAATAAATGCTAAAGCCTTCTTAAATAGGTTTTCAAAATCTATGTGAAGGAAAAATTCAGGACTGCCATGTGGTCAAATCAGATCGGACGAAAAAAAGCATATTACATCAAAGAGTTTAACCCAGCTAAGGAACATGGTGAAAAACCATATTTAGGTGCAACTATTAAAGGGAAAGCGAGGCTATTAATTGCTCAATTGAGAACGGGGTCCCACCATCTTAGATGTGAGACTGGTAGGTGGAAGACTCCTAAGGAAACTTGGGAAGAAAGAACGTGCTTATTTTGTAATAAGGGAGTGGTGGAAACGGAGTGGCACTTCGTCATGGAATGCACAGCGTACGAAAATATCCGTAATCAGTACTCAAGTATTTCAGATGTGGGCAATATGCAGCAGTTATTTGAGGAGGATAAGATAAATCAGACGGCTAGCCTCCTAGTCAAAATTAATAGCAGGAGATCTGATCTGGAGAAGAGTTTGGAGACAAACTAAGTTGTTGAGTGTCTCGGTCCCATAGGCTGTTTAGTCTCGTGGACGTCATTAAAATCTTTCATTCATTCAAAAAAAAAACGCTTTATTCTCCGGCTTTAAATCTTTGAAGCCAATTTGGAAGTAGGTTCATTGAACGTAGACACTTTTTTGCATGATGAATGATGAAATTTGAAAATTTCACTAAGGCATTGATCTTTGGGTGCCTTTACTTGGCAGATTTAGTCATTTTCCTGAAATTTCCAAATTTTGCTTGATTATATGCATCCCTTTGATCTTCGATTCTGGACACCAGATGAATCCTGTGATTTGATTGATGATCTGGTTGCAGAGCCTAATCAAATCGGAGAATATTGTTCTAGAGTTGCAACTGCTAAAAACATCATTTAAGGCCTTAAAATCTTCAACGCCCCTGGCTTCCTAGGGTGCCTTTACTGTCCAAAGATAACCATTTTTCGTGATCTTCAATTTGCTAATGCTTTCTGACCTTTAGATGAACTCTCATTTTCAGATGCTTGACTAGCCTGATGAATTGACTGTTGGATTTGTGGGATAGCTTGACTGAATCCGGCAAGAAACTTCTGGAGGCTATATCTTTTGAAAACTGATTCTGAGGGGTCAAAAGCTAGGTACCCCTGGCTAGTTGGGGCGCCCAACTCCTTCAAAGTTAAAATATTTTTTGTTTTTCAATCTTTTCTTTTGACTTTTTCATTTTGCAAAAGTCTATCCCTCCGTTCTGTCTGCAATATCTGGTGCTTGACAAATCTGACGAGCTCATTGATGATTCCGTTGAAGAGCCTGATCAAATCTGAAGGAAATGTTCTGGTGGTTACAAACCCTAATTTCACCTTCTGAGTGCCCAAAACCTTGGGCGCCCCTGGTTACCTGGGGCGCCCATGATCACTAGACTTAACCATTTTTAGGCGTCTTATAATTTCTCAATTTTATATCCCATGCCCTGCCCTCCGTTTGATTTGAAACTGTGGGTGACTGACGAATCTGATGATCTGGCCGAGACATCGACCGGATAGCTTGAGAAATTCTGAAGATGATGAGCATATTTGCAAACCCTAACAGCTGGATTAGCCCTTCCAAAACCCTAGGCGCCCTTGGTTACCTGGGGCGCCTTTACTTGGCAGAGATAGAATATTTTCTGGGATTTTCATAATTTCCATTCTTACCCTTTGATGAAACTTCTCTGTTTGATCCGAGATTCTGACTGACTGATTGATCTGATGGACTTGTTGATAGATTCACTGCGGAGCCAGAAGGATTCTGAGCAACAATGTCTTGGATGTACAAACCCTAGAAACAACATCTAATAGCTTGAAATGATGGGCACCCCTAGCTAGCAGGGGCGCCTTTATTGTGCAAAGTTGGTTTTTATTTCAATTTTTCAACTCTCCTTCATTCTTCGTTCATCGCTCCACGCTTCGATTGCTAGGGTTTAAAAATATGCTAAGGCATGAATGAGTAGGCGCATTGAATGGGCAGGGGCACCTAGCATCTCCAATGTTAGACAAAATTTCTCTATTTTCAAGATTCTCCAACCTCCTTCCTTCGTTCTTCGTCCCTCGAGCATCTTTCGCCGTTTCTTGATCTGTGCAGTGTATGAGACCTCGAATTTGACACTTGGCAGTTGAGCAACCTCCATTGATGACCTCAAAGCTCCTATTTTAGTTGTTGAAAAAGCATAATAGACCCACCAGAAAAAAATTGATCTTCTGACGATTTTGACTAGACCAGCTTGATGAGGAAGTATTTTCAACCAATCAAAATCAGTTTGAACCTTGGAATCCGAAATTCTATTTTTAGAAAATTTTTGCTAGCATCCATTTGAGAAGAAACCCAAAAAAACCCAAAAATATTCTATTTGTAGAAACTTTCAATTTTTAGAAAATTTCCTAAAATTTAGGGCCAAAAAATTGGGATATGGGTTTTGTAGACAAGGTCGCTTTGGGCAGACCCAGATCCTCAAATTTTGAAAATTTTGAGTTTTTGACCAACATGCGTGACATGCTAATTTGCATTTTCCGATCTTTTTGACCATTTTGACAAGACTTTTATCACTTTTACAAAAATGCCTTAATGGAGCAAAATTTTTAATTTTGGGTACAATAAACTCTATGGTAAGCCTTCCAAGTGTGCTTTTGGTCTTAAGAAGGTGGATCCTAACAAAATTAGGGCTATCATGGAATGGCCTATTCCAAAAACCATTAAGAAATTGAGGGGTTTCTTGGGATTGACAAGATATATAGCAGCACCCCTCAGAACTTTATTGAAGAAGGATTCTTTTCATTGGAATGAGTCCGCTAATGCAACATTTGAGAGATTGAAGGAGGCTATGTGTACAACTCCAGTGCTTGCCACTCCATACTTCACCAAGGACTTTATTGTGGAATGTGATGCTTCAAGAAATGGTATAGGAGCAATACTCATGCAGGAGGGTTGACCAATTTCTTTTGAGAGTCGTCAATTAAAGGGTAAGAATCAACTCAAACCTATTTATGAGAAGGAAATGCTAGCTATTCTTCATGCAGTTAAACAATGGAGGTCTTATCTAATGGGTAGACACTTCAAGGTTAAGACATATCATGATAGCCTAAAATGTTTTTTGGAACAAAGATTATCTTTTGAAGAGCAACAAAAATGGGTCACTAAGATGTTGGGATATGACTTTGAGATTATATATAAGAAAGGGAAGGAAAATATTGTGGCAGATGCACTTTTGAGGAAGGATGAGAAAGATGAAGCCTTATTGTGTGCCCTTTCAATATTACAAGCAAATTAGGTGGAAGAAGCCAAAGTAGAGTGGCAGAATGATGTTGCTACAAGCAATCTCATCCAACAATTAAAGGGTGATTCTAGTAGCTCAGATAAGTTTTGTTGGAAGGGAGATACTCTTTGGTATAAAGAGCGATTGAATCTTTGCAAGAATTCCACTCTTAAATAAAAGATTCTCACAAAACTTCATGAGTCTCCAGTTGGTGGTCATTCAAAATTTTTGAAGACATATCATCGAGTCAAGCAAGATTTTTTTTGGGAAGGGCTTAAAAGTGATGTTAAAAAATTTGTGGCTGAATGTTTGGTTTGTCAAAGGAATAAAGGGGAGAAAATTAAGACTCCAGGTCTCTTGCAACCCTTAGTTATTCCTAGCCAACATTGGGACTAGGTATCCATGGACTTTATTATAGGGCTTCCCAAATCTAAAGGTCATAATGTTATCATGGTAGTAGTGGATCGCCTCACTAAATATGCACATTTCAAAGCATTATCACATCCTTTTATAACAAGTACAGTGGCAAAAGCTTTTTTGAAGAATATACAAAAGCTACATGGTACACCTAAGGTTATTGTCATTGTGTCATGACCCATATCATAATTTAAAATAATAAACTCTCATTGCTTTCAATTTTATCCAGTGGCTATAACATCATTAGTACTTTAGATAAACAAATGTGATTAATTTATATTCATATGTAAATGTAATGTTTATAAATATACGATTACCTTCAATAAGTAAGATAATATAATAATATGATAATATAATAAATCTACATTTATATATATACGTGTGTGTGTGTGTGTTTTCATCGATATGTTTTAGATTGAAAAACAAAGGGATATATTAGTAAATCGAAGGTAATGTTTATTAATCAAAATGCTTTGTGAGGCGGCGTCGAGAGAATTGCGAATGAAGGTTTGCGGACTGAGAGACGTGACCCCTGTATGGAGGGACGTATTTAGAAAGGGCATCCCATCATTCTTCCAAGGCGTCCTTAAATAGCTCCCTCTTCCTCCATCGAAGGATCATTGAGTTGTGAAGGCGTGCGAACTGAGGACGGATTTCTGTTGCGGCTGGAGGTATGGTTTGTAAATTCTAAGCTAGGAGAATATGTCCGCTACCATTAATTAGAGCATGCATACTTGCATTCAATTTAGAGCATGAATGTTTGCATTCGATTTAGAGGCATTAATGTTTATACATTAGATTTAAGCTTGGATATATGCATTCGATTCAGGAGTCTTTGCTATATTACAATTTTAATATTAACTTGAAGTTTCAGGCTTCCTTATTTACAAATCGTTGGTCCCTGTTTTTCCAATCATAAGTAGACGGAGGAACAGCAGGTGCAGGAGGGATAGCAGGTGCTAGGGGCCCTTCCATTAGCCCACCTACATGGATGATTGCGTGTCTGCCATTGTTGGGCCAAGAAGGCCTACGTACCTGCTCTTGGGCATGGAAGGAACACCTCTATGGGCATCCCAATGCAACCATTCTATCCAACCTTACTTATGTTTGGGAAAACAATGAACATTAACTTCACAAAGTATCATTGAATAATTATAATGAACATATGAAATCTATCAAGCAATTGTTGTTTAGTCAAGTTAATACAATTTGGTTTTATGCTGAAATGAATATCATTCACTTTGTTTCTCTTATTACTTGAATTATTTATTGATAGGTTCCATATAAAATTAAGGGTCATTACAAGTGGTAGCAGAGCAACTTTCCTGCCACCCTGTGAAAATAGTGTATGCAAACTTATCAAAGGAGAAGTAGAGTTATGGGTGAACAATTGGAGAACGAACTTAGATCCTTCATGGAAAACAATGAGAGGAAAACCCAAGCCTTAATCGAGCAGAATGAAAAAATAAGTCAAGCTTTACTCCAAACCTTACAACATGAATATCACCATGAATACCCTAAAAAATAATGGTACAAATGGGAGGGATCCTAACTCTAACCATTCATAAAATATCAATACAAACGCTTCCTCTAACCCAAAGATTGAAAAACCCAAATTCCTATCAAGAGAGGAAACCCCAATGGAAGGAGAAAATGATCCCCCTGTAAGGAATGCTGACCATACAATAGCAGCCTATGCGAGACTAGACCCTGACATAAGGGAAATCATATCCTTTAGGAATTTTCTAGAAGCTAAGAAGTTGGAGACACCTCGAAGGGAGGGTAGGCAACTTAGTAAGGATCTAAAATAAAAAGTTAACAAACGAACCTTGCCAAATTTTGATGGGAAAGGAAAAACTTCAGCCTACTCTTGGATACAAAAACTGAATACTTATTTAAATCTTAGACCTATGATGGAAGAGGATGCAGTACAATTTGCTATCTTGCATTGTTGGCGTTTAAATTCGCACCTCTGGAATGTGAATTTGAAACGGACAGCTATGCACAATAAAACTGCTCTTCAAATTAGGAGGGGAAGCTCCCTCTTGTTGATGGTGTTGAAAGAAAGTAAACTAAAAACTAAGTTGCCTATCTTTTTGATCAGCTAGAGCACAAGGTTTATAAAACACAAACGCCACAGTTGAGATTTTCTGTTTTAAGAATTCCAACTACGACTAACTTAAGCTAATGACGTTTCTAATATCTCAAGTAATACGCAGAGCAAGAGAATTAAAAATGAACGAGATTGATTTTCTGACAAAGTGCTTCAATAAACTCTTTCTCAACATACATCTACACACTTCAATGTAAGCTGAAATTAAGATCACAAAAGCGTAACACATATAATGGAAATCTGAGACATTATACCAAGGCAAAGGAGGCTCAGCAAGTAAACTTTATTTCTAAATTTAGAAAGAAGATAACATCTAACACCTAAGAAAGCAAGTAAAGCGGGAAACGCCAACTATTACATTTATCTTTTTTCTCTTCTTCAAAGAATGGATAAGAATTGCTCCAAGAATAGAAAGAAAGCGGAAAGAAAGCTTCTAGATGAAAGCCGCTTTAAATCTCAATGACATCCGCTAAAAAGCAGGAAACTGTGTCCCGGTTCGGTGCATCTATCCCATCAATAGAAAAGTTGCGTTTTTCCAAGATATCTTCTCCATTTGCAATTGATCTCAGGAAATCTTCGACCTTATTGGCCGCCTTTTCAAACTTTGCTAACATCATGGAAATGTGACTTGGCATAGTCTTATGTTTTTCCTTCATCCACCTTTGTGCAATCTTCTTACTGTATTTTTCCTTATGCATTTCCACATCCTTTCACATTCACTCTTTAGAGATAGTGACACTTTCAGGCCAAGGAGGAATGGAAAATCATCTCTCGATCACATCAGGTTTCAAACTGCAGATCAATCTGCCATCAACTGACTGAATCTCCCTTGTAGCCGGGTTGTAATGCTTGATGCAAGCGATTATGAACTCGAGGCTTTGAGTTGATATAGGAATAGACGCTGCTGCGAGGAGTCCAAAGTGTCCCAAGTTTCTGATTGAAGTGTTGCCTGCGCTCTCCAAAGCATGTAGATCAAACACCAGCTTGATGTGATGCAAGTCTGTCTCAGCTGTTTTGATGAAGTCATGGTAGAGAGCTGATTTGGTCTTCAAATTATTGGGAGTGTACTCCATTTGGGAAACCTTGAAGAATGCCTATAAACTCGCCTAGGTTCAAACAAGTTTTTGAACAACTTACTATTTTTAGAATGCTGGTTTTTCTTCCTCCAACGGACAATTTTTGAATTTTTTTTCTGAGATATGGGTTTTGCTCAGAGTTTCGTTGCAAGACAACCCAGATCGTCTGTTTTTGAAAATTTTGAATTTTGACTGAAAAAGCAGCAAACCCTAATTTCTTCAATTTTTCACGAAAAAAGCTGGCATCTGGGTTTTGTTCAAAATGCGATTAGTTGATTAGATTTGAAAAAAACTGATGGCTGATCGAAAAAGCAGCCAACCCTAAATTTTGAAATTTCTTTGAAAATGCTGTGATATGGGTTTTCTTCAGAAAACTGATTTGAGAGGACCCAGATGATCAACTATTGAATGCACTAAGGATTTCACTGACATGCAAATAAAAAGCAGCTGCTGCAACTTGAGAAAAATTCTTCAGAAGAATGAGATGACAAGACCCAAATGGCTGAAATTTGAATATCTTGGCCTTCTTCAAAAATTTGATCTTCTGGATAAAAAAAGCATGAAAAAGCAAGGCCTTATGCCTTATGCTGCTGGTCTGAAGAATTTGATGAAGAATCATCAAACTTGAGTTCTTGAATCATGAAAAATTCTTCAAACTTGCTGCTCCACTTTTCTCCTTTGAATGCTACCTGCAAAAATAATGAAAATTACATGGAAGAGAGGTGTTAAATAGAATTAGGGTTTGAAAGATGTTTGCTTTCTTTTGCTTTTATCTTCAAAACCCTAAAATTGGCCTATTCAATGAACTTGGACATTCTCTTCATCTCATAATTTTTGAAATTTTTGAAAATTTCACTAAGGCATTGAAAGTTGGGTGCCCTTCTTGGCTAGGGGCGTCCATTTGCTTCAAAGTTAGCCATTTTTTGGGAATTTTCAACTTTTCACAATTTTGACCCCCTCCTTTGACCTCGATCTCCGGCTTCCAAATTAATTTGATGAACAAGCTGGATGATTCATCGCGTAGCCTGACTGATTTTGAGAAGATAGTTCTGGATGCGTCTCTGGCGAAAAACTTCTTTTTGACCTTCAAATTCATGGGAGCCTATTTCCTCCAGGGGTGCCCATTTTGTCTAGAGTTAATCATTTTTTATGATTTTCAAGTTCTTCGTTTCCCTCTGATCTTTTGATGAAATCTCTATTTCGGGAGCTACTCTGATCCGATTGACTGGCTGACGGATTCATTGGATAGCTTGGTTGAATCCAGTGAAGTGATCTTGGAGGCCATATTGGAAATTCTATCATTTCTGAGCTCAAAACCTTGGGCGCCCCTTCTTGGCTGGGGCGGCCAACTTGACCATACTTAGAATATTTTTCACTTTCATCTTTTCTCTTCTATAGATGGTCTTGTCAGATCTGGAGTTTCAGGCGTCAAATTGACTGATGGCTATGCTTGTTACAAAGTTGGAAAGATTTTGTCAAGGGTCTTCTGGGATTGCTGATTGCAAAAAAGTCCATTAGAGGCCTCAAAAGTTTGGGCGCCCTTATAGGCTGGGGGTGCCCATCTTCACCATACTTAGCCATTTTTCATAAAATTCACCTTTGCTTTTGACTTTGACATTTACGTTCTTGTTTTACCCCCTGTTTCGCCCCCTGCATCTGACGACTGCCAACTCTGATTGACGTGCTGATGATCTCATTGGAAAGCTTGTTCAAATCTTCAGAAATCACGCTGGAGGTTCTATTGGAAAATTTACCTGTTTAAGCCCTCAAAATCAAGGGCGCCTATTTCCTTTTGGGGCGCCCAACCCCTCCAGATAGCCATTTTCCATAAATTTCACCTTTCAGAGTTTGAAACCTTCATTCTGTACCCTCAACTTTGATCTGAATTTTCCGGAGAATGACCAGTCGGATGCCCTGACAAAGATATCCATTGCGAAGCTGACTGAAATCTGAAGAGATTGAGTATTTTAGCAAACCCTAACTGCTGGATTAGGACCCTTAAAAAGCTGGGTGCCCCTGGGCACATGGGGCGCCCAAAGTTTGCAGACTTAGTCAAATTTTGATGATTTTCATGTTTTTCATTCTAACTTCTGTTTGGATCTTCCCTATTTGATCTCGGATCTCGGACGACTGGATGATTCAATGACTGCACTGTTGGATTCGTTGCGGAGCTGGAAGAAAACTGAGCAAGTTTGCTTGGAGGCGTAAACCCTAATTTCAACATTTGATGCCCTAGAAAGATGGGCGCCAACTCCTCTTGGGGCGCCCATGTCAAATAGTGTTAGTCAAAATTTTACAAATTTCAATTTCTTCCCTCGTTCTTCGTGCTTGCTCACCAACTCACCTTCTGCTCAATGCTTGAGTGTTGAATCTGACGCCTGACAGTTGACTGACCTCCATTGGTGACCTTGGAGCTCCTGATATGCTTCTAAAAAAGCAGGATAGACCCACTAGGGTAAAACTGATCTTTTTGAGATTCTAATTGCACCAACTTGATATGGAAGTATTTTGAGCCAATCAAAATCAGTTTGAACTCTAACGGACCAACTTTCTATTTTTAGAAACTTTCTATTCTTATAAAGTTTTGCCAGTATCCATTTCGAGAGAAACCCAGAAAAACTCAAAAAAAGTTACTATTTTTAGAAAATTTCTAAAAATAGCAGTTTTCCTAAAAAGTAGGGATGAAAAACTGAGATCTAGGTTTTGTAGATTAGGTCGCTTTGAGCGGACCCAGATCGTCAGATTTTGAAAATTTTACGTTTTAACCTCTCATGCAAGACATGCACACCCAATTTTTGACCTTTTTGACAAATTTAACAAGACTTTTACTCATTTCTTCAAAATGTCTAGTGTAGCAAAATTTTTAATTTTGGGGCACAACATGCATCTAGAAGGAATAGCTCATGAATGGTGGTTCCATGGCACCCTCACACAAGGACATAATGATAAGATTTCATATGATGAGTTTACACCAAAACTTATCAAGAGATTTGATAGGAGACACCCACAAAGAGACTTCAAAGAATTAACTCTCTTAAGACAACAAGGATCGGTGGAAGATTATATTGCTGAGTTCCAAAAAATTTCAGTCAGGGTTAAGGGAATGTATGAAGAATGTCTTACCTACCTCTTTGTTGAGGGACTAAGAGAGTCCATTCGAAGATTAGTTAGTGCCCTAAACCCCACCTCACTTGATGAGGCCATTGACAAAGCACTTGCACTAGAAGAATCAACTACCTATGATAAATCAGCAGGATCTTTTCCCAAATCCTCTCACGAAAAAATTAGCACAAGAAAGGGAACCTTTCAAAAGAACAAAAGGAGGCACTATGAAAGAACTTATGTTACCATTGTAATGAAAAATGGGAACGTGGGCATGTGTGCAATAATCTTAAAGAAAAAAACGAGCTTTGCCAAAAGAAACGATTATGTTTCAGATGTAATGAGAAATGGCATCAGGGCCACGTATGCAAGAAACGAGCCTAGGCCCACAACTTGGAGACCCCATGGGATGAAGAGGAATGGGCAGCCAAGAGAAAACCAACAACAATGAGGAAGAACAAGAAAGACCCAGCAAGAAAAGGAAACAAAATGAAGAGGATCACAGAACTCTTGCAGCCATCTCAAGGGCCTCTCAACATCATCCGTTCTGAATAAAAAGCGTAATCCAAGGACGAGAAGTAATAGCCCTTATGGATAGTGGGGCAACCCACAATTTTATCGACAAAAACTTAGTAACAAGACTGAAATTAGAAGCACAAGACTTTAAAGGGTTTCAAGTAGTGCTAGCTGATGGCTCAACGACCTCTTGTCATGAGAAGATCCCACAATTAAGTAATAATTTTAGGAGCACATCCTACCAAACAAGATTTCTATGTAGTTAACCTAGGGGATACAGATGTGATCCTAGGTACTCCATGGATACCCTCATTGGGACGATTCTACCTTGACCTTCCCAAAATGGAGTTGTGTATTTCTCAAGATGGGAAGGAGATCCTCCTTAAGGGACTAGCAGATGACACCCCTAGAATGGTTTCATCGAAGAAAATGGAAAGAATTTTTAGGTGAGGAACATCTAAGCATAATATCATTATCATTAAAACTTAAGATTGTACTTATCAAACTGTGTAAGAGAAGTCATAACAAGGGATTTTTCATGTTTAGGAAAGGGCAAGGAGAATGGGAAGCCCAATGTTTGATTCTCGACAAATCTTCCCTCCAGGGGAAAAACCATTCACATTGACATCAAACCTATCCTTAAGAGGCATAAAAGGGTATTCAAGGACATTCCTAAAGGATTACCACCAAAAAGAGGTTTCGAGCACAACATTGAATTAGAAGAAGGAGCCAAACCTGTGATTACCACACCTTACCACCATCCAAGGAAATATAAGGAAGAAATCGAGAAGGCTATAAAGGAAGTATTAGAAATGGGGCATATACAGCCTAGCTCTAGTCTCTTTGCATCTTCAGTAGTCCTAGTAAAAAAGAAGGATGGCACAATGAGAATGTGCATAGATTACAGAGCACTTAACAAAAAGACTATAAAAAATCGGTACCCGGTTCCCAGGGTTGATGAATTGATAGATGAACTTCATGGAGCAGTGTACTTCTCAAAAATAGATCTCCGTTCGGGATACCATCAAATAAGAGTAAGGGCAAAAGATGTTCACAAAACAACTTTTAGGTGTCATTATGGACATTTTGAGTTTTTGGTCCTTCCTACTAATGCCCCGACCACTTTCTAGTCGTGTATGAATCACATTTTCAGGGGACAATTAAGAAAATTTCTACTTGTATTTTTTGATGACATCCTAATCTACAGTAAAACGTGGGAGGAGCACTTGAGGCACATAGACAAAGTGTTGGGAATCCTTGAACAACATTCTCTTTACGCTAAAGCATCTAAGTGCAAATTTGGGATGGAAGAAATTCTATATCTAGGCCATAAGATTAGTGCACAAGGAGTACGAGTTGATGAAGAAAAGATTGAGGCTATTAAGAGCTGGCCAGAGCCTAGAACTCTCACGCATCTTAGAGGTTTCCTTGGCCTTTGCAGTTACTATCGCAGATTCGTAAAGGGCTTCTCAAAATTGACTTCTCCCCTAACAGCTTTAACCAAGAAGGGAGCATTTTCTTGGTCAGAAGACGCACAAGTGGCCTTTGAGAAACTCAAAGATGTAATGAGCTCTTGCCCCGTCTTAGCCATACCAGATTTCTCTTCACCATTTGAACTTTATTGTGATGCCTCAGGAGAAGGTATTGGTGCCGTGCTAATGCAAAATAAAGCACCCTATAGCATTTGAAAGCAGAAAACTCAAAGGTACAGAGAAACCCTATTCTGTTTATGACAAGGAAATGTTGGCAATCATGCATGCTTTGGACAAGTTCAGATAATACCTCATTTGTGGGAGATTTATAGTTAAAACAAATCATAATAGCTTAAGATTCTTCCTTAACCAAAAGGACTTGAATGATAGACAACAAAAATGGGTAAGCAAACTGCAAGCATACAATTTTGACATTGAGTACATGAAGGGCAAGAATAATATTGTAGCAAATGCCCTCTCCAGGAGACCTTACCTTGGATCTTTCACAGCAATATCCATGGATTGGAAGGTGTCTATAATTGTGGAATATGCCAAAGACACGTTCTCAAATGAAATTTTTGAAGGAAAGGTACGAGATGATAGCTACATAATTGTTGATGATCTTATCCTATATAAGAATAGAATATTCATTGTTCCCGGATCAAAGGTAAAGGCAGAAATATTGAAGGCATATCATGATAGCCCCCTTTCAGGACACCAAGGACATTATAAAACCTACAAGCAAATTAGAGAAAGGTTTGCATGGAAAGGACTTAAGGCAGATGTATTAAGGCACACTAGGGAATGCATGGTATGCCAACAAAATAAAGGAGAGCATGTTTTTCCAGTAGGATTGCTTCAACCTCTACCCATACCCAATCAAAAATGGGAGAGTGTTTCGATGGATTTTATTACAGGACTACCCAAGGTACAAAACAAAGATTGCCTTTTTGTAGTAGTGGACCGCTTAATCAAATATGCCCACTTTATGCTCATATCAGCAAATTTCAAGGCTCCTCAAGTGGCAGATATTTTCTTTAAGGAAGTTTTCAGATTACACGGCCTACCTCAGAATATTGTGAGTGACAGGGATAGCCATTTTCTCAACAATTTTTGGCAAGAATTATTCGGATTAGCAAGGACAAAACTCACTCCTAGTACCAGTTATCACCCCCAAACCGACGGGCAAACATAAATTGTAAATAAATGGATAGAAGGCTACTTATAGAACTACGACACAGGTCAATAGAAGGCATGGATTAAATGGCTTCACTTGGGGGAGTATTGCTACAATACTACTCATCATATGTCTATAGGAATGAGTCCCTTTATAGCATTGTATGGATATGAAGCAACATCTTTTGGGGATCTCATTCATTCAGATAGCCGTGTACCAGGGGCTAAAGATTTTATACAACAAACCACGGACATCATGAATGTCCTTAGGAATAATTTACATCAAGCACAAAACCAACATAAAATATATGTGGATCGAAAAAGAACTAAAAGGTCCTTCGAAGCAGGTGACATGGTCTTTTTGAGGCTGCAACCCTATAAGCAATCATCTATAAAAACTAGTGGGGCTGAAAAACTTAACCCCGATTCTATGGGCCTTATAGAATCTTAAGAAGAGTAGGGGCAGTAGCCTATGAATTGGAATTGCCAGCATAGAGTAAAATCCACAATGTATTTCATGTATCTCGCCTTAAGCAGGTTTAAGGGCGGCAAATTGTTCCAAGGATAGAGTTACCTCCACTGGATAATGAAGGAAAGTTGATCCTTGAGCTAGAAGTCATCCTCGACACTCGAGAAAGGAGATTGAGGAATAGAATTATTCAAGAATACTTAATTAAGTGGCAGGGTCTTTCTACCGAAGATGCTACTTGGGAAGGATCTAGCATCATGAGTCATCCTAGCCCAAGTTTGCTTGAGGACAAGCAAAATCAGGAAGGGAGGACTTTCATGACCCATATCATAATTTAAAATAATAAACTCTCATTGCTTTTAATTTTATCTAGTGGCTATAACACCATTAGTACTTTAGATAAACAAATGTGATTAATTTATATTCATATGTAAATGTAATGTTTATAAATATACGATTACCTTCAATAAGTAAGATAATATAATAATATGATAATATAATAAATCTACATTTATATATATATATATGTGTGTGTGTGTGTGTGTTTTCATCGATATGTTTGAGATTGAAAAACAAAGGGATATATTAGTAAATCAAAGGTAATGTTTATTAATCAAAATGCTTTGTGAGCTAGCGTCGGGAGAATTGCGAATGAAGGTTTGCGGACTGAGAGACGTGACCCCCGTATGGAGTGACGTATTCAGAAAGGGCATCTCGTCATTCTTCCAAGGCGTCCTTAAATAGCTCCCTCTTCCTCCATCGAAGGATCATCGAGTTGTGAAGGCGTGCGAACTGAGGACGGATTTCTGTTGCGGCTGGAGGTATGGTCTGTAAATTCTAAGCCAGGGGAATATGTCCGCTGCCATTAATAAGAGCATGAATACTTGCATTCAATTTAGAGCATGAATGCTTGCATTCGATTTAGAAGCATGAATGTTTATACATTAGATTTAAGCTTGGATATATGCATTCGATTAAGGAGTCTCTCTGCTATATTACAATTTTAATATTAACTTGAAGTTTTAGGCTTCCTTATTTACAAATTGTTGGTCCCTGTTTTGCCAATCATAAGTAGAGGGAGGAATAGGAGGTGCAGGAGGGATAGTAGGTGCTAGGGGCCCTTCCAAGTAGCTCACCTACATGGATGACTGCGTGTTTGCCATTGTTGGGCCAAGAGGGCTTGCGTAGCTGCTTTTGGGCTTGGAAGGAACACCTCTATGGGCATCCCGATGCAACCATTCTATCCAACCTTACTTATGTTTGGCAAAACAATGAACATTAACTTCACAAAGTATCATTGAATAATTATAATGAACACATATGAAATCTATCAAGCAATTGTTGTTTAGTCAAGTTAATACAATTTGGTTTTACTCTGAGATGAATATCATTCACTTTGTTTCTCTTATTTCTTGAATTATTTATTGATAGGTTCCATATAAAATTAAGGGTCATTACACAGTGACCGTGATCCTATCTTTACTAGTCACTTTTGGAAAGATTTATTCTCATGTTTGGGTACTCAATTGGCTTATAGCTCTTCATACCACTCTCAATTGGATGGGGAAACTGAGGTTGTTAATAAGTGTTTGGAAGGATATCTACGTTGTTTCGCTTCAGAGAAACATTCTCAACGGGTAGATTGGTTACCACTAGCAGAATGGTGGTATAACACTTCTTTTCATAGCTCATAAAAAATGTCTCCATTTTTGGCACTATATGGATATCATCCTCTTTCCATCACATCATCATTGAAGGTGTCACCAAGAGTTCAGGCAGTAGAGGACCACTTGATTCATCAACAATGGGTACTTTTAGGACTCAAGGAGAATTTAGCCATGCACAAAATCGAATGAAGCAACAGACAAACCAACATCGTAGTGAAAGAAGTTTTGAAGTTGGGGATTGGGTCTTCTTGAGATTGCAGCCTTATAAGCAAATCTCACTAAAGCAACAAAAATAGAACAATAAGTTGTCTCCAATATATTATGGTCCATACCAAATCATGCAAAAGATCGATAGTGTTGTCTAGAAGCTAGAGTTGCCACCAACAACAAAGATAGTAACGTTTTTTGGGTTTTTTTGGGTTTCTTTCGAAACGGATACTGGCAAAATTTTCTAAAAATAGAAAGTTGGTCCGACAGGGTCCGAACTGATTTTGATTGGCTCAAAATGTGTCCGTATCAGGCTGGTGCAGTCAGAATCTTAAAATAATTAGTTTTGCCCTACTGGGTCTATTCAGCTTTTTCAGAAGCATATTTGGAGCTTCGAGGTCATCAATGGAGGTCATCTGACTGCCAGGGATCAATTTTAGCATTCAAACTTCCAGCAGAAGGTGAAACGATGAACATGCACGAGGAACGAGGAAGAAAATTGAAAAGTCTTGAAAATTTTCTAACACTGCTGAGTTTGGGCGCCACTATTGAAGAAAGGCGCCCACCTTTTTAGGGCATCAGATGAGTGAATTAGGGTTAGGACCTCCAATGAAAGTTGCTCAGTGTTCAGTCAACTTCGCGATGGATATCCCCGTCAGAGCATCCGACAATCCAGTCTCCAGCAAATTCGAGTCGAAGTGGATGGTATAGAATGAAGATTTGAAACTTGAAGAAGAAGATAAATTGAAAATTTCTCTAAGTCTGGAGAAACTGGGCGCCCTAGTTGAAGAAAGGCGCCCAACTTTTCAAGGGTTCAAACAGATGAATTTGCAGTCAAGGTTATAACGAGATGTCTTCAGAATGCAGCAGGCTTTCCAGTGATCTATCCAGCACGACAAACGGAGCTCGCAGTCATCAGATTCAAAGGGCTGAACAGAGGGTCCGGTGAGAGTTGAAAAGAAAAATCCGAAAACAAAGGTGAAAAATGCAAAAAATAAACTAACTCTGGTGAAGTTGGGCGCCCCAGCTTGCCAGGGGCGCCCAAGCTTTTGAAGACCTAAAATCCACTTTTTGGCAGAAGTATCCCCAGAAGACCCCTCCTGAAATCTTCTCAGCTTCGCAACGAGTCCAAACATTCATCAATCCGACGCCAGGAGCTCAAGATTCAACAAGATCGCCCGAAGAAGTGAAAGACATGAATAAATTGAAATTTTTTCTAAGTCTTATGGAAGTGGGCGCCCCAGTTGAGGAAAGGCGCCCAAACTTTAAGGCCTTCAGATGATGGAATTTGCAAAAGTAGCATCCAAGAAGACCTTACCAAAATCAGTCTGGCTATCCAACGAAACATTCAGACAGTCAGTCAGATCAGTGTTGCTCCTGGAATCGAAGATTCTTTAGAAGATCAAAGGGAGAAGGAAGAACTTGGAAATCAAAAAATGGCTGACACTGAAGAAGTTGGGCGCCCCTAGAAGGAATGTGCACCCGTGAATTCGAAGGTCAAAATCAAGTTTTTAGCCTGAGGTGCCTCCAGAACATCCTTCTTAGTTTCAGTCAGGCTCCGTCGTGAACCACTCAGCTCGTCTGTAGGGGTGATCTGTCAACGGGAAATCAAAGGCGAAGTAGCATGTCAAAGTGAAGGAAAGTTGAAAAAGTTAAAATTTTGACTAACACTGGTGGAAATAAGCGCCCCTCTTGGAGAAAGGCGCCCAAAGTTTCATGCCTTAGAAGATTTTTGAAGTTTTTCGAAATTTCAAAATTTGCAAGAAGAGAAGGATGGCATCCAAGTTCAAGGGGCTGAGATTTAGGGTTTTGAAATAAAAGTAGAAAAAGAAAGCAAAACCTAAATCAAACCCTAAGTCCATTTAACACTTCTTTTCAATGTATTTTTCATTATTTTTGCAGGTAGCATCCAGAGGAGAAAGTTGGAGCAGCAAGTTTGAAGAATTTTTGTGATTCAAGAATCCATAGTTGCTGGTTTTACATAAGATTTTTCAGACCAGCAAGCATAAACCCTTGCTTTTTCAAGCTTTTTGTTCCAGAAGATCAAATTTTTCAAGCAGAAGGCCAAAGCTTTCAATTTATCAGTCATTTGGGTCTTTTTGTCTCAATCTTTTGAAGAATTTTTCAGGAACTTCATCAAGTTGCAGCAAGTGCTTTTATTTTGCATGTCAGTGAAAACCTCAGTGCATTCAAATTTGAACCATCTGGGTCCTTTCCAATCAGTCTTCTGAAGAAAACCCATATCGCAGCTTTCTTTCAGGAAAGTTCAAAAACCTAGGGTTGGCTGCTTTTTCGATCAAACGTCAGGGTTTTGCAATTTCAATCAACTGGGTCCATTTCTATTCATATTCTGAACAAAACCCAGATGCTAGCTTTTTTTGGGAAAATTGAAGAAATTAGGGTTTGCTGCTTTTTTAGGCAAAATTCAAAGTTTTCAAAAACGGACGATCTGGGTTGTCTTGCATCGACATTCTGAACAAAACCCATATCTCAGAAAATTTCTCAATAAATTTGTCCGTTGGAGCACAAAAATCAGCATTCTAAAGATAGAAATTGTACAAGACTTGTCTGAACCAAGGCGAGTTTACAGTCATTCTTCGAGTTTTCTGAAATGGAGTACACTCCTAATGTTTTCAAGTCCGAATCAATTCTCTTTCACAATTATATCAAAACAGCTGAGACAAACTTGCATCATGTCAAGCCGGTGTTCGATCTACATGCCTTGGAGAGAGCAAGCAACACTTCAATCAAGAACCTGGGTCATTCTGGACTCCTCGCAGCAGCGTCTATTCCTATATCAGTTCAGAGCCTTGAGTTCGTAATCGCTTGCATTAAGCATTACAACCCGGCTACTAGGGAGATCCAGTCAGCAGACGGTAGATTGATTTGCAGTCTAAAGCCTGATATGGTCGAAAGGTGTTTTTCCATTCCCCCGTGGCCTGAAAGCGTAACTCTTTCAAGGGATGAATGTGAAAAGATGTGGAATATGCATAAAGATAAATATAGCAAGAAGATTGCCAGAGATGGATGAAAGAAAACATAAGACATTGCCCAAGAATGTCGAGGGGAGTTCAAGGACGAGGTTGCCATCATCATCATCAACACTGGTCGAAGATGCCACCAAGTTCCAACCTTGGATGTTTTATGCCATACCTCACATTATGAAGAAGACCGAGTTTTATGATTGGCCTACTTTGATTAGTGACTGCCTACATCAGCAAATAACAGAATACTTTCAGTTTCATGTATTCCACATGGTGTCATATCTAGTCTACCTGGTGGCCTATCAAGGTCAATTCAGAGGATTGAACACCGAGGGATCGTTGAGCGTACAACACATATATAACTATTATCCCCAGTTGGAATTCACAAAGTCGTTGCACCACTACAAAAGGGTGAACGAGGCATTCTTGATGTACACAGTGCGGGACTTAGACAACGAATTGCATGTCCGCATCTCTTCAATTGCCAGGGCAGCAATGGCAGAATGGGCGGATTGGTTTATACAGTTTCCTACCTTTACCTATCTCAGGGTCTATGATTATTCAGGTGCCCCGCTCATGCTGCCAAGGTATCTGTCAGATGAGGTCATCTTCATGGAATTCTTGAGGCAAGCTCACGGTGTCCATACAGTCTTGAGAAATAGAAAGAAACCCTCTCTTCACTTTCCATTAGGGTTGGGTATTTATACATGCAGGACTGCTACAGATGCCAGGACAATTGGAGAAGAGTTAGATAAATTCGGCCTCAAATCCTACAGCGAGAGGCGATCATTTGATCCTCATGGTGTCTACGCTGGCCGATTGGAGAAGAACTATAATCACATACCCGCACTTGAAGATTTTTGGGCTAACTGTGCAGATGAGTTTGAAGTGCGAAGGCGTAGTTACAGCAGGCTAACTCTCTATCAGATGAAAGACTTTTTAAATGAAGATATAGAAGGGCTCTCTGATGATGATGAAGATGTGCTTCTGCCAATGTACACTCAGAAACGAATCGAGGATCAACCTCTTCCACAAGTTAATTGGGCAAACAAGGAATCTCTTTCAGTTGAAGATAGAACAAGACAAGTCGTGGAGTATAGTAAGGTTTTCTTAGTGCTTAAAAGGAAGAACTCTACTCCAGTAGCAGAGCCGCCAAGGATAATTCCCTCTTCTTCCACAGCACAGTCGAAAGGAAAGGGTAAAAGTCAGTCTCAAGATGGCGTCAAAGGTTGTAGATCAAATAAAAATGTAAAAAGGTTAGATTTCTCAGGCATAGTCATACAGGAACAGCCTACAGTTGATTCAGAAGTTCCTCCTGACGAGCTCATATCTCAGAATGAAGCAGAGGAGCCACCTTCGACACATGTTTCTGTACCTTTGACGGGTTCTTCACCAATTCACATTGATCTTGATATCGAAGATGATGAAGAGATCGCAGCAGTACCTTCTGAGGAAGTTAGTAAAGATACTACTGTGTCTTGGCTTGAGAACTCCTTAGGAAGGGTTAGGAGAAGGCCTTCATATCAAGTGAGTGTTGATGATCTTGATAACATCTATCAGGAACCTCCTAAGAAGAAGGCAAAGAAGCAAGTTCATTTTGATAGGAATTCTGATAACGAGATTGTCATAGAGACTGCAGTGCCCCCAGAAAATAAGAATAGGGATGAGGTGAACATGGATGATTTCGTCATGGTCAAGGCTAATCTCGGTAGAAATACCAGACATGCAGATTTGAGTCTCTTCAAAGTTGTATCCGAAAACCTTCATGAAAGAGTGCTTAAAGATGGAGAAGACAAGGCAGCCCTCAAGGCTGAAAATCAGCAGCTTAAGCTTTTCATTTCTAACCTTGTTCGTGGTTCTTCACAAGCAACCCAGTTGCTGCCCCAGGTCTTGGAGACACCAACTGATCACCATCAGTTAAGACAACTGGTCATATGTGGGAAAGAGACTCAAGAGTGGATCGAGAGCTTCATTGTCAGAGGAAGGGAGATCTTAGCTCGGATGTTCCAGTTGAGAGAAAACGCTCATGAACTTCGTCAAGGCATCCAAGGATTTGAACAAACATTGGCTGAAGTAAAACCTAGGCATGAGATTATCATTGCTGATTTAGACACAGCCTACGGTTCAGCGGTTTCAAAGGAGCACAAAAGACAAATCCTTGCTTGGAGAGAGCGTCATGTTTTCAAAGTCAAAACTTATGAGAGGATATCCGAAGAATTCATCACCTACAGACAAAGGGTGGTCGAAGCTCTCCTTTTCATCAGCGAATTTGTCATAGAGATCCTCTCTCGGTACAGTCTTGAAGACGGTTCTTACATCGGGCTTGAGGAGGTGCAAAATCAATTCCAGAATGTTGCTCATAATTGCAGTCCAGTTGGCGGAAGGATAGGCCATATTTCAGTGATGTCAGCAAAATTCGATAAAGCGGCCAATGAGGTTGAAGATTTCCTAAGATCCATTGTAGATGCTGAAGATATTCTTGAAAAGCGGTGTTTTGCTGTTGATGGCATAGATGCACCGAACCGGGACACAATCTCTAACTTCCTAGCGGATGTGATCGAGTTTTAAAGCAACTTTCTTCTAGAAGCTTTCTTTCCCGCTTTCTTTCTATTCTTGGAATAATCCTTATCCATTCTTTGAGGATAGAAAGAAGATAAGATGTAATAGTTGGCGTTTCCCGCTTTTTCTGCTTTCTAGGGTTTTAGATGTTATCTTTTTTCTAGATTTAGTAATAAAGCTTGCTTGCTGAGCAAGCCCTAGATTGTGAAAGCAAGGAGATTTTAGGGTTCCCTACTCCTCTGCTTCTCTATAAATAAGAGTCTTTGCTCATTTATTTTCTTTAACCGTGCTAGTGAGAACAAAACGCTGAGCCTATTGTGCCTTCTATTTGTTGCTCAAGTATTGTTCATTTGTGTTGTGATAAGCAAATTGTTGAGCCTCTTTAGCCAACAAGGAGTTAGTGAGATTGCTGTTTTCTATTGTGTTAAGAATAAGTTTGCAAGCCTCCTTAGCTGCAATTTCTTGTTCAAGGCATGTTAGAAGTGAGCTTTGTTTCAGAGATTTGAGTAATAAAATCATGAGCCTCTTTTGCCTTGGTCTAAAATCTCAGATTTCCGTTATCTGTGTTCTACTTTTATGATCTTTATTTCAGCTTGCAGTGAAGTGTGTAGGTGTTCGTTGAAAGAGAGATTATTAAAGTATTTTTGTCAGAGAATCTACCTTGTTAATTTCTAACTTCTCTTGCTCTGCTATTACTTGAGAAGTTAGGAATGTCTTTAGTTTAAGTTAGTCGTAGTTGAACTTCTTATTTCAGAAAATCTCAGCTGCGGCGTTTGTGTTTAAAAAACCTTGTGCTCTAAGCTGATCAAAAAGATAGGCAACTTAGTTTTAGTTTACTTCCTTTCAAACACCATCAGCAAGAGGGAGCTTCCCCTCCTAATTTGAAGAGCAGTTTATCTGTGCATAGCTGTCCGTTTTCAAATCCGCATTCCAGAGGTGCGAATTTAAACGCCAACACTAAGTCAGCCTGGGTGATATCCTAGGCATAAATAGGTATATGTAGGAGGTAGTGAGTCATATTTCATCGTCATATTGTGAATTGTGTTCTCATTGGAGATATCTGGAGGTTTTCCCCCTTAAGGTGACTTGTTATTATCAGTTATTATCAAGTATTTGCAGCATATTTCATATCATCTTCTTCTATTGTGCAAGTTATTTCATTACACTAGCATATTAGTCCTCAAGCTCTTGTATGAGGAGGTTTTCAAGCCATAACCTGAAGTTGCAATTGCATGAATCATCCCTAGTTAGTATGGATGCATAGCAATGTTGAATTGGATGCTAGAATAGTACTAGAAGTTGACAATAAGCTTTCTTGTTTGTTAGTGAATACCCCTCTTCCACCCCAACTCTCCAAAGATGATTGGTCTTGAGGTGTGGTATGAAGTGCAAAGAAGGCATTTACACTGCCCCCCCTCTTGTATAAATATTTGCACAAGGCTGTTGTGAATGTTCATCCTCTTCCAAAGGTCCAACTCCTACCTTATTAGATGATGATCTGAGAGTCGTATTTGCTCACATAGGCCTCAAGTGACTGATATTAGCAAAGCAGTTTTGTAATCCTTGATGTCATGCCTGAAAACCTTTGACAAATACCATTTGTTGTGAACGCCCTCACCTCATTCAACTTGACAAATATTGGATTTCAATTTCTTGGAATTAGGCACAAGTTTGCAATCAGCTTATATAAAATCACTTTCACATGTATAAGCTGAAATTTAACAAAAATATGCATAGGAACAGCCATTATGTTTACTTGAAAACTCTAAAAAATTCCCCAAGTCTAACCATAATAAAAAACCTAGTGCTAACCTTAAACAAAAAAACAGAATAGGGTTAGGTTAGATCTGAATATTTATTAAAAACCATGAAGTTAAGGGGATGGTTAGGGAACAAGGGTTTCATGGTAGAATCTTTAAAGTTTGAAGCCCAATGGTTAGGTTAGAACTTCTTAGTACAACTTTAAGCCCTAAATGCCTAACAGCCTTAAAGCTAAAAATAAATAAATAGTAGGAAAAAATCTCTTCCCCCTTACCTGTTTTGTGTGCTTTAACAGAATGCGAATCACTGATAACAATAGAAGTATGAGTGCCTTGGCTGTACCCTAATCAATCAAATGTTCAATAAAAACAGAAATAGAAGTTTAATCTTTGTTGTGCACTAGCATTATGATAACATTTAAATCTGTAGTGTAAATTTAAGGGAAAACAAGTATTCACAGAAAAGATGATAAAACCAGTTTAATCCCAATAAAATCATGCTTTGAAGTTTCTGCCCAATTTAAAAAATCAACAATTCAATTTGGATCACATTGCCATTCTTCTTGTTGGTGATTTTGTTGTACCCAAACCAAATTTTTTTGCTTCATCAAGGCATTTTGCATTTAAAAGTCTAAACCTTGCTAATTTGTTGTAAAACACAGTTTTGGGCAATGTCAAGCATGGAGTTTTTGTCAATAGTTTGTCAGTCAACGTCAGTTATATTGGTCAAAACCTGAAGCAGAGATTCAAAATGAAGATCTTCACGATGGAGGAGCACCTCACGACGACATTTCATATTGCAGACGATCATGTTAATGATCGAAACAGAGTTTTAAAGATCAAATCAGAGAGATTTCAAAGGGAAAAGCACAAAAGTGCAAGTATAGCTCAGGGGCGCCCAGTTTGTTGAAGGTCAAGATTCTGGTCAAAATGCTCAAACATCTAGTCAATCTCTTCAGAACTAGTCTAGCTATCCGTCGAGCTATCCAGCGAAGCATTCCGAGAACCACAGCTCCGGTTATCAGCGACAGAAGTTAAAATCCCTAAATTTTAGGAGATAAGAATTTTGCTCTTTTCAGGCAAAAGCGCGCCTCTAGCCTGAGGGCGCCCATCTCAAGGAAGGGGTAAATCTCGACAGTTTCGTTGCCGGATGCAGTCAATCCGTTCACAACTAGTCTGCTTATCCAATGAGATATCAAGCATAGTCATCCAACTCTCAGAGTTCAGGCGGCAGTCATCCAAAGATCAGCTTAAAATGGAGTTTTCACATTTCTGAGCTTCTCCGTTTATGCCCAGTGCAAGTACAGGCCAGGGGCGCTGGCTTAGAGGACCCTCCAGATGCCAATATTTGCAGACAGAGTCTTCACAACATCAGTAGTATTCTTGCCCAGCTCTGCGATGCATCATTCAGCTTGTCGATCCGACGTTCCTAGTGGTCGTGGCGGAGATTCTACCAAGCACGTAATTTTACGGGCGGACCAACAAATGGTTTTCAGTGCATTTTCATAGTCTTAAGGCGCCTAGCCTTTAGGCTGGTCAGATGAGCCCGTTCGCGTTCGAAGTCTTCACGACTATTGAGCGTAGTCAATTTATCTTCCCAACGAGCATAGCCGTCAGCCTTCAGCATTTGGCAGTCGCTCGTGCGTGCGAGGTCTTTAGTGTAATACTGCAAAGAGAAGACGTCCGAAAAATGACCAAGTCTGGGAGCGGTAATTTTATTTAAAATACGCACTGGAGTTTTTGAGGTCTTAGAAGCAGTTTTCTTGCCTCGTCACATCCAGTGACTTCTCTTGTAGGCCCTCTTGGCTGTCCGTTAAAACAGATAATGCCTGAATCGGGTCATCCCAGCTCCAGATATAAGTCGTCAAAGTAGGGTATTTTGATGGAAGTTTGGTTTTCGATAAAATGACACCAGTGCAACCTAGAGCCAGGGGCGCTTTTACTTTTGAGGCCCTTAACACAGCTTTCAGTTGTCGTGCATACAGTCGTTGGATGCAGAATATCTCCAGTCATGTAGTGAGCTTCGTCTCATGTCAGCAGGGTTCACCATTCACCGTCGGCAGCCGTTTGAAGCATCAGATGGCAGTTTAGGGAAATGGCTAAGTCTGGAACCCGTAAAGCAATTTAATCATGTGCACCTAATTTTTCAAGGGGTTAAATGATGGATTTTGCAGTTATGTCTCCCAGCAGACATTTCTTCCTTGTTCAGTAGGCTTTCCGATAAATTCTTCAGAACAGTCTCAGCATCACCCGGTCATCCGGAAATCAGTGTTGAAGTTGGCCAGTCGTAACAGTGTTGTCAGCTATAAAATAGGGAGTTAGTAAAAAATGAAGTATCTTGAGCAAATGGACGCTTATGTGCTCAAGAGATGACTTTTTGGAATCAGTAAAGTCAAAAGATGAATCTTAGAGCTTCAACCAGTTTGTCAACTGAAGTTCAGAATATGTCTATTTTTAGCGCCATTGCATGATAATAAGTATTTTATTATTATTTTCAAATTTGAACTTCCAGTCAGTGGCAGTGCAACTGAAGGGCAACCAATCAAAGATCTTCTATTCTTGTCAGGGTTTTGAAGTATTGCAGTTGCTCAATTGGTGCGAATTTCATCTTCTTTAAGCATGGCGCCATCATTTGTAATTCACAGAGCTTTCAATAGAAATTCGTATTTCTCAAGAGAAAATCCAATCTTAAGAGAAGTTTGTATTTTTCAAAGAGAGATTCATATCTTCAAAGGGAAATCGAATTTTATATATTTTCAAAGCAAATTTAAAGCAAAATTCGTTTTTCTTCAAGGCAAAGGCGTATTTTCAAGCAAAATACGTTTTTCTTCATTCAAAAGGCGTATTTTCAAGGGAGATTCATATTTCTCAAACAAAGGCAGATTTCTCATCTATTTGCAAAGGCGATTTCTCCAATCACATTCTTTTGCAGGTTAAAGTTCACAGTTCTCAGCAATTCAAAGAAATCTTGAGCGATTTTCACAGAAGAAGACATAATAAAAACGTCTTTTGCATCCTTCAATCTCAGATTTCTCTCAGATTTCAATTCGCATGTTCCTGAAATTGGCAAAATTCGACAAGTCTCAGCATCTGGATCATTTCTATATAGTTTCTTCGAATTAAAATCGTGCGTTTGATTTTTCAGGAATTTTTAACTCTAGAGCATTCGTTCTCGAGTTTCTAATTTTCTCAACTGAAAACTCTTTGCATGGTCAAGTGGAAGTTCAGATTTTCGCAATTCTGACGTTCTGGGTTGTCTTAGCATCCCTTTCTGGACAAAACCCATATCTCAGATTTTTCGCCGAAAATAACTCTTCGAATTATTTTTTAGCTTCTTTTAAAAATGTTGAATATGCAGTGTTCACAGTCAAGCTGTTTTTCGAGTACATACACTAAGATCGATTCAAGACCAAAATCGGTCTTAATTCATGATTTCGTTAGAAAAGCCGAGTCCGATTTGTATCAAGTCAGAGAGATGTTTCATCACTTCAGCCACGGAGCCAAAATTGCCACGCTGAAATGCTAGTTCGCTGTGTGCAAAGATTGCCAAGATTGCTCAAGTTGTCGACATCAGATGCGTAGCTGATGTTTCGTTGAGGGATTGATTTGCTCAAAGATCACACATAGTAAACTTGCCCACCTCTCAGGATAGACATTACACACAGGAGTTGAACTTGGTGTTACCCTTTCAAGTTGACTGGCTTGTCTCACCTCATGCATATCTATTCTGAGATTCACCTTGTTTACTTGGAGTTTTATTTAGGGTTTTTTAACTGATGAGTCTTCCAGTTAACTTGCTTTCAATAAGGACGTGCATGCTCGCACAGTTGTCCATTTTTAGATTAGATGTTTCAGTTAAACTGAGGGTAGTTTCCCAGTTGACTGTATAGTTTACTTAATTAGGGTTTGGCGCATAGCTTGCATGCATTGTTGTCATGTCCCCTTCTCGCTGACATCTCTCGAGGATGTGGTTGGCCTATCACGACCCTCGGGGGCGATAGACCTGGATAGAGGGTCACGAGCTTGCCTGGAGTTTGATGGGCTTGTTCGCTCGCTCGACGGAGACTATTTGTCTTTTTAGCGCCTCGCAATGATGGGGATACCGCTATTTTAGCAGTTTGGGCATCGGTCATCGACGTCGGGTTAGAAACGAGGAAGATATTAATATTTGATCGTATTGATTAAATATTAATTAATTAATGTTTATAATATAAAGTTATAATTTTAAATTATAACTTAAGTGATTGCCTTGAAGGGTGCGCCCATCATCAGAAGGGGCCAAAAGTGACTATTAAAATATTATAAAATATTTGACGGAGAACTATGGAGAAATTAAAGAATTAAAAGTCAAATATCATTTAAAACCCTATTATGGTGGAAATCGCACTTTTGTGAAAGATAAAGGGTTTTGCATTGGTAATTGTGCCATTATGTGATTATTGAGTTTTGAGAACTGATCAATTTTGATCTGAGCCTGAGACTTTAGGGTTTCGTGTTCGATTGCCTTGGGGAACGAGCCATCTCCAACGGAAAGCAATTCAGAGAGTGTGCAATATCACTTGATCTATTGCCTACAGAGGTTTTCTCATTCAGAGGAGATCATAGAGCTTCAGAGGAATCATAATCTTCAGTGTTATTCAGTTGTTTTCATTCAGAGACCATCATATAACTTGGCGCACCATTTACAGAGCTTCAGACAGTGATTTTGGAAGGAGCCGTACAATATTTATTGCAGATCTGACAGGCCGTACTACCTTCTCAAAAAAACGTGTTCATCCTTCTTGAGAGAAACGCCTCTCATATTTGCTTCTCAGTTATATCAACAGAGGCGCCTACCTTGCTGGAGTCTTTTGCAGTCATCAGATAGCAGGAGAAGAGGATTAATAATTTCTGCCGTACCATTCTGTACCTTCAGCCGTACCAGTAAATAACAGGTTTTTTCTTCAATATAAATATTGTTATTTATTGTTGCATGTTAGCAGAACATTTTGTAATTGAGATCATTTGAATAATAAAGCCAACGCTTTCATTCTCTGCTATATTTTCTAAGCTCATTGAAGATCTGGTAATTTTAGAGAATTTATTATTATTTTCTGGTAAAGCCGTACCTCTTCATTTATTGTCAAAAACACAAAAATTGCAAAAAAATCACAAAACTTCAAAAACGTCAGAAAAACATAAAATTTCAGTCAGAAGCAGTGTCGGGGGAAACCAGGGGTTTCTACAATTGCAAGAATGTAGATGACTCAAGGTGATTTTAGGGTTCCCTACACCTTGATGTATATAAATAAGAGCTTTTGCTCATTTGTAAATAACTTTTGCTTGAGAGAGAAATATATGCTGCGCCTACCTTGCCCTCAATATTGCTCTTTTGGTATTTGTTCATGTGTCTTCGCTATTATGATTAAGTGTTATGCCACATAGGGTTTCATGCAATTGTAATGGTGGATTCTTTATGTCTTGTGAATCTTTTATCATTTCAATCAAGTGTTATGCCACATAGGGTTTCGTGAGATTGTGATGATAAAATCGTTTTGTGAAGTCTTTACTACTTTCAATCAAGTGTTATGCCACATAGGGTTCCATAAGATTGGCGTGGTAAATTCCTCCCATAGTTAGATCTGTTTGAACATCTTTATCATTGAAATCAATTGTTATGCCACATAGGGTTCCAAGAGATTGAGGTGATAAGGTTGTTTTGTGTTAATTTACCATTGTGATCGATCGTTATGCCACATAGGGTTTCGAGAAGTTGCAGCGATAAATCTGTTTTGTGAATCTTTATCAATATAATCAAGGTTATGCCACATAGGGTTTCGTGAGATTATAAAGATAAAGGCTGTTTTGTGAAGGCTTTGCTGTTTCGATCGAGTGTTATGCCACACAGGGTTCCATAAGATCGTCTTAGTGAATTCTTAAATCTGTTGTGCCCAATAAGCTTGTTTAGATTGAGATGATAGTTGTGCCACCTTGCCTTCAAGTAGAGAGTTTAAACTCGCTTATCGTCCGATAAACCCTGCTCCATTTCCTCATGCTCTATTTTCTTGAGGAAACTGGATAGATTTAAAGTAGATAGCTTAGTTGTAGTTACTGATCTGCGAAACCAGAAAATCCTTAGCTGCAACGTTCTTGGTTTTCTTAACCTTGTGCCTCTTCCAGCTGAGAACAAAAAGATAGGACTTAGATTACTTTTCTTTTCCATGCATTCCAGCACAACGAGGGAGCTTCCCCTCCTAATTTGAAGAGCACTCATTGCGTAGTGTACATAGCTGTCCGTACAAACCTGCACTCCAGAGGTGTTAGATTTGACGCCAACAGATTTTTTTTTTTCATTTTCTGCTCATTCTGTTGAGATTGCCCTATGTGCCTTTTTCCCTCACTTGATAATCAAAGGTTTTTTCAACCAACGTATATTTTGACATTTCTCATTGTTCTGAAGTATTTATTAAGTGTTGTGATTTTATTCATCATCTTTTGAAATTAGGTATGCTTGGTCTAATTTTCCCTTTTGAGTCATGTAATATATTTTCCTATCTTGTTTCTAACCAGTTGTGAGATATTTAAGACTCAAAAGTCTAGGCAAGCATTTTACTTTGATCTGATTTTTTATTATTACTAGCTCCATGATGCTACTCTTGTTTCTTGTTCCTTCAGGAGAACATGCTATGGATTATCTGAACTTGGATGACAAATCTATGGGAATGTTCTGGGTTCTATCCCATACAATGACTCAACCAGCTTGTGATGCAATAATAAATTGGCTGAATTCTAATGGCATTACTGAGCTCCCACTGCAAGGATCCATTGGTCAGCCTGGTGAGCGATATGTCTTAATGCATGAGACTCGCCCTTTGCCAATGTCATTACTTTCTGGGGTTTCTCTCCACTTATGTGTGCGTCTCACTGCTCAGATTGAGGAGACAATGTTTGCTGGCCAGGTATAATTGATTTAAATATGAGATCAATTGTTAGACATGGAGAGAGGTGACAATGTAATCTCAATGTATATGAATGCAAAAAGTTCTCCTTTAAAGAAAAAATCTGCATATTTATTTGACTGCTTCCCTTTCATAGGTAAATTTTTCTTTTAAATTCATGACTCTTAATAAGGTGTTCTGTATCATCAGCATATTTGTAAGTTGCATGTCTTAGATTCTTCCAGAAAAGGTGGTTTTGTTTATTTGTGGATTTGATAACCTTTTAGTACTATTATGTAAAATGTAATATTATTCTTGTTCTTTGCATGCATGATTTCTGGCACTTACCTCATCAGTTACTTGTACTTTTAACATATTTCAATTTTTTCCTTGTCATGGTCTAGTTATACCAATAGAGTCATTATAAATTTTATGTTTGGGGGTTACTTAATTTAGGCATCCTTGTGTTTCGGTTATCCTCACCTTTTTCCTTGTTTTTTGCTTCATGGCTAGGTCCTTTTTCCCCAGTCCTTTGCTATTGTACCTGCTGTACATTCTAGTCCCTTTGATCTATTTTTGTCATTCATGGAGATTAATATAATTTCTTCTTTCATTTTTTCTTCATATTATGCCTATTATTATTCCAAAGGCATAATTACTCTTGAAGAACTTCTGTGAGTGGTTTATTACTCCAGTTGTTCATCAGTCTCTTATGAAACAAAAACAAACAATATGATGTGATAGGGGTTTAAATCCCAATTTTGATGAGATGATCCTGTATGAAGGCTATCAATGATACAAGTCAAATCTTAATGTTATGAATGTGTTAATATTTTACATTAGTCGATGAAATTTAAGTAATATGTAGTGGACTGTGTGTTAATATTTTACATTAGTCGATGAAATTTCAGTAATATGTAGTGGGCTGTGTGTTAATATTTTACATTAGTTGATGAAATTTCAGTAATATGTAGTGGGCTGTGTGTTAATATTTTACATTAGTTGATGAAATTTCAGTAATATGGAGTGTAATGAAACAAGAATATGATTATAATGTGTAATTATAAATAAATTTTGAGAACCTGCTTATGACATTGTTCTTATATGGTAAACCCTAAACTGCACACCTTACTCAAAATTTTTACCATTTTTATGAAAACTAAACACACAGAGAAACCAAGAACACAAGAGTACCACAAAGAAGGAGAATAATCCATTCAAATAAAACAATAATATGAACAGAGCAATGTTAGTTTTATGATCAGATTTAATGCACAAAAATTAATTTGAAATCAGACACAAGAACACAGCAGATACCCTGGGAAAACCCTCCACTTGAGGGAGAAAAACCCAGCAACAATATATCACTTATATATTGAAATCTCAACACAATTGTCTCCTTTACAAGGGCTGATATGAAGGCCAATAAGAAGCACCACAAACTGATGCAAACACAGCAACACAATGATGCAATTCACTGATGATAAGACTCAGCCTTCTACAGAAACTCAATCTGCACTTCTACAGAATTCGCACTATGTATGACGACTCATGATAAATATAAAATGAATGATAAACAATGAAACACCATTGAATAAATAGACAAGATGGAGTGGAGGACGTGACCCTTCAAAACAAGTCGGCCTACATAGAAGAATGCGACCCTTCATTAAATCGCATCCCAATGAAGAAGTATGACTCTTTGTAAATCGCGTCCAAGGAGCATGAGGTCGGCCTCATCCAAAAATTACATCTCTTCATTAATTCGTGCCTCTTCAATAACTAAATATAGTTATCATAAATCGTGCCTCTTCATCAAATCGGAATCTCTATAAATTAAATAGCTATTGGCTATTCTTTAATTTATCATCATGTAAGGAGATCGGCTGGAAGGATACACTCGACGCTGCTATGAACATCAACAAGCAACCGTCTCTAAAGAAATAACATAAACATAAACCCTAATTGACTTAAGTGTACTATAAAATTATAAATCATTAATATGGCACTACACATAAATTAAACTATGTAAAAAAGTGACTTTATTTTTATGCTTAACTCTATACTGTAGATGATCATTATGTCATATCTAACATTCTCCCATAATTGTCATTGTAGAAGATACACCAAGTTTATCTCTGAGTGTTACAAATTTATTTGGGCCAAGAGACTTGGCAAGAATGTCCGGCGTTTGGTCTTGGTAAAACAATATTGCAACTCAACTGCTCCATCTACAAGTTGTTGACTGAAGTGAAAATGAATGCCAACATGTTTGGTTTGCTTGTGAAAGATAGGGGTACTTGCCAGCTTGAGAACTCCCTAGTTGTCACAAAAAAGTAGAGTTGATTCATACTGATGAATCTTCAAACATCCAAGCATTTGCTTGCACCAAACAGCTTCACATGTCCCAAGGCTGAGCACATAATAAGTTGTCGACTTCCTGTCATCCACATATCTTGCCCAATTTGCATTTGAATAGCCACATAATGTAAATTCTTTGCTTCTTCCATATAGAATGCCAACATCCAATGTTCTTCTTAGGTATCGTAGCACTCTCTTTGTTGCGGTCTAGCATACAGTGTTTGGAGTTGTTATAGGCAAGGAGATATGGCTGATTGTGTAGCTCAAGTCAGGCTTAGCAGTTGGATGAAGCTTCCCTCTAGTTGCTTGTTGACTGATTCATTAACTATCTTTGAATTAGTCTTGGTTGAAAACTTGAAAGTTTCAGCCCTTCTTCCATAGCTGTAGATGAAGTTTTGCAATCTGCCATCACGATCTTGTGAAACTAAAATATGTTTATAAACAAAAATTGGCATATCTGATGTTCTTTTTACGCACTACAGCACTCTCTTTGTTGTTGTGATTGAGAAGATGGCATGAAACTTCATGGTATACTCCATATTTGAATGGAAGTTCATATATAAAAGAGAAAGAAGAATGAAGAGTAGTGTGTGTAATACAACTATGCAGTTTGAAACTGCTTATAAATTCAGGTAAGACATCTGTTGAGTATGTCATATTGGAGTGACACTATTGAATGGCCCAAGCCGTAACAACACAATGCACAAACATTAAAAAATCAACTAGCAAGCAATACCAATGGTGGACAGCTCTGGAAAATGAAATGTAGCCATTTTAAATTATGTGCAAGCCTCCAGGTCAGTAATATATGCTTTCACTTCAACATAGTCCAGCCATAGGCAATGGTCATTAATCAACTGCCGATAGAATAAGGGAACTCAGAGATGAAATGAAATGATGAATGACAACCATCTGATAAAATCTAGGATCAACAGTTCTGTAAAGTGGAGATGACGGGCTTGTCAGGGTGATAATGTGAGATCATTTCTTGTGTCTACTTTGTTTTCAATCAACACCTGGCAGGCAGTTTTGATATTAGTACTTCGATTTTTCACTGCACCATTGGTAGTTTTTGAGCTGACATGGCAGTGGGGCCCGTTAGCTACAAGGTGCAAGTAAATGATTTCTGTAAAAGTCATTGAAGTCATTAATCTTATTATTTATAAAGGGTTGTGCCCTCATCCAAGGAAGATTTCATGTTTATTGAGTAAAATAATAAAGGGACTATCTGTCAGTTTCTGTCAGAATCATGTGGAGCACCATTGGTTTGGGGGTGGATCAGATGTCAAGTAAGAAGGCCACGTGAGCACTGCATATTGGTTAGCATTAATTCCAATGTAAAGCTTACACAGCCAGTAAAGCGTATGTTGGTATATCAAATAGAGTGCAGCCATTAGAACAATTTGCAGCCCTGTGCATTATTAAAAAATGAAGCGCAGCTATTTAAAAAGGATGCACAGTCATGAAAAATGGTGTGCAAAGCATAAAGAATCAAAGAAAAAATGGCACACAATCATGAAAAATGTGCACAGCCATAAAAATAGTGTGCAGCTCATTAAAATTCAACAAAGCCATTTTCTAATCCAGCACAGCCTTCTGAAGACTATGGTGCAGCCAAAGCAGAGATTCATGTTATTATTAAAGTCTGTCAACCACTTACAGAGAGCTCATGTGATCGATAAGGTGGCAGGAAAATTTTCATGGGATGCACCTTGATTTGAGTGGTAGTATGCTCAGATTGTCGGCCTCCCAATTAACTGCAACATAAAGAAGTTCAAGAAGAATCCAACACGGCAAAGAGGAAAGAAAAGTACAGTCATCATAGGCAAAGAAAGGAAAAAGGATGAAGAGTTGTGTAAGAAATAAAGGATCATGGTGCAGCATTCAGAACATAGTACCAGCCATAAACAATTTCAAATCAAATGCAATTCATTCGATCAAGAGAAGCTCAACATAGAATCGAATGCAATATGAGAACCTTGCACAGCCCCATAAACTCCTCTGCACCACATAAAAGGGTGCACAATCATTAAAAAATGATGTGCAGCTTTGTAAAATGAAACACAACCCTTTAAAAAAAAAGAGGATGGAAGAATGAAGAATGGTGAGTAATGTAGCTAAACAGGGTCTAGTATGAAGTGCGCCTCCATGCAACATTTTAAATTTCAGTGCCAAGCTATGAAAACATAGTGCAAGGCATCTAAATAATATGGAGGGTAAACTAGAGTGAAGAACAAAGAGTGAAAATTGCTATGCTCTAGAACCATCTGATAATGAATTCAATCCAATGATCTTTGCAAGTGTAGAATGCATCATAAGAGATGTCAGTAAAGAGAAACAAGATTGCTTCTTTTGTCCATGTCATCCTCCTCCATCAACAATTGATGCACAATTTTAACTTTTTAGAGTTACTTATTTTTAAACACCGTTCCATTGATGGGGCCATAAAAATCATTCTTGTAAACTATAACCAAAGTCGAATGATTTTACTAAAATCATTAAGCAATAAAAGGAGGTGGGCCAGACAGATTAAAAGGAAATCTTAATATTTCAAAGGTTCATTTTATTTGATGATTACGCTAAAATCTTCAAATAGAGAAGAACCATTGGAGTCCAAATACCTCACACAATAATATCTTACAAATAAAAGCTCATGCCTTTTGATAAATAAAAGGAGTTCCCTAAAAATAAAAGCTATAGGAATTAAAAGGACCATAATATTATCTATGAAGAAAACTTAAAGTAAAGCTATATATTACTTGCCCCAATATATTGAAAAGAGAGAGTTCATGGGATGGCATGAGTAAAAAAATATGGACCGTGGCTATCATGCGGGGGAGTAGAAGAGGCAATATTTTGCATGTTGGAAGGCACAAAAATATAAGCAAGAGAAACTAGAGTTAAATAAAACAAGCACTCATCACACCAAGTTAAAACAGATTGTAAGGATATATTTTTTGGGTTTTCCCTCTTTTTCCCTAGATTTAACTCCTCCGCTCCATTCTATGGATGCCTTTTTCTATTTACATGTATTTTGTTGATTTGAAAGAGAGGAGAAATATTACTAGCAAATCTCTACCATTTTGGTATTCGAGCCTTTTAGGCAAAGCATTTGTATCATTGTATTGATTTATGAACAACTATTTAATTGTGCATTTGGTGTAATGTCCTTGGCTGAAATATTAGTTCAATTTACATATTTACAAAAGCAGAACACACACCCTGGCACTTTCTGATCACCAAGATCTTGATTTGAGCAAGGTGAGAGCATACAATAGCTGGAATGTGAATAGTAAGCAATTGTTTTACTTATTGGCCTCAAGTTTCAAGCCACACAGTTAATAATTTATGCTAGACTGAAAGATAAATATGTTATGGCAGTAGGCCTTCCAGAGCAATACATACAACTATCTAGTTAAATGATGTACAAATCTTGGTGGCTATGACATCTAATCTCCATTACAATGCCAATGCAAGTATTAGAAAGGGTTCTAGCAAGAAACCTTGAAGAAACCATAGAAAAATTACAATTTTGAAATCAAATTTAAGTTGCCGGCATAGCCTTCCAAGCTTACAAGCTAGTCTAGATTGGTAGAGAATCAACTAGTGCATTACAAATCAAACCCTATCAGTAGAGGATATCAATACTGGTGATGAGCATTAAATCTAGCATCAATAATGATCAATGGAACTTGTTATTGAATTTCTGAGTGTGCAAAGTAATGATTTTACTATGTATTCCTATTCAATTATGAGTTACAAATATACAGGAAGATTTATTAACTCCTTTAAATTCCACTATGTAATGTTCCCATTTTCGTGAGCATTAGAGTTCGTAAGGATTAGCCTATCATTTGACTCTCGTAGGCTAACGATTATGGATAGGGGGTCTTCTATGGCAGTTACCTAGTGATTTGGGACATTACTCCTTAGTTGGATTCAGGTTTTGGCCTTTGCACAAGTTATTTGACTCAGATTGGCACACTTACTATTTATAATAAGTTACTATTTTTGGAAAGTCAGGGTTTCCAATAATAGCAGGGTACTTGAACAAAGCATATTTGCAGTGTCGACCATTGATTGGACTTTTGCAGTTGTTTCGGGACTCAGTGGAGTGTGCTTACTATTTATAGTAAGTCAGCTTTCAGGAGTCGCTATCTTTTGCAGGGTGTCAGATCATTCAATATTTGGCAGATATGACCTTGGTTTCAGTTGACATGGCCAGTTGACGGATATTTAAGGAGATATTAATATTAAATGTGTCATTAATGATTTTAATTAAAAAAGGTTTATAATATAAAGTTCTAATATGACTTTATATTAAAAGGATCATAATATAAAGTTATAAATTAACTTTATATCCGAATGGGGCCAATGACACATTAAAAGTGTATTTAATGTTATTAAATGATTATGTGCACATAAACCAGGGTAATGAGAAGATATTAAATGCAAGATGAAGATTATAATATTTAAATGATTTTTAAAAGCCAAAATGGGTCGATTTTCTCGAGGAGGCTATAAAAGCTTTCAAAGGGCAAAAATAATTCATTATGATATGATTATTCAGCTTTGTCTTTTATTGAGAGCTTTGGAGTTTGTGGGAAACAAGGGTTTCTGCAGATTACCAGCCATTGGAGAATGAAAATTCTTTGATGTGCAACATTCTGAGGTTGTGAAAGATCAGCTGAAGTTTTTTAATTAGAGTGGCTTCATTCAGGAGTCAATACTTGAGCATATTGTTGAAGAAATACAAGCATTCCAAGGGTTTCATGATTATCTATTTGCAGATCAGAAATTTAAGAGTTAATCATTTGCATAGCAAAATTGGTGTTGGCTGCTACAGTATGCGCTATAGTAACGCTACAGTATTAAGGGTTTTTTATTGAAGAATTTTCTGATTTTCTTCAAGGGTTTGTTCTAGATTTGTGTGAGAGCCTTTAAATCATCTATGGCTGCATTTCTCTACAACTGATCTACATTTTGAGATCAGATTTTAAGATTGTTTGTTACTACAGCCATTGCTACAGTCTGATATCTTTTATCAGACATTTCCAGCCATTAAGGAGAGCCACGATTTTTTCTCTTGGTACCCTTGGATGGCATCGATTTCATGCCTAGAATAGACCGCACCATTTTTGGAGTCTAGGCATCGATAGTTGTGGTGATTGGAGGTCGGCTAGCAGCTGGGAATATTTATCTTGAGCATTCAGTACCAGAACAGGGGCGGCTGCAAGTAATTTTCCAGAATTTTGTAAGGGTTTCATAATTGCAAATTCGGGTATGCCTTTGTATGAAATAATCCTTGTGAATGTTATATTATCAATAAAAGTTCATTGCAGCCTCTTTGAAGATAGTTTACTTGAAATTTTGTTATTACATGATAGTTGATCTTGCCTAGCTGTTTTATTTAAAAATTCATATATTGTCAAAAACTCTTAAATTTGCAAGACATCAAAAACTCAAACAAAAACCTTCAGCATTTAGCGCAATTTGGGGTTGAGAGACACTAGGTCTCTTACACACTAACTTCTCTCACTAAATTTAGATTGGTTGGCTCAACCACCTATATTCTCCCCTCCTATTTTCACTCCTAAATCTCTACATGAGTATTGTTAACAACTCACACACAATTACACACTCATAGTAATATTAAGTTGTTTCTCGGCAACTTAATATTATCTTATTTTATTACATATACTAAAAATGCTAATTTAAACACCCATGTGAACACTAATTCCTAACACTTGTAATATTAGTCAAGAGTTGTATTGTAGATATCCAAAATCATACTCAATATGCTGTAGTAGACACCCAAAAGTGCATAGCAGGCTGTAAGAACATATAACAACAACAAATTGGATGAATTGCTTAGTATGCAGCTATACAACTGCTATAGAGACTCAATTGCTGACAATATTGTCATTGATGTCAAAGGTGTATGGATGAGATTGTCATTGATGTTAGAAGCAATTTTAAAGGGAAGATCAATGCCACATTAATTGATGTTATTGCTATTGTCAAAGAAAAACATATATGCCTTGATAAAGGAGAGGGCTGTTGACAAAGTGTTGTACCCCAAAATTAAAATTTTTGTTACACTTATATATTTTGAAGAAATGAGTAAAAGTCTTGTTAAATCTGTCAAGAAAGGTCAAAATTTGGGTGTGCATGTCTTGCATGAGGGGTGAGAATGAAAAATTTCCAAAATCTGACAATCTGGGTCTGCACAGAGCGACTTAATCTACAAAACCCAAATCTCAGTTTTTCATCCTTAACTTTTTAGGAAACTTGTTATTTTTAGAAATTTCCTAAAAATAGTAACTTTTTCTGGGTTTCTTTTGAAACGGATACTGGCAAAAACTTTCTAAAAATAGAAAGTTGGTCCGTTAGGGTTCAAACTAATTTTGATTGGCTCAAAATACTTCCATATCAGGCTGGTGCAGTTAGAATCTCAAAAAGATTAGTTTTGCCCTAGTGGGTCTATTCTGCTTTTTCAGAAGCATATCAAGAGCTCCGAGGTCATCAATGGAGGTCAGTCAGTTGCTAGGGGTCAGATTCAACACTCAAGCATTTAGCAGGAGGTGAGTTGGTGAGCAAGCACGAAGAAATGAGGAAGAAGGTGAAAAACAGTGAAATTTTGACTAAGTTTGCTTGACTTGGGCGCCCCAGGTGAAGAAGGGCGCCCATCTTTTTAGGGCACCAAATGATGAAATTAGGGTTTGAGATTCTAAGTAAGGTTGCTCAGTTTCCTTCCAGCTCCGCAACGGATTCGGCAGTACAGTCATCAGGTCATCCAATCATCCGGAATTCAAGATCAAACAAGGAGGATCCAAACAAAAGTCAGAATGAGAACCATGAAAATCACCAAAATTTGACTAAGTTTGGGAAGTTTGGGCGCCCAGCTTTTTGAGAGGCCAAATCTAGCAGTTAGGGTTTGCGGATAAGATCAATCTCTTCAGATTTCAGTTCGCTTCGCAACGAATATCTTCGTCAGGGCATCCAATTGGCCAATTTCCGACAAATCCAGATCAAAGTTAAAGGTACAAAATGAAGGTTTCAACTCTGAAAGATGAAAATCAAGAAAATGGCCAAGTCTGAAGGGGTTGGGCGCCCTAGAATGAGATAGGCGCCCTTGATTTTGAGGGCTTAAACAGGTAAATTTGCTAGTAGAACCTCCAGCATGATTTCTTCAGATTTGAACAGGCTTTCACATGAGATCATCAACACGTTAATCGGAGTTGGCAGTCGTTAGATGCGGAAGGCTGAACAGAGGCTTTGACAAGAGTGAAATTTCAAAATTCAAAAGCAAGGTGAAAATACAAGAAAATATTCTAAGTATGGTGAAGTTGGGCGCCCCCAGTCAAGAAGGGCACCCAAGCTTTTGATGCCTCTAATGGACTTTTCTGCAGTCAACATGTAATGTCCCCATTTTTGGCGAGCATCAGAGTTCGTAAGAGTTAGCCTATTATGCGACCCTCGTAGGCTGATAGATTGTATAGAGGGTCTAGTTGGAGTTGGCTCAGCTTCAAATTGGTAGTTTTTGATCAATTGGCTTTCGTTCGGGCTCATTCGGACACTTCTTGCAGAAGTTGCTATTTTTAGCAGTTCTTGGCAGTCAGTGTGGGACCCCTGCTATTTTTAGCAGTATGGATTTGGCAGTGTTCGGAATCACTTCAGTGTTCGTCAGTTTCAGACAGATCAGGCGTCGGGTGATTAACAAGAGAGATATTAATATTTAATTGAATTAATTAAATATTAATTACATGGAGATTATAATATAAAGTTATAATAATTAATTATAACTTAAGTGATTTTTGACTTGAGGGGGGGTCGCCATCATCAGAAGGGGCCAAATTGACAATTTAATTTATTATAAAATATTTGAGCTGAGACTATTGAAGAATTAAATGCAAAAAGTTCGAATTATTTAATATTCCCTATTTTTGAGGAAATCGCACTTTTGAGGGATATAGTGCATCTGCATTGGGTTTTGAGCCATTATGCATATTGAGTTTTTTTGAAAATTGATCAAGTTTGGTCTGAGCAAGAAGCTTTAGGGTTTCAGTCTCGAATTCATTGGGGAACGAGCCATCTCCATTGAAAGCAGTTAAGAGGGTGTGAGATATCACTTGATTTATTGCCAGATAAGAGATTTCTTCACCCAGAAGAAATTACAGAGCTTCACGTAGTTTAAGATATTCAGAGGTTTCAGAGTTGGATTCAGAGGAGAGAATTTCTTCAGTAGTTGCGCCTATTCCTATCAGATCTGGAGACTCTGAGCATAGCCGTACTATTTATTGTGAGTTGCTGCTGTTTCCAAGGCCGTACTGTTTGTACCAGGCCGTACCACCATTGGAAAGGGCGTATTTTCAAGAGAGCAAAACGCCATTCATCTTTGCCTTCTCTCTTCACCATTTGAGGCGCTACCTTGTCTGGATCTGTTTGCAACCATTACACAGAGGGAGCCGTACCTTATTTAATTGTTTGCTGCTGTCAGTTGTACTTTGTACAGTAGGGCCGTACCTTCACTAAAGCCGTACTTTCCCAACAGAGAAAATCGCCTATTCTTTTGATCATTCATCTTCACAGTGGAAGGCGCCCAGGCATCTGGAATCTTTTGGCAACTTCTGACAGAGGGAGAACACACATTCATATAGCCGTACTGATCTCATTCTTTCCTGGAGCGGCTGAAATCAGGTTCTTTGAAATATTGCAAATCTATTGTTTCTTTTATATGCATGTCAAGATCCAGCATTGTAATGATTTGGAAAGCATAATAAAACATACTGGTTACTCATTCTATTAGCTATTAGCTTCAGTTAGCAACTATTGGATTTTATTTGAATTTATTATTCAATCCTTGCAAAATCACAATATTGCACTTTATGCTCAAAAACCCAAAAAAAAAACCGTCAAAATCACAAAAACTTCAAAAATCAAACAAAAACGGTCAGAAACGGAAATAGGGGAAACAAGGGGTTTCTACACAACACTCCCAGAAGACCCCTGTTAGAATCTTCTCCGCTCCGCAACGAGTCCAGCCATCAATCCGTCCGATGCCCAAATCATCCGAAACTGTAAAATCTTTTGAAATAGAGTAGATAAACCAGAAACTTAAAAAATGTGAAAATTTTCTAACACTGGTTAGCATGGGCACCCCTCGAGAGAAGAGGCACCCAAGGTTTTGGAGCCCAAACTGATAGAATTTGCAGTTGCAGTGCCCAAGATCACTTCGTTGGATTCAACCAAGCTATCCAATGAAGCAGTCAGTCGGCCAATCTGATTAGTGAAGCTCTCAGAACAAAGATTTCATCAGAAAATCAAAGGGAAAAGGAAGAACTTGAAAATTAGAAAAATGGCTAACTCTAGACAAAATGGGCGCCCCTGGAGAGGATAGGCTCCCATGATTTTGAAGGCCTAAACGAAGTTTCTAGTTGAAGATGCCTCCAGAACGATCTTTCCAGATTCAGTCAAGCTTCGTGATGAATCATTCAACTCGTCCACCAGATCAACTGAACATTTAGAAATCAGGATCAAACCAGGGGTCAAAATGGAAGAAAAGTTGAAAAAACTCAGAAAAATAGTTAAGTTTGAATGAAGTTGGCGCCCCTAGCCAAGAAGGGCGCCCAACTTTCAATGCCTCAGTGAAATTTTCAAAATTTTCAAAAATATCAAAATTGTGAGATGAAGAGAATGTCCAAGTTAATTGAACAGGCCAATTTTAGGGTTTCTGAAGATTAAAGCAAAAGAAAGCAGACCTATTTCAAATCCTAAGTCTATTTAATACCTCACTTTCATGTAATTTTCATTATTTTTGCAAGTAGCATTCAAAAGAGAAGGGTGGAGCAGCAGATTTGAAGTTATATTTCATGATTCAAGAACTCAAGTTTACTGATTCTTCATCAAATTTTTAAGACCAGCAGTATAAGGCCTTACTCTTTCATGATTTTTCGTCCAGAAGATCAAATTTTTGAAGAAGAAGGCCAAGATTTTCAAATTTTCAGCCATCTGGGTCTTATCATCTCATTTTTTTGAAGAAATTTTCAAGAAATTCATCAAGTTGCAGCAGCTGCTTTTTATTTGCATGTCATTGAAATCCTCAGTGTATTCAATTTTTAATCATCTGGGTCCTCTCAAATCAATCTTCTGAAGAAAACCCATATCACAGTTTTTTGCAAGCAAATTTCAAATTCTAGGGTTGGCTGCTTTTTTGATCAACCCTCAATGTTTATCAAATTTGATCAATTGGGTCCATTTCTAATTGTGTTTTGAACAAAACCCAGGTGCAAGCTTTTTTCGTGAAAAATTGAAGAAATTAGGGTTTGCTGCTTTTTCAGTCTAGAATCAAAATTTTCAAAAATAGACGATCTAGGTTGTCTTGCAATGAAATTCTGAGCAAAACCCACATCTCAGAAATTTTTTCTAAAATTTGTCCGTTGGAGGAAGAAAAATCAGCATTCTAAAAATAGTAAGTTGTTCAAAACTTGTCTGAACCTTGGTGAGTTTACAGTCATTCTTCAAGGTTTTTGAAATGGAATACACTCCCAATGATTTCAAGACCAAATCAGCTCTCTACCATGATTTCATCAAAATAGCTGAGACGGACATGTTTTTGAAATAATAAAACATTATTCATACTCCTTTAGGCGTCCAATTTCACTTTGCAATAATAAAGCATTTATTAAATCATTAAATGCTTTCTTGACCCCTTAATGTCCCCTCTTTAAAAACAACGTGAAGTTATCACTCCTAGGCATGGGGTACAACTGAAAAACATGAAATTGACTAAGTATAAAACTCTGTCCAAGGTGGTAACCAAACCCGACACCAAAACTGAAACTGTTGGATTGCCAAAAATAGCATGATGACCTGAGCTGAACTGCTGATGATGCCACTGCCAAAATTAGACTTACTAAAAATAGCCACTGCCAAAAATAGTAAGTTCACCTCAAAACCAACAGAAAACTGAACTGAGCTGGAAGCAAGACTTGCTGAAAGTGGAAACCCTAAATTTGCACATCTGAGTAGCCTACGGATTTCCGGAAATAGGCTAAATCCAAATGAAGAGCGTAGGGCGAAATTGGGGACATTACAAGATCATACAGGTCTTCTACTTGGGCGTAATTTGCATTGAGTTTGGTATTCAGTTTGAAGGGTTTTACAAAGAATCCTATCATTTTACTATTGCTTTTTCAGAAGTGTGTTGTTGAAAGATACTGTTTCTCTAGATCATAGGTTTTGAACGAATGTTTTCCTTTGCTTGAGATCACTGGTATTGAATATATGTCTGTAGCAAAGTAACGTGTGGGTCCCAGGTATTGGCGTGAGGCTCCAGTGCTTAGTCTTGGGTCTGAACCTAGCATTGGCGACTCAGTTTGGGGTCTGCAATCCATTTTGAGCTTCCTGGAGAAGAGTCGTTTGAAATGGAAGAGACCTGGTACGAAGTTAGCGCTTCCTATTTTGCCATCAATCTGCCAAACATTGCTCTATCCAGCATCAGCGTAGACTTCCAGGTCTGATATAAATCTGTCTTATATTGATATTTGCTGTTTCACTCAGTTTGGTAACATATTGTGAAAGATACACCTTTGTAATACATTTCTGACTATCAGAAATTGTATATCTTCTCATACCCAGTTTGGTTGGTTTAAGGTTGTTAACAGGCAATCTGATATATTCTTTAAACTCAGTCATCAGCCATTCATTTCTGAGTCAATACACATAAATCTGAGTATACTGTTTATGCAAATCAGTCAATATATTACTCAGAACATGATTGCTAAAAGGCTGTAATGTCATGTTTGATATTGTAACATTCTGGAACCTCTGTTAGCCCTGGCATATCTGGACTGTGAAGAGTGTGATGAATGTATTGCTGTTTCAGTCATCTTGTCATAGCTTGTAAACCCCATACTTGTTGCTGTTAAATCTCCGAGTCAAACCTCTTACATCTGCTCTAAATTCATATTCAGTTTGTACCTATGCAAGACTGCAGTATGTCTTTGTACATCCATTATAATGCTCAGTGAAATGCAAGAGGAATGAAATGTTAAAGTTGATTTCCAGATTAGCATGTTCATCTCATTTGAATGTTATTATCTTATATGCAATGCAATGATCTATGTTTGATAAAACAGAATGTCAATCAAACTCAAACCTTCGCAAAAAAATATTTATAATACAAAAGGGGGTAGACCATTACACACACATTTGTTTAAAAAAACTGAAAATCTTAAACCTTACGTATAGCCAAAAAAATGAAATGCTTTAGGTAAAAAAGACTGATAGATTAGCATGTGTAATGTCCCCTTCTCATCAGTGATCAGTATAGCCATTCATCAGTCTATTCCGGAACCCGTAGACTGGAATGAGGTGAAAATTAGGGTTTCTTGGGCTTGGAATTCTGTGGCATTTCATATTATTTACTATTTTTAGTAAATGCTAGTTGTGGCAGTATGTAGTTGGTTGTCTTCAGTCATCACTTCAGTTGAGTATGTTATTTGTTGTTTCAATATTTTCCTCTCAAGCCATAATTGATGAAATTTATTGATTAAAGGCATAAGTGTTATATTTTTCAGTTGACCACCCCTTGGCCTAAGGATATAACTTGTAAGTTGTTTTTAAAAGGGGTCTTGAAGGGTACGCCTTGTCATAAGGAGATATAAATATTTTATATTTTGAACTTATGCTTGGAGGAAAGTGGACGCCACTTTATGAGGAATTATATTTTTATGAAATTTCAAAAGTAAGAAGAATTCAAAAAGGTGTCTCTTGGCGTACTGCTTGGAAGTTGATGAGTTTCTCAGTTTTTATAAAATGAAGACATTGCTCCAGCATTTGGTATCCATTGTTTACCTTACTGTTATGCTGTCAAAATGACTATGGACATTTTGCTGTTGCTTCGAGGATGCTACCTCCTAGCCCCTTCCCAATTTCGTGTTTGAAATACAACACCTAGTTGGAACATTGCTGCTTCTCACATCAGACTAGCAGATTGAGCATCAAAGATTGAAGAATTTTGGAGTATTCTACAGTTTTGAATTTCCTGGTTTTGCTACAGCTGAAGCTGATTTCTGTTCATAACTTTTGGAGTGAATTTTATTTCGTTCTGGGTACTTGAGCAATCCAATTGTTGACTTGAGGCGCCACCTTCCTCAAAAAATCAGAATTTAATTTCAAGTTGTTGATTTTATCTTGTAAAATCGATTTTCTCAAGAGGCCGTACCATTTGGTGATGCATTGGAATCCGTGCTAAATAATTGGGAGCCTTTGGTCGTGGTTTCTGGACTTTGTCTTGGGCGTCTATCCTCTAGAGAGCATCTGCAATTGATTTCACATCATTCGGAGGTAAATTGGTCAACTTATGAGCATTTTCATGATTTCACAGTCTGCTGTTATAAATTTCCAGAACACTGATTTTTATATCAGATTGTTGCAATTTCCAGTTTTTGGCATATACTTCAGTATTTGAGTGTTATATCAATTGTAAAAGTTCATACTTATATCTAAGGTTCATTCCTTATCAATTGTACTTAGTAATTTGCAGAGTTTTATTTGTAAGGTTGAGATTAAGCATTACTAATCCAACCATTCTTTCATTTCTGCAATTTACTTTCTGTTCTATCATTAAATTACCCCTGGATGGTTTACCGCCAGTGTGGACAATCTATTTGTAACACTCTTATACCCACTTCATAGTGGTGAATCCCCACAGCTCTGTGGATGCCCGCCGCAGCGGATGAATTGTGCTTAATTGTAATTTTTCCCCCCACTGTTTGGTGGTAGCGAGGAAATGTTTTCTATGGCTGGTTATCCGCCTATCAGTTTATAATTTCAATTTTCTAGACTCCGTCATATGTTAGCACCTCGCCCTCAGTGGGATCTTGAGTGCACATTCTTGACGTTGAGTAGTTCTTCAATTCTAGTTCAGTTTCTTCAATTCAAGTTCAGTTTCAGTTTGAGGCTAACGCTAATCCAATCATCTATTGCTGGTTATGTTGTGTTACTTCTTCGAAAAAATTGGTTAGCATATTTCAGCATGTGATTTAGCTTTAACTGTGATTCCAAAACTCAATTTAATGGCTATGCTGTGTGATCTACAGTTCTGATTCTTCTGAATAAAAGATCTCTACAAGTAACATCAGATGTATCATACATCAAAACAAATTAAGTTACAAAACTCTGTACTCAAGTAGACCAACAAGCTCAAATTTGGCAATGACTGCTACCTGCAAGTTATAAACTAGTATGCATCGATTAACCTCGTCTGTTGAAATCAAACCTACAGTCAGCATTTCGTACCCTGACCGAACCCACAGTGTGATTTCCGAACCCTGATCAAACCAGTGTCAAACTGAACCAGAATTTCGAATCCTGGTCATTTCGAACCCGAACCAGGAGGCAAAAGGCAGCAAACTGGTAACTTAGTCTTTGGAAGATTTAGAGGTGTGACAGGAACATCCTTCTCACTTGTGCATTCAGCAAGTGATGTTTTCCCATTGACTTCATTAAGATGAATCTTTTGTTGGTCTGCAATCTTAGAAGTCAATAAGACATCTTTTTCATTAAATTCCATACCTTCCACCTGTATGGTGGATTCCTTTAAGGTTTGCATCCTCTTAACTTTTTGGCAGCATTGGGTGCTCTTCATTCTTCCTCAACAGCAACTTCTTTAACTTTTTCTTGAATTTGTGGCTCAGGTGTATCCATCACCTTTTTTTGGTTCCATCATCTTCTTGCTTCACAACAGCTTCTCACGATTCTTCTTTCTTTAGGGATGATTCTTTTGGTTTTTGCTCCTTGGATAATTCCTTTGGTTTTCTTGGATTTTTTCTTCATGTGGAATTTGTTGGTTTTGCAAAAGAAATCTGTAATTTTTTTTAATTCTGAATAAAAGGCTTTAGTGGGAAGAAAGAAAACATTTTATCAAACTGATCTTTCTTTAACATCATCATCATATTCCTTAATTATACATGCAATATTGATTATCTAAAGTTAGTTCCCTTTTCACAATTTTTTAAGCATAAACTTTTTAGTACTTTGTGGCATTCTTTATTTTAGAAGATTTGATGTGGTCATGTTTTGATGAAGGTTGTGCCAAGCATTGCAATGGTGGAAACATATGTGAGATTATTATTAGTTGCTCCTCATTCGTTGTTTCGGCCTCACTTTAACGTAAGTATGTTTTACCATTTGATCATGTATGTTGGTCTCATTTCAGTTTCAGTTGCAATTTAGTATATTGGTTAGAAACCTTCAAATACATGAAGTTGACAAAATTGATTGTTATTAAAATGCAGTCTTTATGCAAATAATGTTTTGGTGAGTAAGTATATAATAATATATAATATTTGTATGTATGCATAAATAGGTCAAACAGTTAAAATGGTTCCTTGTCTTTTTTCATCTTTGAAGCAAAACCTTACGAGCTTGATGTGAATTGTAACTTAAATTCAGAGATTCTATTGTCCGTTTATGTGCATCTATGAGAATATTGATTTTCAAGCAAGAGTATTTGCATATTTTAAACATAGACATAGCTGATATGCTTCTAGTATTAGGTATCACTTTCTTTCTAGAGTTAGCTACTAGCTAATAAGATGGTTGATAAGCATAGATCATCTCTAATTTGTAGTGTAATGTTTTAATTTTGGCATATTCTTTCTTGAATGCCTTACATCACATAATCTCCTTGTTTTACTAGAAAAAAGAGATCATGAACAAAATTGCAGAAACTGAGATTTGCAATTAATGGAATTCGATAGAATTGAACAAAGAATTTTGCAATTATGAACTGAACTTATGGCTATACATTCTGCTGATTGTTCTGATACATTACATAGATTCTTATAAATATTTTTTGTGGGGACATGAAGACCTCAAGCATGCTAGCATAACAGGGATGTAAAGCCTGTTATACCTATGTAAAATCTCTCAACATTTGAACCTCATTTTTCTGTGTATCTAAGATATCTGTCAAGTGTTGAGTGTAAAAGTCAATAATTTCATTGCAGTTTTGTCCCCTACATGGTCTACCTGGTCTGCAAGCAAAGTGGTTTGCTATCATGATGGTTTTTTATTTTTCCTTGAAAATGCTGTATGCACAAGCAGGGGATATTCAAGCAATGCTTTAATTTTTTTGGATCATAAATGAAGCTGTTCGTAGATAAACTTGTCCCGAATACAATCATCAACAATATTTTCAAATGCAAGTAGTAGTTTAAATCACACATTTCAGGCTCCGAGGTTGGCAAAGGTCTCTAAACCATGTGATAGGATGATAATGACCTGCATAAACATTTAAAACAGGTGATCTGGAATTTTTTTCAATAGCAGCATGAAGTGTTCCATATGACAGTGGAAAAGGCTAGTGGCAATTATCATACTGTTGTGTGATCTAGAATAATATGCTGGCTAAACAAAATAATTTGTGTGATTAGCATATGAATGATGGTAATGAACATGAATTCATGCAACAATCGAGAAAGTTTAAGTGGAAAACACTACAAAATGTGCAATAGGGCAGGATTAACTGATTCACGCAACAAGGGGGAAAGGTATAAGTGGCAATGACATCTTATTTGGATGCCTAGTAAAGCATTACTAGTGGTATGAATGAAAATGCATGATCAAGAAATGTTAAGTGGCAATGCCTATTGATTGATACAACAAGAGCTAGGATAAGTGGCAATAAACACTAAATCACATGACTAGATCCAAATGTGTTGGCAAAGAGGTCTATTCCATATGGTTAGCATATAAACATTGGCAAAATGAAGGTTTTGTCATGATTAAGTAGTGCAACACCAACAATGAACCCTAAATCATGCCCTTTGGCATTGACTATCAGCCCTAGCAGGTAGAAATCTTGCAAACAAGCATTTGAGTTGGCTTCATGAAGTTGAATTGCACACATGATGAGTTTTGAGGATGGAAAGGAAAATCCTTTGTCTGAGGTTCCAACACTAGGAAAACTTTGAAATGGCTAGTTTACTAAAAGAGAATCAAAAGCCAAGTTGTTTTTGAGCAAAAATAAAATAATATTTGATAATTTTGTACATGGAGAAAAACTTGAGGTTAATGTTATTGAGGAAGTTGTTGGATCCAAAGTTATGGTTACATGCCACAATATTCAATTGCTTAGGGAGGTGAGTAAGGGTTGTGTTAAAGCTTATCCAAACACAAGGATCTTTTAGACATCTCATGGCATGTGTAAGTACAAAGAGATTTGTGGCAAAGCTTGGCCAATTGATATAGTAGATAGTGACGATAAGATTATTTCAAACCCTAGGGAATGGTCTTCAATTAAGAGATCCACCACTGGCGGCTTTGCTCTAGGTACACTTACCCTCCTGGTCTTCTTGCTGTCGAGGTAAAGTATACTGTTCTGAATAACTCTACTCGACCTCTCTTTTACTGTTGCGTATTCCTTGGTGTACCAATCAATTGCTGGCAGCGGCTGTGTCAACCTTCTCTCTGAAAAACTGAGGAAGAACTTCTCCCTCATCATCTGATAAACCTCCCACATCTTATGACAAGAAAATAGAAATTTGTGAGAGAGAGAAGCGGCCATAGCTACGTCTGCGAACCTCGAAGTCATCCATGCAATTTGCCCAATAGTCTTCCATAGAAGGCTTATGATATGCGTGACCACCGAGGCGAGCTATGTAATGACGCCAAGGATCATAGGTACGTACCTCGACGGGATACTTGAGATGATACCTCTCGAGCTCTTGTCTTGCAGCTTTGGCATCAACTGCCGTCTTGCACCAATATATTCCAAACTGAAAAGGAAAATTGGCAGCTGGTCTATGCTTGCGGCGTAAATGACGATGAACATCATGCAACTGCCTTAGGAACTCCATAAAAACTGTCTTATCCGAAGGATAACGTGGAAGCATGGCTGAATTTCTTGTAAATCCATATACTTGGATATAAGCGTATGTCGGGAACTAAATAAACCAATCTGCCCAACCATCCATTGCTGTTCTAGCAACTGCCGAGATACGAATTTGCAACTCCCTATCCAAATTTCTCACTGTATAAGTTAGGAAAGCCTCGTGAACACGCTTGAAATGATGTTCAGCCTTAGTGAACTCAAGCCGATCATAATAGTGGTAGACCTTCTGAACACTGAGAATGCCCACGGTTTTTAATCCTCAGAACTGACCCTGACAAGCAATCAAGTACACGAGATACTAACACATGTGAAATTCATGAGCAACTAGGAAACCGGTTATTTGCTTGTGAATAACGTTGCTGATAAAGGATGCCCAGTCATAATGCTCTTGCCCAGATATGATGCGACCAATAATGTAATACATCCAAGGCTGGAAAACATTTGCATGTGAATGACCTGAGACACGATTCAAGAGTGTAATTAGAATCAAGTACTCATCCTTGTACTCACCACGACCCACATTATTTGGCAATTTGTTCTTCGCTTGCTTTAACCATCTTTTTGCCATTTTACTTTGGCATTTCTCCACATCAGCGTTGAATGCATGCTCGCACTACTCCATAGAAATAACCAGACTGTTCGAGTGCTGAGGAATACCAAAAATTCTTTCAATGTCCAAAGGCTTGAGACTGCAAATAACTCGTCCATCTATTGACACTATCTCACGAGTAGCAGAGTTGTAATGCTTAATACAAGACATCACAAACTCAATACAATGAATGGAGATAGGTATGGAAGCAACCTCTAATAATCCGGACTGTTGAATGTTCTGAATAATCGAATCTCTGATTTTGACTGGATCTAGGACTGCCTCTGGCAACACCTTATGGAGATTCGTCTCAACTATCCCGATGAAGTCGTGAGTAAGGACTGATTTGGTCCTGTATTCGAGTTGGGTGTACTGCATTTTGAAAAACTCGCTTGTTGACTGTGAACTCGACTTTGTTCTGACAAGATTTTTGGAAAGCTAAAAATAGCCTGCTGAGGCTAAAAATAGCCTATTGAAGAGTTATTTTTGGCGAAAATTTTGAGATATGGGTTTTGTCCAGAAAAAGATTCTACGACAACCAAGAACGTCAGATATGCGAAAATATGACTTCTACTCGACTATGCAAAGAATTTTCAGTTGAAAAAATTAGAAACTCGAGAATTGATGCTCTGGAGTTAAAAATTCCTAAAAATTCAAGCACATGATTTTAACTCGAGGAAGCTATATAGAAACGATCCAGATGATCGGACTTGCCAAAATTTGTCAACTTCAGGAACATGCGAATTGAATTTTGATAGAAATTTGAGAATCAAAGAGGAGAAAGACGTTTTTTTTTTATGTTTTTTTTTCTGTGAAAATCGCCCTCTGTTCTTCAAATTTGCTGATGAATGCGAACTTGAACCTGCAAAAAGAATTGTTTGATGCAATCGCCACTGAAGATTGATGATAAATTTGCCCAACCTGTGAGAATTCGCCTCTGCTTTGAAGAAATATGTATTTTGCTTAAGCTGGATGAATGTTTAATGATAGGCGCCATGAATAAATAGAGAAAATTCGCACCATAATGTTGACTGCAAGATTTAAAAACCTCGATTGAAATAGAAAGCTTCTGATTGGACCCCTTCAGTTCGAACTGAGACTGACTTGAAGTCCGGAATAAAAATAATAATATTTTCAATTATCATGCAATTTGAAAATCCAGCACAAAGAGGCGCCAATTTTAGAAAATCGCCTTTTAATGCTCAAATATGCAAAAATAAATATTAAATATTATTTTAATCAATTGACAAACCATGTGAAGCTTTTGGATTCACCCTACAAACTTCACTGATTTCAAAAAGTCCTCATTTGTCCTCACAGGTGTCCATTTGCTCAAGATATTACATTTTTTACTAATTTCCTATTTTGTAGCTGACTACAAAATTACAATTGGCCATCTTCGACACTAATTTTCGGGTGACTAGGTGATGCTGGGACTGAGCAAGGATACATTACGAAGCTTGTAGAGCAAGGAAGAAATGTCAACTGGAGTCATCACTGCAAAATCCATCATTTAACACCTCAAAAAATTAGGCTCCTTTGATTAAATTGATTTTCAAGTGTTAGACTTAAGTCATTTCTCCATACTGCCATCTGACGCTTCAAACCGCTGCTGACGATGAACGGTGAACCCTGCTGACTGGATAACAGGCTCACTGCGTGACGAGGTATTCCGCATCTAACGAATATATGTAAGGCACCTGAAAGCTGCATTAAGGACCCCAAAAGTAAGGGCGCCCCTGGCTTGAAAAGGCTCAAACACCATTTTGACATAAGTACAACTCTCAACCAGATGCCCTACTTTGACCTCTGATATCGGGAGCTGGGGTGACTTGATTCGTGGACCGTCTGTCTCAACGTGTAGCCAGAAGGATCCACGAGAGATGTCTCTGGGGGCGACGAAGCGAGAAAACTGCTTCTAAGACCTCAAAAAGAAAGGCGCCTTTTCCAAGATGGAATAGACGACAGAACTTGGCCATTTTCTAAGCTGTCATCGTTTTTCAGTATTTTGCAAAGACCTCGCACGTACGAGCGTTTGCCAAATCTCAGAGGCTAACCGCTGGGCTCGTTGGATAGCTGGAGTAATTGCGCACAAGTCCCGTGAAGACTTCGAGAGCGAACAACTCCATCTGATAGGCCTAAAGGCTAGACGCCCCTGGCCTATGGAGGCTATAGTGAATATTTCATGTTTCTCCACCCTCTGATTTACGTGCCTGGTAGAATCTTTGCCACAATCTTGCAGAATATCGGATTGACAGGCTAACTGGTGCGTTGGGAAACCGGACTAGAGTAGCACAGATGTTAGGAAGACCTGTTGATGTGATTTTTGTGACCGCACCAATAAGCCGAAGAACAAAGTTGTCCGAAGGCTACTCCGTTCTCTCTTGATCAAAGTATTCCGTGTGCTAAGATTGCGAGATAGATCACACATTCAACTCCAAGGTTCCGAAATACTTGGAATACCCTCAGTTGGTTTGATGTGTATTGCTGTGTTCTTACGAGGGGACTTACACAATTGTTCAGGCTTCTTGTAGTTAACAGTAGGTAGATGATTTGAAGGGGATTTTGTGCATGTGATTTGGCAATAAGTTCGTTTACCTAAAGCTAATTAGAAATGTGCGGAAAGTAAATGAGTGTAAGGCCTAAGAAGCTTATACTCTATCCTAAATGCAAGATATGTGGAGCTTGATTTCAATAGACTTCAACCGAATTTCACCTAGCCTCATGTCGGACAGCTTCAGTAAAATTGGTGCAATCTTCAAAGGGATAGCAAAAGATGTTCAAATTATAATTTAGCATACATACACCATCAGAATGACGCATATAAGTATACAAATCACAATTGATGTTAAACTCAAGATAATCTCCAGTGGACCACGCAAGGTGAACTTATCATCAACAAGCTGCTAGTGGTATGGAATGAAATGAAGCTACCTCAATAAAACACCACACATCCAAAGTAAACTACTTGCATGAAATGAAAACTACGCTACTTTATGCTACTTGGATCCGAAAGGATGAAGAGACCTTGCTAGCAATCCATGACAAAGACGAATTCCACCATCAATGAAAAGATCTATTATCATGAAAGTTTTACACAACAATCTCCACAAAAGTTTTCAAAGGGAAAACTTTCCTTCTCCACACTATGCTAAACTATCAAGCAAAATGTCTACTCTGCTCTACTCTCTAGTCTGATCTCCAAATCTAATGCTAATGTCTAATGAGGTACAAATGAGGGGGACTCCCCCTTTTATAGGTAGCCCAGTCCAATGGACGGCTAAGATTACAATCAAAAGAGTGGCTAAGATTAAGCCACCTCAGCCCTAACCCTAAAAACTGCCAGAATGGGGAGTGGTGTAATAAATGACCAAAAATTCCCACTCACTCCCAAAAATAGTAAGGCAATAAATGCCCACAATCAGTCCTCTAGAAGATCCTCGTCCAGTAGTGCATTCCCATTCTCTTTCTCTTTGGCTGCAAACTCAACGAACCTGCCAAGTACAGCCTCAACTTCCTGAACTGAAATGGGTGAACACAATCTAGCTGGAACTCTAGCACCGTGACCGACGTCTCATGCCGTGCACAAGATTTTCTCCAAGGAGCTAAGGAATCCTGCGTGCTCTGAATCAAACTGGAGAAAGTGGAGGTGTTCTCAAAGTCATCCTGTGTGAAGGTCTTCACCTCTAAGAAGAAAGGCACCAGCCTACCCCTCAAATTATCAATATTCACCTCATCTGGATTCAACCGCCTAGCAAATATGGCCTCAAAAGTGTTTTGAACTCCATCAATGATATTGGCCATAGCCTTCTGTATCCTTGTTGAATCCGCCTGTGCTGCGTCGAAGAAACCACGCCCGTGATCGCTGAAGAATACCATCTAGAAAAATCATACCTGTCATTCTCCTGAATGACCCCTCCATCAATCAGCAACTGCAAAGGAACATGCCTCAATGCCTCAAGACGCTGAATCACTTTGCTCTGATAAACAGAAGCATCTCCCCAAGCATGATCAACTACCTCCATTCGTGCCAAAATACTGGAAGCCTGCTGAAAAGCAAAAGCAACGTCCTCCATAAAATTTTCTGTCTCAACACGAACTCCTGTGACCCACTTGTCTGCCTCCTGTGCCATCTTTCCTAACTCCAACAAGCCATTGATTGACTCTCTGGGTATCTCAGGTGGAAGCTCTATCACTGGAATTTCTTGCCCACGAGGACGAGACAACTGCTGCACATATCCAATCAAAGCCTTATGCTCTCTTTTCAATTTCTTATACTTTCCTTCCTTTTTGAATAACCTGTCCTTGAGGGCGAGGTAGGAGTTATGTTACATCCCGATATTATAGCTACTATTGTATAGGGCAATTGAATGTAATGTTTGAATCTTGATGATGAATAAAACATGAATGATCTCGTTATTTAATGAATGAGTCCTGTTTAAATGATGGTTTCATTTGATTGTTACTTCTAAATGATTTAGTTTTGATTAAATGTTTCATACAGTTATGGAATAATGTTAATCTAACTTGTGAGATGTTTTTACCTTGTTATGAGCATATGATTGCCGGTGTCATGTCGTGATGTGCAGGTACGAAGACTGTTCCTCCGGACAGAGGAGAGACATCATTCGGGGAGGAACTTGGTCGTGTAAACAGTAACGATTACCAAATTGAGCATACACACACATACTGTAAATTGAGTAAGCCAAGTCTGTTTGTCGAGATAACGGTAAGTCATCCATAGGCTTTAGAAGTCAAGTTTATTTCTTTGTGCTTGAGAGATGATTGTTTGTCAGACTTACAGTATTATGTTCATAACGTGAATGGGTCTAAGCGAATAGGTTAAGTAGGTGTGTATATACATGTATATAGTATAGTGAGATATATACGAGTATATATGTGTATAAATATATATATATATATATACACTATCTGTTATCTATAGATAAATAATATTACTATAATATTTATCTTGGAATTTATATATATATATTGAAAAGTACTTGGACCAACTGGCAAAATATATATATTTATATTTGTTAAATATAAATATAGTTATATATAAGTAATTATATATTAAAGATTATATATAATATTATTATAGTTATATTAAAATATATAAGTATATTAAATACTTGGGTATTTAAATATTTATATGTTTAATATTTAAAAGAACTATAATAATATTTATATAATAAAATATATATATAGTGAAATTATATTTAAACTTCTAAATTTATGGAAATTAACTTATTACTTAAATAATATTTTAAAATCTCTTAAGTAAAAATTAAAGATTATATTTTACTAGGAGTAAATAAATATAAAAATATATTTATGAATTTTATATTACCAGGAGTAATTTGAGGAAATTAGATATTACCGTGGGTAAAATTGTAATCACCTTACATAGTAAAATCTTTATTAATGAATTTAGAAATGTTTGATTTGATTTAAATAGAAAATCGAAACATTGAGAATTAAATATTTTGTTTTGAACTATGGGAAATCGAAATAATGAGAGTTAAACTTTTGAAATATAAAATACTTCATAGGGTAAAATCGAAATATAATTTTAAAAGGCAAAAATCTGAAGAATGCTTTTCCCGTGTAATGGCGGATGAAGGAAAACGCAGAAATGAAGGAAGAAAAATTCAAAACCTAACTGGAAAATGGGCGACGCAACAAGAGAAGGGATGAGCTGTAAGAAGTCGTGCCTTGACCAATTCGCAAATGGTGAGTCATTTCCTCATGGGCGCCGAATTTAGATGAATTCCTGTAGGTGGCGTTTAACCTTTCTAAGTTGAATTATTCATGGTTTGCTGGCTTAAAAAGAAGTCGATTCACCACCATTTTGATGATTAAACAGTTTAGAAATCCGCCATGTACCATTTTGTCTATTTCTGGGCACTTTGCTGTCAATCTGCATGCCTCCTTTAGTGGAATCCGTTGCAATTCGGGCCCTATATAATGACGCCCTTCCATTCATTGTGAATACACACATTGAGCAATCTGAGTTTTGTAATTTCATTCCATATCCATTTTTACTACCTGAGTTTTCCTGTATTGCTGAGTTTGATAAGCACAGTAAATTATTTCCATCATTTGCCAGTCACAGTGAGTTAAGTCATTTTGAGTTTAAAGTGAGGAATTTGTATTGTTGAGAAGGAATTGAGTGGTGAAAACACGTCTGAGAGAAGAGTATAGGAGTTCACTCTAGAGTGAAATACTATCATAAAAGAAGCCATATTTAGCTGAAACCCCGGAAGCTTATTTGAAGGAGAATCTCGAAGAGCAAATTTGGAAGGAGAAGCTTTAAAATCAGGCATGAATCCTCCTAAGTTTATAATTTTTATTGAAGTGTTGTTTCCGTTTTGATCTTGTGATTGCTGTTCTCAATTAGCTCTAATAGGATTGAACTGTTTTGATGAATAATTAAAGCAATTCATTCAAGAAGAAAATGTGAAAAGGATTCAATGATTAAGGGGAAAATTGTGAAAAAGGGATTATTGGGTTAAAAGTTTAAGGGATTAGATTATTTCTCTTGCAATCAAAACGAAATAATGGAAAAGATAAAAGAGAAGAATTTATTTGCATTTCCAATGGTTTTTGCATATTTGTGTATGATCTCTATATATGGAGAATACGTAGACGTACTTATTATATCTACTAGGATCGAAATGATGGCAGAATCAAGTGAAGTCTTTTAGCTTAAGTTATTAGGATAACTGAGACAAGTTTAGTACTCCTAGGATAAAGAATTCCTAGTTAGGAGGAATTGATACAAGACTCTTGAACACTGTTTCCATTTCTAGTAGGTTCGTATGATTGTAGGATGTCTGGGATGACGGATTCACCCATTGAAGGACAAACCTATGCGTAGAGTAAGGAAGCCTTAAGTCAAATCGACCCTGAGTAGTGTTCATGATAGATGACCTTCATTCAAAGTACTGAATGAGAATACTTTGGCCAAAGTAGTGAAAGGTACAACATCCACCTAGATGTGAGATAGTTGAGACTACACTGTCAGTTCATTGTGATCCGAGTACTAGATCGAGATTGTGAAATAGCAAGGTTCTAGTTGAGTAGGACACAGCACTATGCTCAGTTGGTAATCGTTAAAGGATACCCTACCAATCTCTTCTTCGAAGGGAGGGCCGTTCATTGCAAAATGATCGTGCGGGGGACCGCATTATAAGTTCGTGGTTGGAAAAGCCGAGTGATGTTTCTCCTCCACAGCAAGCGGCCGATGTACCAAGATTTGAAAGGACGGATTCCTGGACCTTCTTACTTCTATTTGTGCAAAAGCTTACGAGCTATGTATGTAACTGTATTTCTTTTTAACTCTGATTTATATTTGCAATGAAAATGAAATTCATGAGGAAACATATTGTAACTTGTACATGTTATCAATAAAGAAAGGAAGAAATTTATTGTAATATCTTTGTTATATGTTAACTTTTACATGTTTAAAGTGAAAATGGGAAAGTTTTTAATTTACGCTGAATTGGGTCGTAACAAGTTATCACACTCCTCTACAATCTGTGCACCTGTGGGGCGTCCTAAGTCCAAAGTTGTGACCACATAATTCTCAGGTACCGCTTCATTTCGGTCACAATCAACTTGAGGAACGGCTACGTGAAGAGTACGAGAACCATCCTCCTCAGTGGATATCTTCAAAAACTTCCATGCTTACTTCTTCTGTGGGGGTGCACTGATCCTATTTAAGAACTCTTCCATTTCAACTGCTGGATCTATCTCCTCGCTAGGGCTTCTTCTCATCCTATCCTTAAGCCAATCAAGCACTGTATACTGTATGTCGAATGGTTGCTGTTCTTGTGCCTCTACTTCTCGAACTTGTTCAATTTCTACATCATTCTGGCGAGGCTCATCGTCCTCAAGTGGCTGAGTGTCTCCTGAAACTATATCATCATCATCCTCCATAGCCGCTTCTAACTCTTGCTAAAATTGAGGGTCAGTGGTAGTCCCTTCATCAGTCTGCTGATCAACTCTACTAGGTGTTGTACCAAAAACCAAAATTTTTGCTTCACTAAGGCATTTTGCTTAATTGAGTCTTAACCTTGTTAAAGTGTTGTCAAAAGGTCGTTTTTGGGGTTTTCAAATATGGAGTTGGTATCAGTGTCATGTCAGTCTGTCATTGAAGAGATTTAAGAAAAGTGAAAATTTGAACGAAAAACATCAAAATTTTCTATCTCTGGAGAGGGGAGCACATTCTTGAATAGGCGCCCTATCTTTTAGGGGCTCAGATCCAGTTTTTAGGGTTTGTCACCTCCAGCAGACTTTTGTCTGGCATCACGCAGCTTCGCAGTGGCTATCAAGCTCGTTAAACGGACTGCTTTTGTTCGAAGTTATGGAAGATACACAAGAAAACGAGGCGAAGCAAGAATTGGCTAACACTGGAGTAAAAGCGCAACTTTTCAAAAGGCGCCCATCTTTTGAGGTGCCAAATGTAGGTTTTTGGCTAAATGCCACCCAAGATGTTTATCTCACATTTGTTCAAACTTCGCGACGCATCCGTCAGTGGGTGAATCTGAAGTTGCTGAAGTGCCTGAACTTGAGGTCAAACGTAGGGTCAAATCTTAGTCAGAATATCAGAGGAAAAAGCAAAAGAGCACATTTTGGGAAAGGCTACCGAAGCTTTTCAAGCCTTTAATGCTTTCTTTCTGATGATACCAGATGTTCAATGTGTTCGTGTTACGTTCAGCTTCTCGTTGCCTATCTCCGTCAGATTGGAAAATGAGTCAGCAGCTTGCAGTCGGAGTTTTTATGTTATTTTTGTCATTTCCAGAAATGGCTGTCTGGAGTGAAAAGAGCAGCTTTTCAAAAAGGCGCCCTTGTTTTTCACCCCTCAGACGTTGTTTTCTTGGGAAATGTACCTTTGCAGCTGTCGTGCAGAATGAGGTCAGCTTCGCAGTGAACCTGAGATCCAGTCCTGAAAGTTGATAAATTAGAAGTTATGAAGGATTTATTTTTCCCTTCGTACGAAATGCAGAAGTTAAAATTTGACTAAGTCTGAGAAAAAGCGCAGCTTTTGAAAAAGGCGCTTGGATTTTTGAGCCTTCAGATGTCAGTTTTATGGTTTGCAGTCTCAAGATATCTTTTGATCAGTTTTTACTCAACTCTGCGATGCACCTGTCAGCCAGTCAATTGGAGAAGTTAGTCAACCAGTGTCAGAGGATGAACAGAGGTCCCGACAGAGGTTTTAGCTTAAATTTTCATGAAATTTGGCTAAGTCTGGAATTCGCTTGAGAGTTCAAAGTTGAATTTTCGAAAGTGAGTTGAATGCACGCCTTAACTGGAGTTCTGACTGCAGTTAGACTAAACGTTTTCTGGGTTGTCATCTTCAGTTCGTATATTGGCATGTTGAGTGATCTTTCAGTTCTCATGTCGAGTTAACTAGTTTGCATGTTCAGTTAACTACCTTGCATGTTGAGTTAACTTGATTGCATGTTCACTTAACTGAAGATTATTAGTGAATGTCAACTGGAGTCCATGTGCATGGCGAATTTGGTTGCAATTGTGAAGTTTTTAGTGAAGATGGCGCTTCATTGAGTGTCAACTGAAGTTCTAAAAGGGACGGCATGAAAGATGAAGCATAGATTAGTGAAGGATGGCGCATGAAGTTGTTAACTTCAGTCATGAAAAGGGTCGCCATATTTAGTGTTTAAAATGATGAAGCATAGTTTTGTGAAGCTACGCACTTTTCGAGGAATAATAACTTTAGTTCCAAAAGGGTTGTTATTTTTAGAATTAAATTGAAGCATAAGTGTGAAGTTGGCGTACTTCTTGAAGGCCAACTGAAGATTGAAAAGGGTCGCTATTTTTAGATTGTTTATTGCATGAAGATGGCGAATTTCTCATCTTAACCAACATTGTTAACTTCACTTATCAAAAGGGTCACCTTAGTTCTAAATTGTGAATCTAAAGCAAGTTTGAAGATGGCGAATTCAATGAAGATTGCTAACTGAAGTCAAAGTCGCATGGTTGAGTTGAACTGAAGACTTGAAAGGGAAACCCTAATGCATGGCTCTTTATTTAGCATATTCGAGTTTTAGTTAACTAGAAATGGGGTCCAATCACAAGCCAAGCGCACTTTTCACGGATTCCTTGCCTTGTGTGAATTTCAAAGATGAAAATCTATATATTTCAGCAATGGCATCCATTATTTCATCATCTTTAGCTTCGAAGCTCATATCCTTCTTGAGCGACCAGCAAGCTAAAGGTGCTACAGGTGTCCGAATTCAGCGTTCTTCATAGCAACGAGTTCAGATTGTTCAGAGGAAGGCGATTCTAGACTTTATTTTCACTTTGCATGCAAGTTTCATCAAGTTCTAAGGAAGAAGTTGGCGGATTTTCCAGAAGCAGACAAGCAAAACTTTCTATCTTCTGTCTTATTTCTTCTATTTCTCACCTTAGATACTTTCTTCGCATGTCAAAGAAATTCAACACATATTCAGAATTTGATCATCTGGGTTCACATATTTCAGCATCAGCAGCAAAACCCATGTCTTAGATTTTTTCGAGAAAATTGCCCCGCAGCCTTCATTCTGAAGCTCTGTGCTTTTTTCCGAAGATTTCTTTGCATGTGGGATAAAATCACATCTTTTCGAAAATCGCATCATCTGGGTTTGTTCAGAATTCCGTTGTGCATAAAACCCATGTTCCAGATTTTCTCAAGAAAAATTGCCCCGGGAAGCTCTAAAAACCCCTGCAGTTCTCGACTGAAAAGTCTTTGCATGTTAGGCTAAACGGCGTTTTTTCACAATTTTGACGTTGTGGGTTGTCTTAGAATCATTTTCCAGACAAAACCCATGTCTCAGAATTTTTGGTGAAAATTATCCTCCGACAGGTATTTTTAGCCTCACCAGGGGCCATTTTAGCTTTCCGGAGAAAGTTGTCAAAACATAGCCGTGTTCACAGTCAACGGGTAAGTTTTTCAGAGGGCGGTTCAACTAGACTGAATTCAAGACCAAATCGGTCTTAATTTAGGTTTTCATCAGAGCAGCTGATAATGAAGCGTTAAGTTGGAAAAGAAATAAAGATCACTTCATTTACGGAGCCGCCAAAGTCACTCAGATCTTGTGTCATTATCTTCGTGAAAATGGTACCTACGCTGATCTCGAGGTTGTACAAACTGAGTTTTAGAAGTATGTTTGAGAGATCTTGATGGAGGTTCTGATCACATTTTCAGTAATTTCAGCAAGTTTCAAGAAAGCGGCTGAAGGTGTCAGAGAATGCATGTAGGAGAGTGACAAAGAATTAAAGAGACAGATTATTGTTTTGGGCAGCATCAAAGTGCCAGATGACAGAGAGATTGATGAGTTCTTGGTCGAAGTGTTAGACCGAGATGACATGGAGTGATCTGCCAGTTGGAACCTGCAGTTAATTTCGAGGGTTGAGTCATGAGCAGCAGTTAACTCGACTTTTAGTCTTCAGTTCACTTGCTGACTTAACACATGCTTATCTCATCCTTGGAATTATCAACACAGGAGTTAGGGTTAGGGTTTCCAGTTAACCGAAGGTAGTGGCCAGTTAACTTTGCTTTAAATAAGGACTTGCATGCTTGCACATTGTCCAATTAGGTTATTTGTACCGGTTAACTGATGGTAGTTTTCCAGTTAACTGTATAGTTTACTTCATTAGGGTTTAGCAATGACTTGCATGCATTGCAAGAGCTGTAGTGAACTCAAGGTGATTTTAGGGTTACCTACACCTTGATGTATATAAATAAGAGCTTTTGCTCATTTGTAAATAACTTTTGCTTGAGAGAGAAATATATGCTGCGCCTACCTTGCCCTCAATATTGCTCTTTTGGTATTTGTTCATGTGTCTTCACTATTTCGATGAATTGTTATGCCACATAGGGTTTCATGCAATTGTGATGGTGGATTCTTTATGTCTTGTCAATCTTTTATCATTTCAATCAAGTGTTATGCCACATAGGGTTTCGTGAGATTGTGATGGTAAAATCGTTTTGTGAAGTCTTTACTACTTTCAATCAAGTGTTATGCCACATAGGGTTCCATAAGATTGGCGTGGTAAATTCCTCCCATAGTTAGATCTATTTGAACATATTTACCATTGAGGTCAATTGTTATGCCACATAGGGTTTCAAGAGATTGAGAGGATAAATCTGTTTTGTGTATCTTTACCATTGTGATAAATCGTTATGCCACATAGGGTTTCGAGAAATTACGGTGATAAATTTGTTTCGTGAATCTTTATCATTATAATCAAGGGTTATGCCACATAGGGTTTCGTGAGATTGTAATGATAAAGGCTGTTTTGTGAAGTTTTTACTATTTTGATCAAGTGTTATGCCACACAGGGTTTCATAAGATCATCTTGGTGAATTCTTAAATCTGTTTTGTGCCCAATAAACTTGTTTAGATTGAGATGATAGTTGCGCCACCTTGCCTTCAAGTAGAGAGTCTAAACTCGTTTATCGTCCGATAGTCATCCCTGCTCCATTTCCTCATGCTCTGTTTTCTTGAGGAAACTGGATAGATTTAAAGTAGTTAGCTTAGTTGTAGTTAATGATCTACCGAAACCAGAAAATCCTTAGCTGCAACGTTCTTGGTTTTCTTAACCTTGTGCCTCTTCCAGCTGAGAACAAAAAGATAGGACTTAGATTACTTTTCTTTTCCATGCATTCCAGCACAATGAGGGAGCTTCCCCTCCTAATTTGAAGAGCACTCATTGCATAGTGTACATAGCTGTCCGTACAAACCTGCACTCTAGAGGTGTTAGATTTTACGCCAACACTAGGTGCATTGACGCTCTGGCCAACTGACTCTCTCTGTGGAGGCTGATTATTTTCTTGTACCACTTGCACCTGATTCAATGCATTTCTTTGATCAGCAAACAAGGAAACCTCCTGTATACTTGGAGAACGTGTCTCCAATGGCGTGGGTGACTCAACTGCAACTCGTGGAGGCTCCGGCTAAACAAGCTCCTGCCGGACTGGCTCTTTCTTTTTGGATTCTGGACCTCGTGTGATTTGTTTCTTCCTGCTAGTGGTGGGTGTCCCATGATCTCCCATCAAATTGTCAGTCAAGGCAATTGACCTACTCTTCAACCTGTTCACCTGCCTGTCAACCCATGCTCTAGTAAATGTCAGGACCGGGATAGAAAGTGTGTCCAAGTCAGCAACCTCTGGTTCTGACCAATCCGGGGGTGGAAGCGGAGTATCTCTTACTGCTGCATAATCTGGATGGACAACGTCCATATCCTCATTCACCTGGTCTGGAACCGGAACAATTTCAAACTCCCTAATCATGTTAATTGGCAACCGAGAGAACATTCTTTTCCTGACTTCAATCTCATCCGATGCATTAGCGCAATAATCCTCAATATTTGCCTTGTGTTTGAATTCCTCTGACAGTACCCATTTGATGTTATTATGCGGATCATAGTGCTGTTGGCTAGTGTGATATGAAAAGTGATAAAATTGAAGCTCACTCTCAGCCTCTCTAGCTGCCTGTATTGAAGGACACACTTCATCTGAGTTGCCCATGACAATTGGGAAGTAAATTCCTCCCTTCTTCTTTTTCTTCTGAATTTTATCGTAGGCAACCAATTGCCTAGATATCTCTAACATCAAAATTCTATTGGTTGGGTACTTAGGCAGCCTATATGTATATGATGAAAAACCTTGCAGCCTTATGTAAGAAAACTTCGGAAATTGAATAAACCAGCACCCATACCTTTCAATCAATTCCTGGGCCTCCCTCGAGATTCTGTGATGCATCCGCTCCAAAAGCAATCTCGTGATATGCATGGTGAAGGCGTCATTGACACGCTTGTAATGGGTAGTACTAGCTAGGTGTAACTGTGGACAAACTTCATGGATTTTGAACTGGTGAGAGCCACAACCAACAGGTTCCTTGTATGAGCTTCCCCTATAATTTGTCATACGAGGCAGCATGTAGATGATGTAAGAGCTCATATAAAATGTCTTTGTTCTTCTCAAGCCCAGAAGCTGCTCATGCAAATTGTCACTGATCATCTCGGCCCAGTTGACGTAGTCTTTCCCTTCTAGCACGAGGTTGATGTAGTACAACATCCATGGCTTGAAAATAAATGACTGTGGGCAACCACCAACTCTGCTCAGCATCATGATGAGATCACAGTACTCCTGCTTCAAGTCATCCGCTATAATTTGCTTCGGCAACTTCGTACGAGAAGGCTTGGGATTGCTCATCCAGTGAGTATTGATCGTCTCCGTGCATCTCTCGAATGCAGAAGCATACATCCACTCAGCTCGCTCTCTGGACTTGTAAACCATATTCCTGTGCACCGGGATCCTGAAAGGTTCACCAATGGCAGCAGGAGTGAGGTTGGCGAGCACTTGGCCATCTGGTGACATAATCAATCTGTGATCCTGCTCATAGCAATTAGCGCACTCCATCATCAGCTCCGAACATTGAATGGCTGGTGGGAAACCAACAGCTGCATATAATCCGCTTCGAACAATATTGTGCAAAGTAGTCGAAGGTCGATGACTTCCAATCCCCAGCATTCTGTTCTTGAAAGTCTCAAGGTTGATGGAGCCCAAGTTGGTATCTGTCAGCTTGCCCAACTTCGAAATGAATTTTGACTCTGGCATAAATGTTTTGCTCAGCGTCTTTACAACTGCCTGTCTGGATGCACCATTGTTATCTTTGTCAGTCGCCCTTGCCTCAGCCATCTGCAGGACAATAAACATTCATCAACAATTTAACTTAGAAAAATAAATAAAATACTTTGTAGGGCTGCCAGTCGACATCAAGAAGTTGTAATGTTATTTCTCGCTTGCAAACCTCAACTTCTTTCTTCAACAAATTCGAGCCTCGATCACTTAGCAAATTCAACACTTTCAGCAACTTGAATCTGCGACTTGAACTTCTGTAAATTCGTATTTCACACTTAGCAAGTTCGCACTTCACAAGCTTCAGCAATACAATTTTTGAATTCACATTTCTTGAATCAACAAGTTTGCACTTTTTAAACTCTTTGAAATTTCTTACTTCAAGGCGTCCTTCTTAGCTTCAGCAATATGATTTTCCTCAAGCTTCAGCAAAGTCAAACTTCAGCAATCCAGAACTTCCAATGCCTTTCACTCAGCAACTCTCAGACTTAGCAAAATTTTGAACTTCTTCGAGCCTCAGCAATCCAGTCTTCTGCAACTCACTTAGAGAAAATCAAATTCTCCTCAGCTGTGAAAAAAAAGTGAGAAACTTCTCAATCTTATAGCAAAACTCGAATTCTAGAAGGAGCTAAGTATAGGCAGTGCATTATTTCCGCTACTCCACTTCAAGAATTCGAATTTCCCTCTCCGGTATTTCTGACACTTGTCTGAGAATCTCAACCTTCTAGAAGTTCAACTTTGACTGGCATGTCTCAATTTACTTTCAAAAATGTTTAATTAAATTTCATCTTTTAATCCATTTAATTCTCCAGCAGAAGCTCTGTCTTGCAAATTTTAAATTTGAATCATCTCTGACGCTCTGGAAAATTCATCCATGAAGAATTCGGTCGACATCATCTAGGCAATTCACTTCAAATTCGTTGTCCGGAATTTTTTTTTATCTTGAAAACACATCTTATTCACTTTGCCTTAGAAAATTTTAAATTATCCCTTAGGAAAATTTCTCAATTTGAGCACTGATTGAATTCTTCACCCAAAAAGCATTGGCGAAGTGCCGAAGACAGAGAAATCCATCCATCATCACAAATGTCCAATACCCAGAAGAAAATTTTCTCTAGAACGCGTTGAACCCATGGGTACCCAACGGACGGGTTCATTTAAATTAAAAATTTTTGAACCTTAGAAAAATATTATTCCATTAATTTAAATCCGTTCATCTTCGTGAACACTCCGTTGCTCAGACTTGGGAAATTTTGAATTCATCCTGCATTGTCATCATTCTGACTCTATCACTGGAAAATTGCTCGTGCTTTAAGAAGAGAAATCATCACCTTGAGTTCTAGGCATATTTTCTAAGGAAGAAAATATTTTGCCTTAGAGAAAATTTGAATCACTCTGAAAATTTTGCCTTAGAGAAATTTTGCCTTGGAAGTTTTATCTTTGATCACTCTGCCTATGGGAAATTTTTTTTTACTTAGAAGATCTTCCTGCAAGCACATCATGTTTTACTTCCATAATCTTCAACGCCTTAGGAAAATTTTTATTATTTTGCAACTCCAGCGCCTAGCAACTTTGCTTTATTCATCACCTTGCGTTTTATCTCTCTTGAAAGATATTTGAATTTAAAGAAAATTCCAACGCCTTTCATTTTTCATTCACCACCCTAGGCCCATCATGTGTGAAGAGGAACAAGCTCTCAATACTTAGCATTTTATTCACTTTTGGCAATATTTTCTAACACCTTGGCACTTACCACCTTGGGCGCATTTAACACTTGAAGAATATTCAACTTGCCTTAGAAAAGTTTTGTTCACCACCTGAACATCTTATCTCACCACCTTGGGCGCATATGACACTTCAAGAGGGATATTCAACTTCACCACGCCTTGGGAAAATATTTTGAACACCTTTTACCTTGTTCACCATCCTTCATTCACTTTTACTATCTTCAACTTGGGCGCATTTTGGCTTGTATGAAGGATGACTCTTCAACTTCTCCGTTTTGTCTTCACTTGACCTCATTTGGGTGCATTTCCTCATAGGTGAAGGATGAAAATTGTTGACTTTTGACTTCTTTGAATTTGGGCGCATTTCTTATGTAGAGGAGGACGAATTTCTTTGACTCCTTTGACCTTTTGTTGCATGGGCGCATTTGAGAGGGGAAGGAGGATAAACTTTTTCCAACGCCATCTTGTGACTTCGCCTACCTTATTTTTTTCTTGGCATGGGCCCATTTGGGCGCATTTGAGCATATGTGCAGGATTAAACTTGTTGACTACTTTGACTCACTTGCAATTTGGGGGCATTTCCACCTATGTGCAGGACGGGCGCATTTGGAGGGTGGTGGAGGATAACTTCAACACTTAGAATTTTTTTTAACTCTCATGCTTCAAGGTGGGCGCATTTTGCCATAGCTGCAGGATGAAAAACGTTGACTTTCCTTGACTTTCCAAGCATTGGCGCATTTTAGCCTAGGAGGTGGACGAAATTTCATACTTAGAATTTTTTATGCTTTCACCTTGAGTTGGGCGCATTTTGGCAAAGCAGGAGGACGAGTTTTTAACTTAGAATTTTCTCCATGCCTCTTCATCAACTTGGGCGCATTTTTAGGTAGCTGCAGGATGAAGCCCAATACATAGCCATTTTTTTTCTCGTTTTCGCCAGCTTCTCTTTGGCTTACTATTAATATTAAGTCTCCCGATTTTGCATCTCTGGAGCTCAGAATGATTTGAAATTTCAAACACTGCCTCCTCACAACCTTGTTACTCTGTTGGCACAGCTATTTTTAGTCGGCCTGCTATTTTTAGCCTATTTTTGAAGGTGATTTGCTATAAATAGTAACTGCTTGCTTTTGATATCTCCACAGCTCCGATTGACTTGAAATTTGAATGACGCGCTCCTCACCACGTGACCTGCCTGTCGACATAGGCGCATGCAACTGATTTGCTAGTTTTAGCCTGCTTCCAAAATGACTTACTATAAATAGTAAGTGCTTCGTTTGACTTCAAATTTTACCAGCAGAAAGCCCGAAGGATGCTGATCGCGGTGGTTTAGATCGGTTTTCAAAAATTTTGACTTTTTGCCCTTCTTTTCAGGTCCCGAAGCTGGAAACCCTAATTTGTTCTGCATGCATATCAAATGGTCTTCGTTTGTTTTTGTTTATGTTGCATTGCGATTAGCTTGTGATTCTGAAGTGCTGGGAGTTGGCTACCGGGACGCACCTGTTAAAAATAGTAAGTTCCTTACTGAGTGACCATCTCCATTTGCATGTCACATCACTGCGTAGTTCTCGAAAAACCCATAAGGAATATGCCAACATGCAATGAAAACCCTGACATGCAAACCCTAAAAATAGCCTCGGAAGACTGAATTCTGAAAGTTGTTATCTCACTTTGCATGTTATACAATCGCGAAGGTGTCGAAAAACCCAGAAGGAATATGCTGACATGGAAAGGAAAACTCCGCATCTAAGCTCTGAAATTTGCTCCAGAAGCTGAACTGCTAATAATAGTAAGTTGTCTGTTTTCGCTCAAATTTTGCACGCGAGCAGCTTGATGTGTTCTAAACACAGTGTGACAGTTGGAATTTCGAAAATGCTGATGGATTGCCTGCAATTGCATACTTACTAAAAATAGTAAGTAGTCAGAATCTGATGAAAATTTGCTGAGAGCCTGCTGGAAGCATACTGACATCAATGTTCAGCTCTGTTTTCAATTTATTCACTTTGTTCGACCTTGGACTGACTAGGAAAGATGAAACCCTAATTTCAGACTGGGCCAAATTTCACTCGTTTAAGTTCAAATACGGGAACGTCCCCGGAAAGCAGACTTCAAAAAAGAGATAGATTGAGAGAGAGAGAGTGAGAAGAACCAAAGCCAAAAAGACCAGAATGGAGCAAAAATTAGGGGGTCCCCATTTTAGATGGGGCGATGTGTGAAAAGGTCACAACATCTGGCGACTCCACGGGGAAGTGTTGAAAAACACTTTAAGAATTGAACCTCGATTAATCTTCCTCAAACCATCATACAAAAAAGGATACTTACTCAAAAGGGGAGAAGAATCCGATATTGGATCAGAAAACTTTCATCTAAGACCCTGTGAGTGTGTGCATTCATTCCATCTCTAAACCATATTGACTTCCGGAATCGGCCGCAGCAGGTTATATAAATATCTTAACTTCAAAAGCATCCTGGACATTGCCTCGCTGCCAGTCAGGCGTCCATAGCCCCGACGAGGTTGTCGCTACAATTCTCACGAATATTGCTCCACTGCTGGTCGGGCGTCGATAGCCCCGGTGGAGTTACTCGTAAGTTCCCAAAACCAATATTTCATAATATTTCTTTCATTCTTCATTTTCTTTTTTCTTTTGATATTTCTTTAAAGCGTATTTTCTTTTCTTCATTTGATTTCTCTGTGAATTCCTTGATTGGTTGGCAGGCAATGAAGCCTCCAATGGGTTTGAGAATTGTAGTGGCGCTAAAGCAAGATGTAAGATTTTCACTTGCTAAGACCTTTCCCAAGAAACCAAAATGACTCAGAATGGAGATAAGATTTTTAAGGTCTTTAGACTCATGTGCTAAGACACAATAACGGGTTAACCTCCCAAGACGAGTTTGATCCAAACTGAATGATGATAAGAGGAAAACGTCAGTCTTTTCAAAAATTTGCACAAATTCCAGGGAAAGAAACCACGTTGTGAGAGTTAAAACCATCATCACCCCCTTCGCAACGGGGAAAACCCTAAAATCCTTGCCCATTCCAAACCAAAACCAGTTGAGCGGACAACTCAAGGGACGGAAACGCCAAACCAAAAACCCAGAGGGCAACAAACCAAAACCAAAACAAAGGAAAACAGGAAAGCAACAGAAAGCAAACGAACGGGAAAGCAAACCTATTCTAACTATGTTACAAAGCAGGCTCTCGGAGAGAACCTAGGACTGGAAATAATGCTTGAGGAACTGTCCATTGATGGGCAACGGGATATCCTCCCCTGTCAGTGTACACAATCTAAATGCATTATCTCCAAGGATTTTAGAAATCTGATATGGGCCCAACCACAATTTATCGAACTTGTCGTGATCTCCTTTCTTTTCGTGGGCCTTATCCCAGTATAAAACCAAGTCAGAAATCCGGAAAGACTTGATCTTAGCTTGTTTATTGAACCATCTTTTCACCACTGCTTGGTGCTTTGCCAAATTTTCAAGCGCTTCATCTCTTTTCTCTTCTAAATGCATTAGCTGGGACAGTCTTGTTTGAATTTGATCTTCTCCTTCGAGGTATTCGTGAATGAACTGGAGAGTTGGTATCCTCAGTTGTACTGGAAAAACTGGATCCTGTCCGTAGACCAAGTGGTATGGAGACGTTCCCAAGGAACTCTTTGTTCTAATTCTGTCTGCCCATAGAGCAAACCTCAGCTGTGTGTGCCAATCTTTTGGATTCTTATCCAACAACTTCTTAATGGCATTCAATAAATTCTTATTTGTGGACTCTGCTAGTCCATTCCCCTGCGGATAATAATTGGAGGAAAACTTTAGTGTAATTCCATATTCAAAGGCCCAGTTGGAAAACTTCAGCGACGAGAAAGCTGAACCATTGTCGCTGACTAGGGCATGAGGGCATCCGAATCTTGTGATGATATTCTCCTCAAGAAACCGGATAACCACATCTGTCGTGCACTGCTTCAAGGCTTGAGCTTCTGTCCACTTGGTGCAGTAGTCTGTTGCTGTCAAAATATATCTATGCTGACCTGATGACGGTGGATTGATCATGCCAATAAAGTCTAATCCCCACTTTGTAAAAGGTCTAACCTCAATCACTGGTTGCAAAGGCATGGCGGGATGCCTTCCTCTATTCGCCGCTGTTTGACAGATGTGACAAGCCTTCACATGCTCATATGTATCTTTGAAGAGTGTGGGCCAATAATATCGAGCTCTCAGAATCTGGTGAGCTGTGGCCAAGCTTCCTCCGTGCCCAGTTCCAAACTTCTCGTGAAAGTGTTCCATTAACTGCTTTGCTGCTTGTTTTCCTACACATCTCAAATAAATTCCTTCATAGTTTCTCCTGTAAAGAACTGATCCTTGAAGCATAAATCTTTGGCTTCTCATTCTTAATGCTCTCCGTTGCACTGGATTTAGGTGACGAGGGCATCTGTGATTCAGCAAGTAATAGACTGTGTCGTCGTACCATTCTCCGAGAGACACGTCCTCCAATACATATGTTTGTTGAACTAATTCTGGACCAACCGTTGCAATCGTTTGCGCTAAAGCTTGTCCTCGGACCAATTTCATCGGTTGTATCTCTATATCATACTCTTGCAAAGTGGCGACCCACTTACCTCTTCTTTCTCCTAACTCATTTTGCATCAGTAAAGTCTTCACTGTGGCATCAGGAACAATTGCATGGACCTTGCTTCTCAAGATATAATGTCTGGATTTCTTGACGGCCTTCACCAAAGCATATGCTTGCTTTTCAATGCTCGGATATCTTAACTCTGCTTCTTTCAGGGGTGCACTCATAAAAGCGATCGGGTTCTCATCCTTTTCTTCTGTTCTTTGGGTCAACACTGCGGCGCACGTGTGCTCCGAGGCAAACAAATATAGATAAAAAGGCCTTGTGTAGTCTGGACTGACTAGTACTGGGGCATCCACTATAGCTTGCTTAATCTCATCAAAAGCTTTTCTAGTATGTGGGGTCCATTCAACCTTTGCATTCTTCTTCAGCATCTCATTCAGTGGCCTCACTATCTCAGCGAATCCAGTGATGAACTTTCTAACAAAATTGATCTTGCCAAAGAATGATCTTAGTTCTTTTTGACTACCTGGCAAACCAATCCTTGAGATAGCTTCGATGCGCTCAGGGTCAATTGAAATACCCTTCTCTGAGATGACGTGACCTAATAACTTACCCTCCATGACGCCAAATATACATTTCTTAGCATTTAGAGAGACACCAAATCTTCTGCATCTCTGAAATATCTTCCTTAAATCTTCAACATGGTCTCCTCTTTTCTTTGAGAACACAGTTAGGTCATCCATGTAAATAATTATGCACTTTCCAACCAAATCTCGAAAGGCGATGTCCATAGCTCGCTGGAAAGTGGCCCTTGCGTTGATTATGCCGAAGGGCATTCTTCTGTACGCAAAAGTTCCCCATTTTGGGGTGAACGCTATCTTTAATCTGTCTTCTTGTTCAACCATCACTTGGTTGTATCCTGAATATCCGTCCAATAAGGACATCATTTGTGAACCATTCACTATTTGCAGCACCTCATCTAATGAAGGCAAAGGATAATTATCTTTTTCTGAGGCTCTGTTCAGATTGCGGAAGTCTACGCACAACGTTATTTCTCCATTCTTCTTTCTGACTGGTACTAGATTGGCGACCCACGTGGAGTGCCTCACTGGAAAAATAATCCTTGCCGAAAGAAGTTTCTTGATTTCCTGATAAATCAATGGCTCTAGCAATGGATTTACTGGCCTCTGCCTCTGTCTGAATGGCTTACTGCCTAGCTTCAGTGGTATTGTATGAGTAATCAATGATGTATCATATGTCTTTAAATCTTCATATCCCCAGGCTATCACTTCTGGGAATTCTTTCATGACCTTCAAGATGCCTTCTTTCTCTTCTGGTGTGCAAACTTTTCCAATAAAAACATTCTTCACTTGTTCCTCCGTCCCTAGATTGACAGCTTCACAATCATTGCCTTGAGTGCTTTGATTTCTGCTCAGTTTGTCAGTATCAAATAATCTCTCTAACTCAACCATTCCTCTTGGAATGACGTTTGTCTTTAAATTCAGAATTCCTTCCGCATCGAATTTAGCTTCCTCGGTCTCTTCTTCATCAATGATTTGTGCTTCAAATACGCCTGAGCACGTGAGAAAATCTAAAATCTGTCTATCATCATCGAACACTTGAAAGTTCTTTATGTTGTCGGGGATGGCTGGTGTTGAAACCAACTCTACTGTAAACTTCTTCAACCCTTCCATTGTTAACGGTTCCAAAGAACTGGCAGCTTGTGCTAAAGAGTTTGCAACGGTGTTCTTGGATCTGTAAACTTGCTTTATATTGAATGCATCAAAGCTTTCTATGAGGTCCCAGACTCTATTGCGATAGCGGCTCAATCTCTTGTCGTGACAAGCAAACTGCTTTCTCACTTGGCGAACCACGATGTCAGAATCTCCGATGGCGTGTACAATCTCGGCTCCCTTCTGAATTGCAAGGAGCAATCCATGAATCAAGGATTCATATTCAGTAACATTGTTGGTGCATGAGAATTGAAGCCTGTATGCACCCAAATAAGCCTGTCCTGTTGGGATAACTAATTCAAATCCTGCTCCATTGCCCTTCTTCAACTTTGATCCATCGAACCTCAAAGTCCATACTTGATTCTCTGTAGGAGTGCTGGGAGACCGAACACGTGTACCTTCTTGATTGCATACCTTTGGAAGTTTTTCTTCAATCTCTGACTGAGTTGTATCATCTTTTACAAGTTCCTCTATTAAAATCTCTTTTCCTTCATTCATCTTCTGATGTTCTTCTTGCAATGAAGTTTGTGGAACGAGCCTCCCAACCTGCTCTAGTGCCACTTTGCACATAGCACATGTGATCTCGGAATGAAATGCTTCATGTGTTCTGCACTAGTTAGGAAGCAGCAAATTCTTGATGGAAGCATCTTTACCCAATTCCGTTTCCTGTTTCACACTGTTTAGGTCGAAATCTCTAAAGTTCTCAAACGTTCCTCCACTTTCACTATCACTAGAATCACTTTCAATCAACACTTCAATGGAAGTGGTGGTATCTTCTAAACATTTCCCTTCACTTGGGCTTTGCAACATCAATACTTCTTGCTTGATAGGCCTATATGAGCCTAAATCAGTCTCTACAAACATTATTTCATTCCCTTCACCGTACTCAGTGATCATTAATTTAAGCCTTGGTGTACTTTCGATCTTAATCTGATTTGGGACTCCTCTAAATGGAAGCCACATGTGGGAAAAATCTGTTGCAATGTACCCATTCAACTTTCTAGCCCAGTCTCTGCTCAGCAACATGCCGTACCCATCCGGTATATCAACCACCAATATGTCAATGCAACTTTGAACTCGGGGATCAGCTGACAACTGCATGTGGATGTTATTCAATTCTCCAACAACCGGAACCTCAGTTTTATCTAGCTGGGTCACCTTCTTTGTGGTTTGCAGTGGGGCTATACCCAATCTCTGACACACCTTCAGTGGCATGACGTTGCTCGAAGCACCGGAGTCAATCAAACAATTGTGCAATAATTTTCCAAAAATTCTAATTGACACTAGGAATGGGGTGGGCCCATCCTTCCCCTAATAGAATACTACTGGTTTCTTCCTTTCCTCAATAGGAGTATCCTTCTTTTCAATCTTTCTATTCAATGGAATTTGGCTATCTTGAGTAACCTTCTGTGTCTGCTCTTGTTTTTGCTCTGTGGGCAAATTGAATCTAACTCTTCTTTTATCTTCAGTCTTTGGCTTTTCAGGGTCACTTGAAGATCCTTGTACCATCCCCACAAAACCTTGGGACTGTTGTGGAGTCTCCCAAGTGTTGAATGGCGCATGAGGCACTTCTTCTACCATATTCGCGCTCTGTGTAGGATGAGACTGCATGTTGACTGGAGGATTCCTAGGTGCTTCTTGAGACACATTTTTCACAACTGGTGTCTCGTATAGGCTTCCCAAAATTGTATTTCTGACTTCTGAAATTTTCATCAACTCATATAGAGGAAGACTCACCTTTATCTTCTTCACTTCGTCTAGCACATAGGAACTTAACCTTTTCATATCATCTCTTGGAAGATTTTCTTTTTGTGGACATTGCATCACGTGAATGGGTTACTGGACAGTTTGTTGTCCGTTTCTGTTTTGCATCATATTCTGTTGTCTGTATTCTGGAGAATCCCTTGGTAGGTTTGGATTGTTGCTTGCATTGGGATTGGGCAGGGTCGCAAAATTATTTGGAGGAATTGAGGACGTCAAAGGCTCTTTTTGATGATAAGTCCTTTGGTACACTTTGGGTGTTGCTCCTCCAGAAGTCTGAAATGCTTGCACCTCTCTACTTCTTTCTGCCAAAACACTATTATTAAGAGGTGGGAAAATGTATTGTCTCAACCAAGTGGCTCCTCTGAATAACTATCCTGGACTTCTGAATACATTTGAGCCTCTGAATAAACTTGAGCTTCTTCAACTTGCTCATTTGGCGCCTCCACGGGACCATTTGCCGAAGCTGGTGGAAATTTGTGATTGATTTCTAGTGGCACGTAGCTTTGATATTTAGACACGACATTGACATTTTCTAGGATTAGTGCCTGGTCATACCTTTGCACCGAGACAATCTCATATCCGGTAGTTGGAGGATTCTCAGTACCCTCCGTGCTCTTTACTTCTCCTTTGAAAATATCAGCAGCGACTTGAAATTCGTGACACAGTAACTCTGAGTGCTGACTTGTATTATGAAGTCTACACCACCCTGACATAGCAGCTTCTGCCAAAAATACTCTGTCCGTGGGACGGTTCTCTGGAGGTGGTGGGTTATCTAGTGGTGATGGAACTCCTCCGTTGTTGGGCCCTGTATTCCAGGACCTCTTCTGATATCCTTGATTATTACTCCGATACCCATGGATGTTGTCGTGGCCATGTCCTTGATGGGCATCTTGATGGTGTTGAGGCTTATTCTGATATCCCCGATTGGCACCTGGATATGCCTGATAATTCTTCAACATAGATTGCATTTGATTATTTTGATTCCTGAGGTGAGTTACCTCAGATGACAGCCTCTTCATTTGTTCTACTAATTCTTTCATCTCGTCTTTCTCCTCTTGTGTCTTCGCTGGCGGCACTGTGCTCTGGAGATAGACAGGTTGTGTTGCTGGAGTCTGGGATAAAGGTATCCCAGGATGGAGAACCAATTGATTTGATGGTGGTGTAACATGGTAAGCTGGTTGCGGAACTGGATTTAACACCGGAATTTGCTGATTCCACGCCGGACTAAGTGTCTGCATCTGATTGTTCGTGGTGGCCAAGCCAGTGTACAAAGAAGGCCTAGTTATGTTTTGTCCCATATTTTGACTTACTTCCACCGCCTTCGCGTACGCTTGGTTCATATCCGCTGGAGTGATGAGCTTGTCTCACAAACATTGCGGTCAATGGGTCCAAGGCTGCATAATAGTTTTCCCTAGCATCTGAAACAATGTATGGAGTACGTAGCCTTGTGAGAGCTTTCTGGAATCTATTGTTGAAAGCGTGGATAGGCTCTTTGTCTTGTCTTCTCACTTCCGTGAATTGGCGGAAGAGCTCTACTGGGGTGATAGGAATACCAAACTTCCCAATGAAAGCCTCTTTCATTTGCTTCCATGTTCTTATAGACCCAACTGGTAAATGTATGAACCAAAAGTGTGCTTCTTCTCCCAAGGAATATGGGAACAATCTGCAAGCTACGTCTGCATATGCAATTTGTCTATTTCGCAAATGATCTTCAAACATCTTGATATGATCCTCGGCAGTACGATTTGGATCATTGACTTGATACTTGGTGCAAAAATGCTCTGGATTCTTCGGCATATCGTGGTAATCAGCAAACTCGAGGGAACGGATTAGCAACTAGCCAAGTAGCACCATTTGGAGCTGGTTGACCTCCTGGTTGAGCCATTGCTTGAATTGGCTGCCGCCTTTGATATACAATTATTGGGGTTGTTTGTTGCTGTTGAGGTGTGGTAGCCTGAACTGGCTGCTGAGTAAATACTGGTGTGGAAACTTGAACTGCTTTTGGTTGAGCAAACCTTGAAGTACTTGGTGGAGTTCGGAACAAACTTGAAATCTCTTCTCCGCTTTCTTCACTTGATTGAACTTCCTCGTTTGAAAATACTTCTTCACTTGAACGACTTTCTTTCTTCTTCCTTGCTCGAGTTAGTAACTCTAACTCCACAAAGTCTTTGGATGAACTCGGTGCGGACCTCAAAATTCTTTTCAACTTATCAGGTGAGAATGAACTGATACGATCCAGGATGTAGCTGATTACTGACGGCAAGGTGCGGGAGCAGGGGCAAGTGGTTGTCTTTGATTCAGCAAGTTTCGTTCAATGGCCACTTGAATTTCAATAGCCTTTTCTTCTTCCTCTTCAAATACAAAGCAAGTTCGCATATACCGGGCGTAGCTCTCCTTTGTCCTCCACGCAAGATTGTTCAGTCTTGAAAGAATGTCCTCTTGGTCGTCGTTGAATCCCAAGTTAGGCTGCAACACTGGAAATATTTCTCTATGCGGTAGCACCATCTTTACTCATGATAATTTCTTCTCAAATGAATTTCTTTTTGAATGAAAATCCCTTCTTTACTTGAATGTGTTTGTCAGCTGCGAAGAAACTTCGGAGGCCCTCCTTCTAGTGCCAGTTTTTCTCTGTTGATGTGATTTTTGTGACCGCACAAATCAGCCGAAGAACAAAGTTGTCCGAAGGCTACAGGTTCCGAAATACTTGGAATACCCTCAGTTGGTTTGATGTGTATTGCTGTGTTCTTACGAGGGGACTTACACAATTGTTCAGGCTTCTTGTAGTTAACAGTAGGTAGATGATTTGAAGGGGATTTTGTGCATGTGATTTGGCAATAAGTTCGTTTACCTAAAGCTAATTAGAAATGTGCGGAAAGTAAATGAGTGTAAGGCCTAAGAAGCTTATACTCTATCCTAAATGCAAGATATGTGGAGCTTGATTTCAATAGACTTCAACCGAATTTCACCTAGCCTCATGTCGGACAGCTTCAGTAAAATTGGTGCAATCTTCAAAGGGATAGCAAAAGATGTTCAAATTATAATTTAGCATACATACACCATCAGAATGACGCATATAAGTATACAAATCACAATTGATGTTAAACTCAAGATAATCTCCAGTGGACCACGCAAGGTGAACTTATCATCAACAAGCTGCTAGTGGTATGGAATGAAATGAAGCTACCTCAATAAAACACCACACATCCAAAGTAAACTACTTGCATGAAATGAAAACTACGCTACTTTATGCTACTTGGATCCGAAAGGATGAAGAGACCTTGCTAGCAATCCATGACAAAGACGAATTCCACCATCAATGAAAAGATCTATTATCATGAAAGTTTTACACAACAATCTCCACAAAAGTTTTCAAAGGGAAAACTTTCCTTCTCCACACTATGCTAAACTATTAAGCAAAATGTCTACTCTGCTCTACTCTCTAGTCTGATCTCCAAATCTAATGCTAATGTCTAATGAGGTACAAATGAGTGGGACTCCCCCTTTTATAGGTAGCCCAGTCCAATGGACGGCTAAGATTACAATCAAAAGAGTGGCTAAGATTAAGCCACCTCAGCCCTAACCCTAAAAACTGCCAGAATGGGGAGTGGTGTAATAAATGACCAAAGATTCCCACTCACTTCCAAAAATAGTAACGCAATAAATGCTCACAATCAGTCCTCTAGAAGATCCTCGTCCAGTAGTGCATTCCCATTCTCCTTCTCTCTGGCTGCAAACTCAACGAACCTGCCACGTACAGCCTCAACTTCCTGAACTGAAATGGGTGAACACAATCTAGCTGGAACTCTAGCACCGTGACCGACGTCTCATGCCGTGCACAAGATTTTCTCCAAGGAGCTAAGGAATCCTGCGTGCTCTGAATTAAACTGGAGAAAGTGGAGGTGTTCTCAAAGTCATCCTGTGTGAAGGTCTTCACCTCTGAGAAGAAAGGCACCAACCTACCCCTCAAATTATCAATATTCACCTCATTTGGATTCAACCGCCTAGCAAATATGGCCTCAAAAGTGTTTTAAACTCCATCAATGATATTGGCCATAGCCTTCCGTATCCTTGTTGAATCCGCCTGTGTTTGATTCGAAGAAACCACGCCCATGATCGCTGAAGAATACCATCTAGAAAAATCATACTTGTCATTCTCCTGAATGACCCCTCCATCAATCAGCAACTGCAAAGGAACATGCCTCAATGCCTCAAGACGCTGAATCACTTTACTCTGATAAACAGAAGCATCTCCCCAAGCATGATCAACTGCCTCCATTCGTGCCAAAATACTGGAAGTCTGCTGAAAAGCAAAAGCAACGTCCTCCATAAACTTTTCTGTCTCAACACGAACTCCTGTGACCCACTTGTCTGCCTCCTATGCCATCTTTCCTAACTCCAACAAGCCACTAATTAACTCTCTGGGTATCTCAGGTGGAAGCTCTATCACTGGAATTTCTTGCCCACGAGGACGAGACAACTGCTGCACATATCCAATCAAAGCCTTATGCTCTCTTTTCAATTTCTTATACTTTCCTTCCTTTTTGAATAACCTATCCTTGAGGGCGAGGTAGGAGTTATCACACTCCTCTACAATCTGTGCCCCTGTGGGGCGTCCTAAGTCCAAAGTTGTGACCACATAATTCTCAGGTACCGCTTCATCTCGGTCACAATCAACTTGAGGAACGGCTACGTGAAGCATCCTCCTCAGTGGATATCTTCGAAAACTTCCGTGCTTACTTCTTCTGTGGGGGTGCACTGATCCTGTTTAAGAACTCTTCCATTTCAACTGCTGGATCTATCTCCTCGCTAGGGCTTCTTCTCATCCTATCCTTAAGCCAATCAGGCACTGTATACTGTATGTCGAATGGCTGCTGTTCTTGTGCCTCTACTTCTCAAACTTGTTCAATTTCTACATCATTCTGGCGAGGCTCATCGTCCTCAAGTGGCTGAGTGTCTCCTGAAACTATATCATCATCATCGTCCATAGCCGCTTCTAACTCTTGCTAAAACTGAGGGTCAGTGGTAGTCCCCTCATCAGTCTGCTGATCAACTCTACTAGGTGCATTGACGCTCTGGCCAACTGACTCTCTCCATGGAGGTTGATTATTTTGTTGTACCACTTGCACCTGATTCAATGCATTTCTTTGATCAGCAAACAAGGAAACCTCCTGTATGCTTGGAGAATGTGTCTCCAATGGCGTGGGTGACTCAACTGCAACTCGTGGAGGCTCCGGCTGAACAAGCTCCTGCCCGACTGGCTCTTTCCTTCTGGATTCTGGACCTCGTGTGATTTGTTTCTTCCTGCCAGTGGTGGGTGTCCTATGATCTGCCATCAAATTGTAAGTCAAGGCAATTGACCTACTCTTCAACCTGTTCACCCACCTGTCAACCCACGCTCTAGTAAATTTCAGGACCGGAATAGAAAGTGTGTCCGAGTCAGAAACATTTGGTTCTGACCAATCCGGGGGTGGAAGCGGAGTATCTCTTACTGCTGCATAATCTGGATGGACAATGTCGATAACCTCATTCACCTGGTCTGGAACCGGAACAACTTCACACTCCCTAATCATGTTAATTGGCAACTGATAGAACATTCTTTTCCCGACTTCAATCTCATCCGATGCATCAGCCCAGTAATCCTCAATATTTGCCTTGTGTTTGAATTCCTCTGACAGTACCCATTTGATGTTATTATGCGGATCATAGTGCTGTCGGCTAGTATGATATGAAAAGTGATAAAATTGAAGCTCACTCTCAGCCTCTCTAGCTGCCTGTATTGAAGGACACAGTTCATCTGAGTTGCCCATGACAATTGGGAAGTCAATTCGTCCCTTCTTGTTTTTCTTCTTAATTTTATCGTAGGCAACCAATTGCCTAGATATCTCTCATCAAAATTCTATCGGTTGGGTACTTAGGCAGCCTATATGGATATGATGAAAAACCTTGCAGCCTTATGTAAGAAAACTTCGGAAATTGAATAAACCAGACTGTAATGTCCCCTTTTCAAGCTTGACAGTTTCAGTGACCGTTAGCCTTTCGTTGGGAACCCGGAGGCTAGTCGGAAGTTAAAATTAGGGTTTCCTAATTTTGAGGAGGTCATTGCTCGGAGATGAAAATTTTAATGGCGGATTCCTTCTGGGTTTTCAGAGGGCTTCGCAGTGGTCTGTTCGTCTCGGCATTCAGAGTACTTTTTGGAATTTACTATTTTTAGTAAATTCTATTTTTGGCAGCGTCCAGATGAGCTCAGGTTGGGTGACTTCCGGTTTCAGATTTGATCAGTTGACTTCATCAGTTTTGGCTTCAGGGCATTCTCGGAGAAATAAGCTAAGTCATTCCAATTAAAGTCACGTTTTAATTATTATATTTCAACGTTGACCTTGGCACTAGAGTTAATGACTTAACGTTGTGTTTAAAAGTGGTCATTGAGGGTAGCGCCCTCATTATAAGAATATTATAATTATTGCAAAGTCCAAACAGGGTATGATGGGCGCATTTATCAAAGAATGGTGTTTTAATTAAAATATCATTTATTAAAGTCTTGAAGGAGAAAGTACGCCAAAACTTGAGGAGGATAAGTTTGACCTAAAAGCTGATTTTAGGGTTGTGCAAAGTCAATTGAGAGTTATAAAGAGGAGTCTTGGTGGATCATTTGGGTTATCTTGGAAAATACACCGTTATGCTGCCGGATTGAATCTGGATCACTTCGAGGGATGAAGACCTCCTAGCATTGGGCATCACTTCGTGTTTGAAAGACATCATCAAGTGGTGAATTCAGTTTATGTGTGAGTGCATTTTAGTTCATTCATCTTGTGTTCAGTTTGCATTGATAATCTGTTTTAGTGTTTTAGTATTTCAGCTTTGTCATCATTTAATACAGCAGATCTACATTTTTGTTTGTAACTCAAAAAATACAAAAAGATTGTTTGTGGGTATTGCATTTATATTTCTGTTTTGGGAAGGCGAACCTTTGTCTCAAAAATCAGAATTTAATATGGAGAATCCAAATTTTAATGTCAAGTCGAGTTCATGCAGCTAGGCCGTACTTTTCATAACATTGGGATTTGTGCATTTAATTATTGGTTGCATATAGGGTTTGTGTCAAGCATCTAGTTTGGTCGCCTTGGTCATATTAGTCATTTGCATTTGATTTTAGGCAATTTGAGAGGATCATAAGAGAGGTATGAGCAATTGTATCAATTCTTAGTATGCTGGTTTTGCTGGTAAAAAGGCAGATTTGAGAAAATTAGGAAAACAGGAATATCAGATCCAAATCTTTGTAAAGTTTGATGTGGCTTCTTGAATTCAGCCAAGAGATATCCATTTGTATTGTAAAGATTCATATTTCTTATCTCTAACAGCTTGGCAGGCGTGTGGAATCAAACTTGTAAACTGACCAGTAGTACTGGCAGTCATTCTTGCTTGTTTAAATCTGATTGTAATCCTAAATCTCAATCAAGTTATTGTAATTGCTAGAACTCCACCCTATGGTAGCTACTGCCTATTCCGGGTAGCAAGCACATTCTGGGTGTCGAGTAGTTTCAATTCTCAGCATTTATCTTTCAACATTTATTTCGTATTCACTCCGTCATATGGTCGCCCCTCACTCCGCATTGGATTGGGTAGCACATACTTGACGTTGAGTTCTTTCTGCAAATTAGAATAGAAGATCCTCTGACCAATGCTCACCATCATCGGTGCCATTCTGGTTAGAGTTACAGCATAAGCAGTTTCATTCAGATCCTCTGACCAATGCTCGCCATCATCGGCGCCATTCTGGTTAGGGTTGCTTTCTCGCACGTTTAGGTTTATCCATCTAACCTTAACGGGTGCACTGTTGTAATGTTGTCATCTGATAATTTGTGAAAATCAAAAAAAAATTTGGCTTGGTATATTTCAGTGGTATCAAAGCCACGTATCCTGCCATCCCGTGAAATCAGCCTTCTATGAGTGACAGAGAACAAAGGTATTTGGCAAGAGTATACAAGAGAGGTACAGTTCAGACACAGTTGCATCAAGCCCCAGAAGGTCACACAGCTTCCGAGGTTTTGAGGGCTAATTGGGAGCCTTCACAAGAAACAGAAATGGGGGATAATGAAAGAAGTTCTGGCAACAGAGGTGACAATGGGAAGGGTATAGACAATTCAGCCAATCTGGGTCAAGGACTCGATAAGAAGATGGATGCCATGATGGATATGTTTTCTCTCCTGTTGGGGAGATTGGGTCCCAATATTCCACAACACAACACAGGGCATACCGGGGAGCACAGTGCTTCCAACCCGCACAATGGTCATGTTGCCCAACCTGCAGTGAGCAACACTTACATTTCTGCTAGACCATTCAAACCCACGTTTTTGACACCAGCAATCCCACAGCCTGATCCTGAAGAAAATGTTTCATCCTTGGAGAGGGTGAGGATAGGCCGAACAGAGTATGACACCCTTCCTGATGAAGTAAAACTTGACATGTCCTTCAATGATTACATGGAGTATAGAAGGAAGGATAGAGGCCAAGGGAGAAACTATGATCAAAGAAGAACCCCAGCACAAGGAGATTGGAATCAAGCTCTCAACAAGGTTACGCTTGCCCATTTTGATGGAAGCGATAATAATTCTGCTCGAGCCTGGTTACAAAAACTAGACAACTATTTGGCACTTAGGCCAATGGCTGAAGAAGAAGCGATTAGATTCGCTACGCTACACCTAGATGGGGTGGCGCATGAATGGTGGTACCATGGCCTAGTCACCTTAGGTCATGGGTCTATCACTAGATACGATGAATTCTCCAATAGATTCATTGAAAGGTTCGAGAAGAAGGACCCAGAAGTGCACTTTAGGGAGTTGGCACAGTTGAGACAATATGGCACTGTGGATGCCTACATAGCTGAGTTTCAAAGACTTTCAGTTATGGTCACTGGAATCACAGAGAGAAGATTAGTAATCCTATTCACTGAAGGATTGATGGAGCCAATCAAGGGTTGGATCAAAGCTTTTGATCCACCGTCCCTACAAGAAGCAATGAAAAAAGCTAGAAACATGGAGTGGGCTGCTCCCAAAGCTAAGTTCCATTCCAAACCAGCTTTTCACAAAGGAGATAGAGGGAAAAAGTTTCATCAGAAGCCTCATCATAAGGAGTTTAAACCACAGAAACCTCATGGCTCAAGATTGGATCCAGAGACTATCAATGAACTCCGAAGGAAGGGGTTATGTTTGCGTTGTTGGGAAAAATGGTCCCAAGATCATGTGTGCCCAAAGGGTGCTAAAATTCATCAAATTGAGTTCTATACAGCTGATGAAAGCAATTCTGATTTTTCTGATCAGCAAGCTGACTTTGAGGACAGCGATGAAGAAAATACTCCAGAAGAGTCTGAAGGTGAAAAAGAAAGTGGTGGTACATTAGCTCAACTTTCGAGCTTCCAAAAGAATGAGTCCTTTAAAGTTCGTGGGATGATCAAAGGGCAACGTATTGTTGCTTTAATTGACACTGGTGCAACACATAACTTCATAGACGAAGTTGTGGTGGCAAAGAAAGGATTGCAAACAGAAGACTTTGAAGGGTTCAGAGTTATGGTTGCGGATGGGTTTCACATCTCATGCACCAAGAGGATCCCGAACATGTCAATGCAATTGGGCAATTACAAAGTCAAGGATGACTTCTATGTGGTCAATATTGGAGATACAGATGCTGTCCTTGGCATCCAATGGCTGCGATCTCTTGGAGAGATCTCCCTAAATCTGCAAACTATGGAGTTGAAGTTTCAATCCGAAGGGAAGAAGGTGGTGTTGAGAGGAATGTCAAATGGTGGCCCTCGGATTGTATCATTCAAGAGGATGGCGAAGTTGATACGTCATGATCAAGTGGAGTGGGCTGCTGAGTGCATGATTCTTCCAGCGAGTCCAGTTGAAACTAAAGTAGAGCATCCTCCTAATATCCAATCTTTACTCACCAAAAAGAGTAAAGTGTTCGCTGATTTACCACCTGGACCTCCTCCTTGTTGTCCCTAATTTTTGACTTGCTAAAAATTGGGATAACCTATTAAAATTTTGATAAAATTTGAAGATTTTCTCTTCTAAGGCACATTTTACGAGGTGCAAAGGTTAGAAAATTTCAATTTTAGGTCTATAGTCCTTTGGGTTAGCACTTTTTACTCACCCTCGTCCGTTTTCGTGAAATTCTGAGTCATTTTTAGTGTGTTTTTGGTCAATTTCGGGTTTTTGGGGCATCACTGCAAGTAGGGGTTTTGGTTTCCTATTGCAATTACTTTTTGTTTTAATTTTAAGTTGTAGGAACTTTTTGCTCCTATTGCAGTTACTTTTTGTTTTAATTTTAAGTTGTAGGAACTTTTTGCTCCTATTGCAGTTACTTTTTGTTTTAATTTTAAGTTGTAGGAACTTTTTGCTCCTATTGCAATTACTTTTTGTTTTAATTTTAAGTTGTAGGAACATTTTGGCTTAAAAACAAAATTGCTAAAACTTCCAAAAGTTCCGAAATTGCTTAAGTGACTTAAAAACCCGAATTTGTTTGAAGTCTTCATTTTTGACAAAAAGCAAAATTGTCATATGGCTTTAAAAACCCGAAATGCAAGTAAAAGGCATTTTTGAAGTTTTACAAGTCATTTTTCAATTGCAATGAGGATCTAAAAACCCGAAATGCAAGTAAAAGGCATTTTTGAAGTTTTACATGTTATTTTTCAATTGCAATGAGCATCAAAAAACCCGAAATGAGTTTTGCAAGTGTTTTTGTGAATTTTGAAGCTTGATCTTGCTCATATGTACCCCGATTGAAGAGATTTTGGCATGAAGAACACTTGGCAAGGTCTGCAATTTTATTAAATTCCTCATTTTTGCTCTACCATTGCCACGTTTTTGCAGATTTAAGTTTGTTCAAGGCGCCTAGGGTTTTATTTATTTATTTATTTTTCTTTATTTTGGTTTGTAAACTCTTGTTAGAGGTATGTTCTTTGTTTCTTTTTATTTTTCTGTTTTTGTTGCTTTAAATCTTTTGTTCTTGGGTTGCCTTTCTATGGAGATTAAGATTGCATATTTAAAAAAATGTATGGCTGAAAATGCGTTTTTCCATTTCACAAACCCTTCATTCATGTCTCTTTCATACACCATCATACTTCATTCGCCCTTCATTCATAAAAAACGTTTTTCTCTCTCTTTCATTCACCTTTCCATTTCACTTTTCATTCACTTGCCTTCATTTCATATTCATTTGCCATTACCATTTTTGCTGTCAGCCTTCCAAAACCCGAAATTCACTTGTGAGCCCATTTTTGCATCAAATTATCCCTTCCCTTGTCAGTCTTGTTTACACATATGATCTATCAAACCAATAAATCAAGGCATGGGCATTGTTTTATAACAATTTCATCTTGAATAAGGTGTTATGGGTTCTTTATCAGTGAACAAAAGAAGAAGAGATACAACAATAATTCATGGAGCAGCTCGAAGGTCAATAATCCTCATGAAACCATCTGGGGACAAAGTGAATCAAGCATGGAAAAAGGACGCAACGAAGAGAAGAACTTCCTAAAGAAATGGCACTACTCCAAGCCTGTGATAAGGTTGAAGTTCGCCAAGGATACAAAGATCATTAAGAATGCAAATTCTCGTTCCAAGTTCGAGATCTCTTCACCAATCCTGAATACTTCAAGTTCTAAAATCCTGAAGCAGCATGAAGATCATCACAGATGAAGGATGATGTAGTTAGAGTCGTGTCTTGGACACTTAAAATAATTTCAATTATGTATTTTACTTTCGACAAAGTATATGTAAAAACAAGTTTTGCAATTGCAAGTGTTCTTTCCTTGCAATTTTGAAAAATGTAATTACATGTAAAATCTTACAAAACAAATCACAATTTGGATTGTAATTTTGAATAAGTCAATTGCAATTAGTTATCGGTTGAGAGATTTTCTCAAGTTTGTTGAGATCCTCCCACCTTTCTCTCCAGACCTCCCTCCTATAAATACTTGAGGGTGTCTATTGTAATTGGATATCTTTTGGCAATGCAACAAAATTCTGCCAATTTGTGTATGCATTCTAAGACTTTGAGTTTAGATGTAAATCAGATTGCAATCAATAAAGAAAACAAATTGCTTCCAAACTTTGTGTTGGTACAAATTGTGATGTGACGACATTATTTGGAATTGATTGTGAGTTTTGTGGTGTTATACAAGGGAGATTCAAGCTCAATTCTGCAGACTTTGAGCTGCTTATTGTGTTTAAAGTTTTAGATTGGTTTTCAGATTTGATACTATAGACTTTGAGCTGTTTGTCACGTTTGAAGCTATTATAGAATGCTCAAACAAAGGGGGTAACTTGCAGACTTTGTGTTGCTTTTATTTTCTATTTTGAGCTGCTACATACTATACTTGGTTGATAAGAGAGTAAATTGTCAAAGACTTTGTGCTTTCAATTTGTTTTCCCGTCCCGGAGGAGCAACGGAGGACTTTGTGCCTTTATGGAAACTTTGCTTCTTTATTTGTTTACTTCATAAATCATTTATATTTTCAGCTGTGATTCTTTTCTGAAACAAGAGAAAAGAATAAGTGTCTTTTCTGGAAAAAGAGAAAAAGACAGAGTTTCACCCAGATTTAGAATAGATTTATAATTAGAGTGTATTTCTGAATTGTTAAAATAGACAGAAAAGGGGGAGCCTTCCCTTAATTAGGAGAGTTCAAACTCACGTGCTGTGGTTGAAATCACAATTTTGTACGCTTTCACAGGTATACAAAATTTCCAACCAACACTCCTGATCGAGGTTCAAAACACATCATAGAGCTCAAGGAAGGAGCTAAGCCGGTGATCACAACTCCATATCGGTATCCGAAGAGGCAAAAGGATGAGATCGAGAAGAACATCCGAGAACTTTTGGAGATGGGTTTCATACGCCCAAGCAAGAGCCCCTTTGCATCTGCAGTGGTTCTTGTGAAAAAGAAGGATGGTACCATGCGCATGTGCGTGGACTATCGTGCTTTGAACCAAAGCACCATCAAGAATAGATACCCCATTCCCAGAATAGATGAGCTCATTGATGAGCTACATGGGGCTAAGTTCTTTTCGAAGATTGATTTGAGGTCGGGTTACCATCAGATACGAATGAGGGGGTCAGATGTGGAAAAAACAGCTTTTAGATGTCACTATGGCCATTTTGAATTCTTAGTCACGCCATTTGGGTTGACTAACGCTCCGGCAACCTTTCAGTCTTGCATGAACCGGGTCTTCCAGAATCAGTTACGAAGGTTTGTGCTAATTTTTTTTGATGACATTCTGATCTACAGCAAGACGTGGGAGGATCACCTCAAGCACTTGGAGGAAGTGCTCAGTATCATGGAATCTGAGAGTTTGTTTGCTAAAGCTTCCAAATGTGAATTTGGAATGGTGGAGTTACTGTACCTTGGCCACATAATCAGTGCTGAGGGAGTAAAGGTGGATCCGGAAAAAATCAAAGCAGTAGTTGATTGGCCACCTCCTGAGAGCTTGACTCAGTTGAAGGGTTTTCTGGGTCTGTGTGGTTTTTATCGGAGATTCGTAAAGGGGTATTCACAGAATGCTGCTCCCCTTACTGATCTCACCAAAAAGGGAGCCTTTGCTTGGTCAGAAAAGGCTCAAATTGTTTTTGATAAATTCAAGAAGATCATGAGCTCGTGCCCAGTCTTGGCTATTCCGGATTTCTCCAAGCCATTCGAGCTGCAATGTGATGCATCAGGTGAAGGAGTGGGGGCTGTCCTGATGCAAGACAAACACCCTATCGTGTTTGAGAGCAGAAAATTGAGGGGTGTGGAAAGATCCTATTCGATTTATGACAAAGAAATGCTTGCCATTATGCATGCATTAGCCAAGTTCAGGCAGTACTTGGTGGGGAATAAGTTCGTGGTTAAAACATACCACAATAGCCTCAAGCATTTTATGCACCAGAAGGATTTAAATGAGAGGCAACAGAAATGGGTGAGTAAGCTTCAAGCTTACGACTTTGACATTGAATATGTCAAAGGGAAAAATAATGCCGTGGCCGATGCTCTCTCCAGAAGGCCTCATCTTAGCTCATTGTGTGAGCTTACTACAGATTGGAAAGACATGTTGCTTGCTGATTATGCCAAAAATCAGTTTGCAACCAGCATTCTGGAAGGTACTTTCCATGATGAAAAGTACCAGGTGGTTGAGGGATTGATTCAATATAAAGGGAGAATCTTTCTGGTGGGTGATTCTAAGCTCAAGAAGAAGATTCTTTTGAATTTTCATGACATTCCAGTTGCTGGTCACCAAGGTTTTTTCAAGACCTATAGGCAGATCCGAGAAATGTTTTCTTGGAAAGGTTTGAAGAGGGAGGTTCAACGCTACATTCAGGAATGTCCTGTTTGTCAAACAAATAAAAATGAGCATACTTTGCCGGCTGGTTTGCTGCAACCACTTCCAATTCCCAGTCAAAAATGGGAAAGCATTTCAATGGATTTCATCACTGGGTTGCCCAAGGCCCAAGGGAAGGATTGTATCTACGTGGTAGTTGACAGATTAACCAAGTTTGCTCATTTCTTTGCCATTACCAGTACTTTTTCTGCAGCCCAAGTTGCAGATTTGTTTTTTCGAGAAGTGTTTAGGCTGCATGGGTTGCCAAAGAATATTGTAAGTGATAGGGACAGCAAGTTCCTAAGTACCTTTTGGCAGGAAGTTTTCAGAATGAGTGGTACTGTGCTCACTCCAAGCACGAGTTATCACCCCCAAACTGATGGGCAAACAGAAGTGGTGAACAAGTGGCTGGAAGGCTACTTGAGAAACTATGTGTCAGAACAACAGAAAGCTTGGGTTAAGTGGCTGCATATAGGCGAGTACTGCTACAACTCTACTTTCCATATGTCAATCAAAATGTCTCCCTTCTTGGCACTATATGGGTATGATGCACCCAGTTTTGCAGATTTGGTGTTTGGTGACAGCAAAGCACCATTAGCCAAGGATTTGTTACAGCATAGTCAAGACATAATGAGATCCTTGAAGGATAATTTGCAGATTGCACAAAATCAGCAGAAGTTGTATGCTGATCAGAGGCGGGTAGAGCGTTCTTTTGAGGTTGGGGATATGGTCTATCTCCGTTTACAACCTTATAGACAGTCTACTCTCAAGAAGAGTGGAGCTGAGAAGCTTAAACCTCGCTTCTATGGACCATTTAGGGTCATCAGGAAGGTTGGGGCTGTAGCTTATGAATTAGAGCTACCTTCAGATAGCAGAGTGCATAACGTCTTCCACGTGTCTCGCCTCAAGAAGGCACTTGGACACAATGTGGTTGCTTCTTCACAGTTGCCACCATTGGACGAAGAAGGACAGTTGGTTCTGGTTCCCGAGGAGATACTTGATGTCAGAGAACGTTCCTTGAGGAATAGAACTATCAGAGAATGTTTGGTGAAGTGGAAGAACCTGCCTATGGAGGATGCAACGTGGGAAAGTGATGAGATATTGCAACACCCTAGTTTGCAATTGCTTGAGGACAAGCAATCTTGGGGAGGGCGGACTGTAATGTCCCCTTTTCAAGCTTGACAGTTTCAGTGACCGTTAGCCTTTCGTTGGGAACCCGGAGGCTAGTCGGAAGTTAAAATTAGGGTTTCCTAATTTTGAGGAGGTCATTGCTCGGAGATGAAAATTTTAATGGCGGATTCCTTCTGGGTTTTCAGAGGGCTTCGCAGTGGTCTGTTCGTCTCGACATTCAGAGTACTTTTTGGAATTTACTATTTTTAGTAAATTCTATTTTTGGCAGCTTCCAGATGAGCTCAGGTTGGGTGACTTCCGGTTTCAGATTTGATCAGTTGACTTCATCAGTTTTGGCTTTAGGGCATTCTCGGAGAAATAAGCTAAGTCATTCCAATTAAAGTCACGTTTTAATTATTATATTTCAACGTTGACCTTGGCACTAGAGTTAATGACTTAACGTTGTGTTTAAAAGTGGTCATTGAGGGTAGCGCCCTCATTAAAAGAATATTATAATTATTGCAAAGTCCAAACAAGGTATGATGGGCGCATTTATCAAAGAATGGTGTTTTAATTAAAATATCATTTATTAAAGTCTTGAAGGAGAAAGTACGCCAAAACTTGAGGAGGATAAGTTTGACCTAAAAGCTGATTTTAGGGTTGTGCAAAGTCAATTGAGAGTTATAAAGAGGAGTCTTGGTGGATCATTTGGGTTATCTTGGAAAATACACCGTTATGCTGCCGGATTGAATCTGGATCACTTCGAGGGATGAAGACCTCCTAGCATTGGGCATCACTTCGTGTTTGAAAGACATCATCAAGTGGTGAATTCAGTTTATGTGTGAGTGCATTTTAGTTCATTCATCTTGTGTTCAGTTTGCATTGATAATCTGTTTTAGTGTTTTAGTATTTCAGCTTTGTCATCATTTAATACAGCAGATCTACATTTTTGTTTGTAACTCAAAAAATACAAAAAGATTGTTTGTGGGTATTGCATTTATATTTCTGTTTTGGGAAGGCGAACCTTTGTCTCAAAAATCAGAATTTAATATGGAGAATCCAAATTTTAATGTCAAGTCGAGTTCATGCAGCTAGGCCGTACTTTTCATAACATTGGGATTTGTGCATTTAATTATTGGTTGCATATAGGGTCTGTGTCAAGCATCTAGTTTGGGCGCCTTGGTCATATTAGTCATTTGCATTTGATTTTAGGCAATTTGAGAGGATCATAAGAGAGGTATGAGCAATTGTATCAATTCTTAGTATGCTGGTTTTGCTGGTAAAAAGGCAGATTTGAGAAAATTAGGAAAACAGGAATATCAGATCCAAATCTTTGTAAAGTTTGATGTGGCTTCTTGAATTCAGCCAAGAGATATCCATTTGTATTGTAAAGATTCATATTTCTTATCTCTAACAGCTTGGCAGGCGTGTGGAATCAAACTTGTAAACTGACCAGTAGTACTGGCAGTCATTCTTGCTTGTTTAAGTCTGATTGTAATCCTAAATCTCAATCAAGTTATTGTAATTGCTAGAACTCCACCCTATGGTAGCTACTGCCTATTCCGGGTAGCAAGCACATTCTGGGTGTCGAGTAGTTTCAATTCTCAGCATTTATCTTTCAGCATTTATTTCGTATTCACTCCGTCATATGGTCGCCCCTCACTCCGCATTGGATTGGGTAGCACATACTTGACGTTGAGTTCTTTCTGCAAATTAGAATAGAAGATCCTCTGACCAATGCTCACCATCATCGGTGCCATTCTGGTTAGAGTTACAGCATAAGCAGTTTCATTCAGATCCTCTGACCAATGCTCGCCATCATCGGCGCCATTCTGGTTAGGGTTGCTTTCTCGCACGTTTAGGTTTATCCATCTAACCTTAACGGGTGCACTGTTGTAATGTTGTCATCTGATAATTTGTGAAAATCAAAAAAAAATTTGGCTTGGTACATTTCACACCCATACCTTTCAATCAATTCCTGGGCCTCCCGCGAGATTCTGTGATGCATCCGCTCCTGAAGCAATCTCGTGATATGCATGGTGAAGGCGTCATTGACACGCTTGTAATGGGTAGTACTAGCCAGGTGTAACTGTGGACAAGCCTCATGGATTTTGAACTGGTGAGAGCCACAACCAACAGGTTCCTTGTATGAGATTCCCCTATTCTTCGTCATACGAGGTAGCATGTAGATGATGTAAGAGCTCATATAAAATGTCTTTGTTCTTCTCAAGCCCAGGAGCTACTCATGCAAATTGTCACTGATCATCTTAGCCCAGTTGACGTAGTCTTTCCATTCCAGCACGAGGTTGATGTAGTAGAACATCCATGGCTCGAAAATAAATGACTGTGGGCAACCACCAACTTTGCTCAGCATCATGATGAGATCACAGTACTCCGTCTTCAAGTCATCCGCTATAATTTGCTTCGGCAACTTCGTACGAGAAGGCTTGGGATTGCTCATCCAGTGAGTATTGATCGTCTCCGTTCATCTCTTGAATGCAGAAGCATACATCCGCTCAGCTCGCTCTCTGGACTTGTAAACCATATTCCTGTGCACCGGGATCCTGAAAGGTTCACCAATGGGAGCAGGAGTGAGGTTGGCGAGAACTTGGCCATTTGGTGACATAATCGATCTGTGATCCTTCTCATAGCAATTAACGCACTCCATCATCAGCTCCGAACACTGAATGGCTGGTGGGAAACCATCAGCTGCATATAATCCGCTACGAACAATATTGTGCGAAGTAGTCGAAGGTCGATGACTTCCAATCCCCAGCATTCTGTTCTTCAAAGTTTCAATGTTGATGGAGCCCAAGTTGGTATCGGTCAGCTTGCCCAACTTTGAAATGAATTTTGACTCTTGCATAAATGTCTTGCTCAGCTTCTTTATAACTGCCTATCTGGATGCACCATTGTTATCTTTGCCAGTCGCCCTTGCCTCAGCCATCTGCAGGACAATAAACATTCATCAGCAATTTAACTTAGAAAAATAAATAAAATACTTTGCAGGGCTACCAGTCGACTTCAAGAAGTTGTAATGTTATTTCTCGCTTTCAAACCTCTTTCTTCAACAAATTCGGGCCTCGATCACTTAGCAAATTCAACACTTTCAGCAACTTCAATCTGCAACGTGAACTTCTGTAAATTCGTATTTCACACTTAGCAAGTGCGCACTTCACAAGCTTCAGCAATACGATTTTTGAATTCACACTTCTTCAATCAACAAGTTCGCACTTTTTAAACTCTTTGAAATTTCTTACTTCAAGGCGTCCTTAGCTTCAGCAATATGATTTTCCTCAAGCTTCAACAAATTCAAACTTCAGTAATCCAGAACTTCCAATGCCTTTCACTCAGCAACTCTCAGACTTAGCAAAATTTTAAACTTCTTCAAGCCTCAGCAATCCAGTCTTCTGCAACTCACTTAGAGCAAATTGAATTCTCCTCAGCTGTGAAAAAAAAGTGAGAAACTTCTCAATCTTATAGCAAAAATCGAATTCTAGAAGGAGCTAAGTATAGGCAGTGCATTAAATTTCCACTACTCCACTTCAAGAATTCGAATTTCCCTCTCCGATATTTCTGACACTTGTCTGAGAATCTCAACCTTCTAGAAGTTCAACTTTGACTGGCATGTCTCAATTTACTTTCGAAAATGTTTAATTAAATTTCATTTGTTAATCCATTTAATTCGCCAGCCGAAGCTCTGTCTTGCAAATTTTTAATTTGAATCATCTCTGACACTCTGGAAAATTCATCCATGAAGAATTCGATCGACATCATCTAGGAAATTCACTTCAAATTCGTTGTCCGGAAATTTTTTTTATCTTGAAAACACATCTTATTCACTTTGCCTTAGAAAATTTTAAATTATCCCTTGGGAAAATTTCTCAATTTGAGCACTGATTGAATTCTTCACCCAAAAAGCATTGGCGAAGTGCCGAAGACATAGAAATCCATCTATCATCTCAAATGTCCAATACCTAGAAGAAAATTTTTCCAGAACGCGTCGAACCGATGGGTACCCAACGAACGGGTTCATTTAAATTTTAAATTTTTGAGCGTTAGAAAAATATTATTCCATTAATTTAAATCCATTCTTCATCTCCGTGAACACTCCGTTGCTCATACTTGGGAAATTTGGAATTCATCCTGCATTGTCATCATTCTGACTCTGTCACTGGAAAATTGCTCGTGCTTTAAGAAGAGAAATCATCACCTTGAGTTCTAGGCGTATTTTTTAAGGAAGAAAATATTTTGCCTTAGAGAAAATTTGAATCACTCTGAAAATTTTGTATTAGAGAAATTTTACTTTGGAAGTTTTAGCTTTGATCGCTCTGCCTATGGGAAATTTTTTTTTACTTAGAAGATCTTCCTGCAAGCACATCATGTTTTACTTCCATCATCTTCAACGCCTTAGGAAAATTTTTATTATTTTGCAACTCCAGCGCCTAGCAACTTTGCTTTATTCATCACCTTGCGTTTTATCTCACTCTTGAAAGATATTTGAATTTAAAGAAAATTCCAACGCCTTTCATTTTTCACTCACCACCCTAGGCGCATCATGTGTGAAGAGGAACAAGCTCTCAACGCTTAGCATTTTATTAACTTCTGGCAATATTTTCTAACACCTTGGCACTTACCACCTTGGGCGCATTTAACACTTGAAGAAAAATATTCAACTTGCCTTAGAAAAGTTTTGTTCACCACCTGAACATCTTATCTCACCACCTTGGGCGCATATGACACTTCAAGAGGGATATTCAACTTCACCACGCCTTGGGAAAATATTTTGAACACCTTTTACCTTGTTCACCATCCTTCATTCACTTTTACTATCTTCAACTTGGGCGTATTTTGGCTTGTATGAAGGATGACTCTTCAACTTCTCCGTTTTGTCTTCACTTGACCTCATTTGGGCACATTTCCTCATAGGTGAAGGATGAAACTTGTTGACTTGTTGACTTCTTTGAATTTGGGCGCATTTCTTATGTAGAGGAGGACGAATTTCTTTGACTCCTTTGACCTTTTGTTGCATGGGCACATTTGAGAGTGGAAGGAGGATAAACTTTTTCCAACGCCATCTTGTGACTCTTTGCCTACCTTATTTTTTTCTTGGCATGGCCCCATTTGGGCGCATTTGAGCATATGTGCAGGATTAAACTTGTTGACTACTTTGACTCACTTGCAATTTGGGCTCATTTCCACCTATGGGCAGGACGGGCGCATTTGGAGGGTGGTGGAGGATAACTTCAACACTTAGAATTTTTTTTTGAACTCTCATGCTTCAAGGTGGGCGCATTTTGCCATAGCTGCAGGATGAAAAACATTGACTTTGCTTGACTTTCCAAGCATGGGCGCATTTTAGCCTAGGAGGTGGACGAAATTTCATACTTAGAATTTTTTATGCTTTCACCTTGAGTTGGGCGTATTTTGGCTAATAAGCAGGAGGACGTATTTTTAACTTAGAATTTTCTCCATGCCTCTTCATCAACTTGGGCGCAATTTTAGGTAGCTACAGGATGAAGCCCAATACTTAGCCATTTTTTTTCTCGTTGTCCCCAGCTTCTCTGTGCCTTACTATTTATAGTAAGTCTCCTGATTTTGCATCTCTGGAGCTTAGAATGATTTGAAATTTCAAACACTGCCTCCTCACAACCTTGTTACCCTGTTGACACTGCTATTTTTAGTCGGCCTGCTATTTTTAGCCCATTTCTGAAGGTGATTTGCTATAAATAGTAACTACTTGCTTTTGATATCTCCACAGCTCCGATTGACTTGAAATTTGAATGACGCGCTCCTCACCACGTGACCTGCCTGTCGACATAGGCGCATGCAACTGATTTTCTATTTTTAGCTTGCTTCCAAAATGACTTACTATAAATAGTAAGTGCTTCGTTTGACTTCAAATTTTAAGCAGAAAGCCTGAAGGACGCTGATCGCAGTGGTTTACACTGGTTTTCGAAAATTCTGACTTTTTCCCTTCTTTTCAGGTCTCGAAGCTGGAAACCCTAATTTGTTCTGCATGCATATCAAATGGTCTCCGTTTGTTTTCGTTTCTGTTGCATTGCGATCAGCTTGTGATTCTGAAGTGCTAGGAGTTGGCTGCCGAGCCGCACCTGCTAAAAATAGTAAGTTCCTTATTGAGTGACCATCTCCATTTGCATGTCAGATCATTGCGTAGTTCTCAAAAAACCCATAAGGAATATGCCAACATGCAAAGAAAACCTTGACATGCAAACCCAAAAAATAGCCTTGGAAGACTGAATTCTGAAAGTTGTTATCTCACTTTGCATGTTATACCATCGCGAAGGTCTTGAAAAACCCAGAAGGAATATGCAGACATGCAAAGGAAAACTCCGCATCTAAGCCCTGAAATTTGCTCCAGAAGCTGAACTGCTAAAAATAGTAAGTTGTCTGTTTTCGCTCAAATTTTGCACGCGAGCAGCTTGATGTGTTCTGAACACAGTGTTACAGTCGGAATTTCGAAAATGCTGACTGATTGCCTGTAATTGCATACTTACTAAAAATAGTAAGTAGTCAGAATCTGATGAAAATTTGCTGAGAGCCTGCTGGAAGCATACTGACATCAATGTTAAGCTCTGTTTTCAATTTATTCACTTCGTTCGACCTTGGACTGACCAGGAAAGATGAAACCCTAATTTCAGACTTGGCCAAATTTCACTCGTTTAAGTTCAAATACGGGAACGTCCCCGGAAAGCAGACTTCAGAAAAGAGATAGACACAGAGAGAGAGAGAAGAACCAAAGCCAAAAAGACCAGAATGGAGCAAAAATTAGGGGGTTCGAATTTTAGATTGGGCGATGTGTGAAAAGGTCACAACAAGACCTCATCCGCAAACTCTATCAACCTTGAGGTCATTTTGAAGGGCGCCCCTGAGCTACAGGGGCGCAATTTCACCATTAGAGGAAGTTTTGTGATGTGAAGTCTCTTTGTAATCTCATCTTCTGACGTTGACTGTCGGAGCTCTGGGACTCAGATGACTGCATTCGATAGGTCGTTGGATAGGGAGACTAGTCACGAAGAGATTAGATGCATCAACAATCAGGAACAACAGAAACTAAACCTGCATTAAGAAGTGCGCCCTTGAGCTACAGGGGCGCAAAAGCTGAAAAATGACAAGCTTCTGCAATCTGTAACCTCTGGAATTCTCAACTTCTGATGTCAGTTACCAGAGTTGCGAGTCTCAGATAGCCTCGCAGGATAGCTCATCGGATAACTGGGGTAATTTTGATGAGATTGACTGTGTTTATGAGCATATGCCACAAAACCTGGGCCTTCAAAAAGAAGGGCGCCCCTGGGCTTCAGGGATGCAATTTTGCTTTTTCTTGAGAAATCTTCATAAATTGATTACTGAAATCCTCGTCTTGGCCATTGAAATGACCATGCAAAGGTAGAATTGTCGTCGTGAAATGCTCCTCCATCATGAAATGCTTCGTTCTGAGTCCCCGATTCAGGTTCTAATCAATGGATATTGCCTTTGACAGACAAAACATTGACAAAACTCCATGCTTGATATTGCCCAAAAACTGTATTTGACATCATTTTAGCAAGGTTTAGACTCTTTTAAGCAAAATGCCTTGATGAAGCAAAAAAATTTGGTTTGGGTACAACAGATATATTGATTCTGATTTGGTAGGGTGTGTCACTGATCGGAAGAGCACCTCTCGATGTTGCTTCAGTTTGGGGTCTGCGATGATATCCTGGTGTAGCAGGAAGTAGTCTTCAGTGGCACTAAGCAGAATAGAGGGCATGTATATTTTGCAGCTGCTGTGGCAACTCGAGAAGCAGTGTGGCTTCGGAAGCTCCTTGCAGGATTGTTTGGACAATTGTTGGAATTGACTGTCATCCATTGTGATAATCAAAGCTGTGTGAAGCTTTCTAGCTAAGAGGGAGACTCAACATCAGTGATCTTTTGTGAGTCGCTTAAATGCATTTCTCTCTGTGAGAGAGATTTGAGGTGCAAGCCCTTGTTAATTGTAAGAGACCAGGTGTCTCTCAACCCAAACCCTCTGACTATAAATGTGTTTTTCTGTTTGTTTTGTAATTTTTTGGTTTTTTTGTGGTTTTTTGCAATAAAAGAGAAAATGCGATTTTGCAAGAAAATGATTGTAAAAATATAATAAAATACCAGAAGACTGTTTTTGACAGGAATAAGCCTACAATTTGATGCCTGATGATTTATTTATCTTCCAGAATAATTTCAACTGCGAAATACAATCATGCAAGTAAAAAGGAAAACTATTATTTAAAGAACCTGGACTAGGTTGCAGCCGCCTGAAGAGAGCCAATAAAGGTACGGCCAAATAGAAGAAACAATCTACAGACCACAATTAACGCCAGAGCTCTAGAACCCCTAGGCGCCCAGAATAAAGGAAGCAGAGGATCAAAAATCAAGACGTCTAGCTGAATATGAATGGTATGGCCTTGCTGCTGTGATAGTACGGCTTGTACCAGCAAATGAAGAATCCGTACTGCCTTGAAGTTTGTGCCAGATGCAAAACAAAACACTGCCAATGCAATATTCTGCTTTCATGATTTGTAAAGGCATGACGTTGTCAGATGCCCTTGAATCAATTATACAATTGCTAAGCTTATATCCTCCCATATACAAAGATATGTAAAAAGGTTTTGGCTTTTCTCCGGCTGGCACAGAAGATGCTAGCAATGTGGGCTGCATGATGATTGGCTTCTGAATTACTTTGAGAATCCGATCCATTTGATCGGGTTGATCCTGGAGATACTCTAGCTGTGAAATCTGTACCTTCGTCTTCATCATGGATGTCACTATGTCAAAACTCATCGAGGACGAGTCTTGAGAAACTGGTGTGACGAACTCATGTGTAGATTTGGGATTGGAAGTAGAAGCTTCTTTTCCCTTTTCATTGGATTTCCGTCTTTCGTCTTCCTCTTTCTGTGCTTTGAAATGCTGAGCACGTGTAAACACAGGTGTTGACAGGTTTTCATGATTGACAGCAAGATTGTACTGACGGTAGTCTTGTTCTTCTTGATTTACGGGTTCGCTATGAAAGTATCCCGTTGCGGAGTCGCCAACGAAATTGTCCATTTGAGGTGGAGCAACGTTCGAATTTGAAGGTACTGCATTTGAGCTTGGAACTGCATCTCCGGCATATCCCATTATCTGGTTCATTCTCTGATTCTCAGGACAAGAAGATCCAGTGTGTTCGTCTGAATCATGGAAACAACAGAACACATTGGATTTCTCAGGTTCTGCTTGTCTAGGTGGTCCTGAAAACTTCAGCTTGAAGTTGTTAAATGATTGGAAATTATTTTTCTTCGGCTGATAGGGTTGTTGAGGCTGGTACTGCTGTTGAGGCTGGTGCTGTTGTTGTTGTTGATATGGTGGTGGTGTGGGCATTGCTTGCTGCCCTTGGTTGGGTGATTGTCTTTTGAGGATTGTCACCTTGTTTGCTACTTTCTGTAGCAATGGATCTGCTGATGCTTGGACCAGCGGTCTGATAGCATCATCCTTCATCTTTCCTGTAGCGATCATGTGATCCTCAAGCTCGATAGCCTTCTCTTGAGCTACCAGCAAGTCTTCTTCATGACTGCCTTTTATGAAAAAGGCTATCTCTGAGGGAAGGGCGTTGATGAAGCTGCTCATCAGGATCTCATCAGATGGATTCAGTGTGTGGGAAAGTCGTGTAACAAGGCGGTTAAACCTTGCTACAAACTCTCTCATCGGTTCTGTGGAATCCATCTTTGAGTTAGATAAACGGGCAAACAGTTGATGACTGTCTTCAACAGGTCTGAATCTGGCCAAGAACTTTAGCTCATGTCTTCCCAGTTTGTGATAATTCCAGGTTGCAAATGATTGAACCAGTCAGCTGCATTTGCTTCAAGAGTTTTGACAAAGAGTCGAACGGCGATATCTTCATGTGGCACAGACAGAACGGAACAGGCTGCTGTGAATGCTGAGAGATGTTCATCAGGATGTCTAGTCCCGTCGCCATAGAATCTTGGGAAATGCTTCCGTGATCCCTTGGGAAGTTCATGGTTATTTTGTAAGGCCAATGGACCTATGTTGTTACCCCATGGAATTGGGGCAGCACGTCTGGCAACTCTTGCATTTCGGCCATTGCCGAAAAGATTGTTGACATAGTTACCGTTGCCATTGTTGCCATTGCCATTACCATTACCGTTGTTGCCGTTATTACGGCCATTGCCGTTATTACGGCCATTGCCGTTATGAATGTTAACGTTGTCGGCCAGGTTCTTGCTGTGGTTCTTCTAGAAATTGCTCTCGAACCTCTTGAAAGATCTGCTCTGTGTCGGATGCTTCTCCGACGACTTCTTGAAAAAGAGGATTGGTCCTCCTTCTCGTATATACTTGGTAAGCCAGGATGTTTACTGCCACGCAGGTGGTGGTAATACTGGTCTTTCGGCTGCTAGATCAGCCTTTCTTTCTTCCTCGTCCAGAGTAATGGCTGCAACTCTCCATTGAGCTGGTGATGTATTCTTCTCGAAGATGAAGATCCGCAGGTTACTGATGATATCCGATTGCTCTCCTTCAATGTATGTGAGATCTGGTTGGAGAGTTGCTGGAACAAGATCAGGTTGCTCTATTGGTGCCCAAGGACGCTAGGTAGTCATTCCCGTGACATAAAAGCATTTAGCTTTTCTTGAAGTTTGATGCCTCGTTGCCCCACGGTGGGCGCCAGAAAACTGTTGGCGTTTAATTAGCACCTCTGGAGTGCTGATTGTAAATGTTCAGCTATTTCAAATGTTTTGCAACACTTCTTCGTTATTTAAAGAGAAGTCCCTCTCTGCTGGGAGCAATGCATAAGGAGGGGAAATGTAAACTAAAGTTCCTATCTTTTTATGCTTCAGTGGTAGGACACAAGGGTGCACAAACACAATGCGCCGTAGCTAAGCTTTTTCTCTGGTTTCTGCAGATCTCAACTACGACTATTCTAGCTTTTATCTATCCAATACCTTCAAGGTAAACAGAGCATGAGGGTAAAGGAGTGGGAATGGGTTGGTTGGATCACCTGAATTCGCTGTCTTCTGAGAATATGACCGAGGCTCTGAACTCTCGGGTATACACCGAGATAAGGTTGGTACAAGCAAACACTCTTGATGGTAAACTAGATCTGAGACCTGCCAAGGAGGAGGGACTCCTATCCGAGGTATGGGTTAGGAAATAGTTTACGAGAAACAACAAATTTGACGATGTCTCGGCCAACGAGCTTGCTAAGGAGGAGGAACTCCTATCCGAAGTATAGCTTGAAAGTCAATACATTAAACAACAACGAACAATAACTGTTAGTAACAAATGTCCAAGGAGGAGGGACTCCTATCTGAGGAGGGAAATGAAACAACGAGCTATTAGATACAAGACGTAGACATAACTCAAATAGATTGACCAAAATGCAAGCGCCTTTTGATATTCTCCTTCAAAGTTTTATCAACGAATTACAAAGGTTGGGAAAGCAAAGGCACGAAATCATGCACAATTACAATCGACCAACGAACTCTCATCCAAGAGTGAACAAATATCCGCTTTCAAAGCTGTTGGAAACAATGGCGCAGCAATTTTTCGTAGCAAGTAAAAGTTAAACAAACAATGAGCCCAAGGCTCTTATTTATAGAACTCAAAGGAGTGGGCAACCCCAAAATCTCCTTGAGTTAACAATGAGTTCTTGCCAATCAATTAGCAAGATTTATTGCTAAAAAGGGGGAACAAGCAGTTAACTGGAAAACTACTTCATTTAACTGAAAGTAAACAAAGAGTCAACTGGAAACTACTTCAGTTGACTGAAAGTAAACTAAAGGTGAACTTTAATGAAAGTATCCCTCCAAAATAGACATCCACATTTAGTGGAGATCTAAGATCCACAAATCATGGAAGTCAATTAGACATCCTTAATCAGTGGGATCTGACAATGCATGATTTAAGGAATATGGAGTTAAACTTGGAAAGAAGCATCAAGTTAACTCCAATTACATTTAATATCATCTTGAGTTGACTTGGAAAGAAGCATCCAGTCAAACTCAAGTCTCATAAATGCCAATTGGGAGGTAGGACGTCCTTCTTTGGTGCATTTATAGCTCACCATTAATCAACAGTGTTTCTATCCATTGATTGACTTCATCAGCTTCTGAGGAGTTAATGCTCTGTAGAATGATGACGTGGCATCGCAGCATGATCTCAACCGTTGTGAGTTGATTTCCGAAGTCAATACACTGAGATGCTGCCTCTTCAAACTTGGTTGATAAAGCTGCTACCTTAGCCAGCTTGCAACCATCTAGATCATCAAGAAAGGTACTGCGGATGACATCCCTGAACTGGTTCTGTACAGTGACCATCTTGATGTATTCTCCTCCCTCATGCTGATATTCCATGCAAGGGAAAGATATCACCAACATTCTTGCGAAGTTGATAATAGTGGCAACCACCCGTCTGTAATCAATCAACTCTACTGAATGAGCGTCATAGGCTTTCACCTTGTACGCCAATTGTTCCTTCCAAGCAAAGAGATGTTGCTTGTTTTCCTCATAGTATACTGATTGATATGCCAATTGCAAATCTGCAATTGTGCTTTCGTCTTCTAGCCTCCTTTCTGCAATCCTTTGTTTTGATTGCTGGATCTCTGCATGAAGTCCATGTGCTCTATCCCGTAACTGGTATAGATTTGCCAGTATACATCTACCCTTGAGAACAAACTCTTCCACTTGATCTCTCAAGTGTTTACCGAATGTTATCAATTGCCGATGATTTTGTTCGGTGGGGAGATCTAGGAATCCTGCTGGTAGGGCTGAGACGTTTGGGGTGCCATGTATCAAGTTGGTTATGTATGACCTCAGTTTCTGATTTTCAGCCTTTAAGGCTGCCTTTTATTTACCATCCTTAGCCATTCTTTCTTGTGTGCTCACCAAAGCTATTCCAAGAAGGTCTGCCTCCACCTGTCGTGTAGTCTTCCCGAGGTTAAGTTGAGACAAAGTGTAGTCTTCTACTTGAACCTCGTGTATGCTTTTCTCTACTGGTGGGGCAGCAGTCTCTATGATGATCTCACACTCTGCATTGCTTTCTATGTGAACTTGTTTCTTTAACCTTTTCGCTGACATGTCTTGTGGGACGTGGTCGAATTTGGTAAAGTCAAGTTCATAGGAGGGTTTTTCCCTCTTTCTTCCTAGGAAGCCTTCAAGCCAAATAGAATCTCGGCGAACTTCACTAGGAGGGATGTGAGGCCCTTGAATGCTAGATGTGTGAGACTGTGCTGGAGCAATGTCTCTCGGTGGCGAATCCAAGTCGATGAGGACTTGTGACCGCTGTGATATTGGTTATATTGGTAGCTCTGCTTCCATAACAGGCACCGTTTTTGCTGTTACTTCTACTGTTGTTGTTTTTGCCCTTGGCTCTGCCATTGGTTCTTGAACAACTACTGCTGCTGGCTCTTCCGTGATAACTTCTGTTGGATTAGGGGTAGCAGTCTCTACTCTTTGTTCTGGGGCAGCAATACCCGTGATTATTTCAGGACTACATATGGCTTTCTCCACAGGTGTCCTCTGTGTTCTAGGCTTCGTAGGCTTTGACATCCTCATCCCTCGGGGAGGATTGCACCATTGCTTCTGCCTAGGTTTCCTTTTTGAAGTGGAAGGTGGTGGAGACTGAACCTGTGGCGGCTCTGTTCTGTGAGGTATCACCTTCCTTGATTTCTTGTTGTCGAGATAGAGTTGGCTATTTCTAACCACTCTACTCGTTCTTTCCTCTATAGACGTGTTTTCCTTGGCATACCAATCCACTCTTGGGAGTGGTTGGGAGTCAACTGAATCTGCGAAGAATGACGGGAGAATGACTTCCCCTTCATCATCGGACAGACCCTCGATGTCTGTTGACATAAAATCAGCAATTTGTGGGAGTCTGAACCTGTTGTAGTTCCTTCTTCGCACTTCATACTCGTCTTGACAATTTACCCAATAGTCTTCCATAGAAGACTTATGTGACGAGTGTTGCTCGAGATGTGCCGCATAGAGCCCTCTGGGATCATAGGATCTTCTCTCAATGTGTAATGTCCCCTTCCAGTTGACATCTCTCAGTGCTTGAGATTAGCCTATTATGTGACCCTCGTAGGTTGATAGGGTGGATAGAAGGTCTAGCTGAGGCTTGGCTTGGCTTCTGTTGGTAGAATCATTCAGTTTGGCTTTCATTCGGGGTCGTTCGGACATCATTTGCTTGACTTACTATTTTTAGTAAGTGGAGACACTCAGCAGAGCACCCCTGCTATTTTTATCAGTATCATTTGGTCGTATGCGGATTCAGTCGCTTATCATCTGGCTTCAGACGGTTCGTCATTTGGACTTGTTTTGAGAGAGATATTAATATTTCTTTGCTAAAATAAATATTAATTAATTAAAGGTTTATATTATAAAGTTATAATATAATTAAAAATTATAACTTAAGTGACTTAAAGGAAGGGGTCGACCAACATGAAGAAGGGGCCACTTTTCAATTATATTTTATAATTAAAAGTGCGTTCGAGACTTTGGAAAAATTAAAAGAAGAATTCGAACTTTATTTAAATGATGCTTTTTTGAGAAAAGTCGACCCTCTTGAGAATATAAGGTTTTTCATTGTGAAGAAAGAGGATCATGTTATGAAATCGAATTTTTGCCAAGTGCTTCTTCAGAGAACAGAGCCTAGGGTTCCAGTTTTCATTCTGCATTGGAGAACGAACCATCTTCAGTGTCTGGAGTTCAGAGGCTCTGAAATATCAGCTGATTTATTGCTTGTCAGAGAGATAGCTTCATTCAGAGGTTATCACAGAGCTTATTCAGAGATTACATCTTCAGAGTTTGAATCCGTAAATCATTGGACAGAGAGATATTCTTGGGCGGCTAATTTGGCTTCACATCTGGCATCTTACCAAGGTCGTACGATTTCCTTTATTGCTGTTGCTGAGCCGTACCTTGCTGCAGCTGGGCCGTACCTTCAAGTACAGGCCATACTTTTCTGTCTTGGGCAAAACGCCTCATCTTGTTGCTTTCTGACTTCACCATTTGGGGCGCCTTCACCTCTGGAATCTTTTGCAAGCATCTGGTGGAGGGAGAAGTTATTATTTATGATGGCCCTACTTTTCATCCTCATTTTGGAGCACCTGTAATCAGCAAATCAGGTTTTTCATTAATGCAATCAGTTTTGCTTTTTTAATTTGCATGTTAGGGTTTGAATATTGTAAACATCGAGAAAGTGTAATAAAACTATTTGCCATCGATCTGGAGATTCAAAATTGTCAGTTTTCCTCTTATAGAATTTATTATAGATTTTTGAAGCAATTTCTTTCAAAATCGCATTTCATCTGTTATTGCAAAAAAACACAAAAAAATAAAAAACACTCAAAAACAAGCAAAAACCAATAGTTTCAGAAACAGTGAGAATAGGGGTTTCTACACAATGAGATACTTGAGATTAAACCTCACCATTTCCTGAGTCGTCATCTTAGCATCTGCTGCGAATCCGCATCTATAGAGTCTCATTCCAATGGGAAAATTAACAGCTGTCTTCCTCTTCAAGCGCAAGTAGACATGAACCTCGGACAACTGTCTCAGGAATTCCATGAAGACTACCCTATCTAAAGGGTATCTTGGTAGCATGGCGGGGTGACCAATGTAGCCATACACGCGTATGTAGGAGAATGTAGGGAATTGGATGAACCAATCCGCCCAATCTGCCATTGCCTCTCTAGCTGTCTGTGAAATGCGTACGTGCATCTCATGGTCTAGCTCACGTACGGTGTGCATAATGAAGAGATCACTCGTTCTTTTGAAGTGTCGCTCCGCTTGAGTAAACTCAAGACATGTGAAATGTTCGTGAACCTTTTGCACACCTAAGGTTCCCACATTGTTCAATATCTTGAAATCGCCTTGGAAGGCAATCAAGTATACTAGGTAAGAGCACATGTGAAACCTGTGAGCTTCCAGATACCCAGTGATTTGTCGGTGGAGTGTGTCACTAATCAGAGTGGCCCAGTCATAATATTCCCTTTTGCCAATGATTTTAGCAATGACATAGTACATCCATGGCTGGAATTGATGACCATTCTCTTCTCCAGTGATTCTATTGAGTAGAGTGATTAACACTGCGTACTCATTTTTACATTCTCCTCGTCCCACCAACTTAGGCAAGTTTGCCTTTGTCACTTTTAGCCATTTTTCAGCTATTATCTTTTGACATTTGTCCTTAGCTGTCTCAAATGCCTTCTCACATTCCGTCACTGATATGACTTTGCTGTTAGGACATGATGGAATATCAAAACACCTTTCGATATCCTGAGGCTTTAGACTGCAAACAATTTTTCCATCCGCTGCTCTGATTTCTCTAGTGGTAGGATTGTAATGCTTGACACAAGCGATTACAAGCTCTATGCTTTGTAGTGTGATGGGAATTGATGCGGCTTGCAGCAACCCGGATTCTTCAATATTCTGCAATGTGATTTGATTCATGCCTTCTAGCTGCTCCAAATCAACCACTGGATTTACTTGATGTAAATTTGTGTCAACTATTTTCAAGTAATCATGGAGTAAGACCGTCTTGGTCTTGTATTGTACCTAGGAGTACTGCATCTTGAAAAACTTAAAGATTGACTGTAAGCTTGACCTTGTTCAGATGATTTTCGGAAACCCCTGAAAATAGCGCCTTGCCGAGAAGTATTTTTTCGGAAAAAATATGGCACATGGGTTTTGTTCGTGCTTCAATGCTGAACAAACCCAGTTCCTCATAATTTTGATTCTGAAACTTTTTCGGAAAAACCCCCAAAAATAGGGGCAGCAAGTTTGCTGATTCTGGAAAATTTGTCGAGATGGGTTTCTTTGGAAAATTATGCTGAATCTACCCAGTTGATCTGATCTAATGTAGCCTGTTGCTTTTTCTGTAAAATGCAAGAAAACCTAAGACCAGAAAAGAGGAAGTAGACAGAAGATGGATTGGAAGTTTTTATCTGATTTCCTGAAAAAATCTGTCTCTGATTCCAACCTTAATTTAGCAATTCTCTCCTGCTTCAGATCTGCAAGAAATTTTGAAGAACAGATGAAAACCTTGTCCAGATCTGTCAATGGCGTCCTTGAGAGCTTGTGGCTGTTCTTGATTTTTAACCTACAATGAAATAATGAAGTAGGACGCTTTCACCTTGAATATATATATTCAAGCCTTAGATCCACAAGTTTGGGGACCTAATTCAAGCTCAAAAGTGATTTTGGCTTGATCTGAAGTTCAAAAAGGTGATTTCCACTGATCGTGGAGTGTTTTAGCCAATTTTAACTCAAAAGCCCTTGACTTTAGTCAACAACTTGACCCTTGACTTCTTTTAGGCGTCCCTTTTGGTTTTTTGCAAGTTTTTAAATATTTTCTTTCTTGAAAGACCTTTGTTTGATCTTGAATCTAGCCTGATCTGTTGATCTTGAGATGTCGCTAATACATTCACTGCGGAGCTGGATCCATACTGAAAAGAAGTGTCTGGGAAACATGATGATGAAAAGCTGAGTTTAGGGCTTCAAAAGAAAGGGCGCCTTTTCCAAGAAAGGGCTCTTTTGCTAATGCCTTGGTGAATTTTCAATCTTCGTTCTTCAGCCTTTCGAAATGACCTCTCGTGCTTTGATTTGGATTTCTCGTTGATCGGAGAGTCAGATGATTTTGCTTGGTATCTCATCAGGTAGCCAACTCTGTTCTGCCAAAGATGACTGACTTCAGAAAACTTGGATTTCATTCTAGGGTTCCTTTATTCAAGGGCGCCCCTCCTTGAAAAGGGCGCTTTTGTCTTTTGGCTTGATCATCTTCATCTGAAAAGTTGCCTACTTTGATCCTGATTCTCTATTGACTGCCCTGTCAGATGTCTGTGCTTTCAGTTGTGTTGTCGAGATCTACCTAGGCTGAGAAAGTTATCCTAGGAAGCCTTTTGTCGTTTATCAACATCTGGAGGTCTAAAAGGAAGGGCGCCTTTCTTTTGAAAAGGCTCTTTTTTTCTTTAATTTCCACCTTTTACAGTCATTTCCTGATATTTCTTCAACCGCCTCTTTTCACTTCGTCAACAACTGCTTGTGATCTATTCCTTAGATGATTTATCTGTTTGTTTCATTGTCGCGCCAGCAAGCAAACGTCAAGGATGATTGCCTTGGAAGATCTGGGTGACTTCATTTGACCTTAAAAGATCATGGGCGCCCCTGCTTGAAAGAGGCTCTTTTCAGCATGTGAACTATCTCTCCTTCGTAACATTTCCAGAGTTAGTCAAATTTTGACTTTTTTCATTTTTAGGAATTTCCTTCGTCAAACGGCATCATTTTAGACCTTTTCCGCCATGATTGTGTCGTTGAAGCTTTTCAAGCTTAGCTTTTAGCTCCTGGTATTGGCCAATCTGCCATTAATGGCTGCGGAGCTCCTAACTGTATTCCTGAAAAATAGAAATAGACCCACCAGAGTAAAACATGTCTTTTGATGATTCTGACTTGACCAATGTGATCATGAAGCCTTTTATTCCTATCAAAAGCATTTTCAATCATTTATGGGAAGGTCCTATTTTCGGGGGTTTCCCTGAAAATAGGGGCGTAAAACCCTAATTTTCAAATTTTCAGAATTTTGCACACGTGTTCCTTGACAGAAACCCACCAAGATTCTATGATTGGTTTGACCTAAAATAGACTTTACATGGCATTTTAACAAGATTTAGCTCAATTTATACAGAATGCCAAAAAATTTATTTTGGGTACAACAAAAGGCAATGTTTTTCCTACACTGTGCAGGCCAACCTCATTTCCATTGCTTTATTGAAGATTTGTAGATCTCTCATTTTTCTTCTCCTAGAACTTATTGGTCTGATAACTATTTTCCAAAAGTCAGGGAGATGTTTGAACTTTGAACTGCTATCTGCTTGATGACCGTATCTTATTAGATAAACACACATAAGAGAAGCTGTAGATTTGTATTGTTTGCAATGCTAATTTTTATTAGTTAAACTTAATATACTTTCTTGCAAGAAGAAGCAATTTTGTAGTCCAATCATTTAATTTGCTTGTATTTGATTGGTCATTCCCCCAATCTGCAAAGTTTTGCTTCCTTGGGAAGATCTGAAATCCAAGATATTTTTTTGGAATGTTGCTTCCCCAAATCCTAGTATCTTCAATATCATCCTTTTATTTTGTATTAAAGTGTGTTGAAAGAATAGCTGTTAAATATTCTAGTTTGTTTCCACAATGCAAAATTTTTTCCATAGGGAATTTTTGGCTCACTATACAGATTTTGATTATCTCAATGTTTTTGAGTTCCAATTCCGAACTCATCTCAAGAAAAGTGATGATTTAGAAAGGAGAAAGTTTCAAAGATATCACATATACTGTTTTCTTGATGATAGTCGTAGATATCAACATAGTGTTGGTTCCAAATATCCAAGATATATGTTTATTTTAAGCTGGACATTATAATGATTATTGTGTTTTCCCTTGATAGAGTGCCACCTATTGGCATTCACTTGGCATCCACTTGGTAGAAGTCGTATTCTGATCCATGTAGGTATCATGCTGGGCAAATTCTCCATTTGATTGAAAGCTGATGATCAATGTTTCTTAAAAAGTCTCGATTGTTTGATTTACCATGGCCCTCCTTGGAAGATCAGGTCCTTCTCTTGTTTGGTCGAGAAAACAACCACTATTAAATAACCCTTTGGCATTACAACTAGCTTGATGGATCATGAAGGTTGATAGTTGTTTTGTACCCAAAGTTAAGAGAGTTTTGGGTACAAAGAAAGCTCCTATAAATCTGCATTTTAGAGCTCTTTCCTTGTGTGTCCATGGTTGATGCTACATTTCATTCACAGAAATGGAGATCTCATGCGGTGTAATAGGCTCCCCCTAATTGCATATAAATTTTTTCTGATTTTACCAGTTGAACTGTTAAGGCATTTCGTCAAACATTTTCACCTTGCATGCTGTTCTGAATTGTTATCACTGATTTATAATTCTTATTCATGCCATATATTCGCTCAAAGGTTAACTCACAAGAAATAACTCAGGAATGTAGCTCCGATTTTCAAATCAATACATATGACATAGCATCATTGAAAATATTCAATTTCCACTAAAGCAATTTACGGAGATATGACTACAGAAAAGTATCTCTGAATATATTGGGTACATAGAGTTACAAGAGATATAAACTTCCTGACCTGATATAATTCACACCAGCTTCTGCTTTCAGTTTTAATGATACATATAAAGACTGAATGTTCCCGCTTCAGTATTCACTAATGTATAATAGAAGTTTCAATCTACAGATTCTAAACTGAAGTTTATAATGTTCTCGGGATGCTACAACACCATACAGGTTGTCCCATTTTTTATTGAACACTGCTCATATAGGAATTGAGTCCATAAATAAACCACAACCTCACCATTCCATCGTTTTTACTCTATCAGCTACAACACTTCCCAGATTGAGACGGCGCGCCCATAAATAGAACCGAATTTATACAGCAATAAAGGGTAGCGGTTGAAAACTCCTATGTTAATTTTCCTTTGACCGGCCAGTTTCCAATTCTTTGTCTTCTCCGACGTAGGCTTTGGATTTCTATAATACCCAACTCTTCCTAGGAAATACTTTCCCCTGTGACTCCCAGTTTCTGTGAGTGTGCTATGAAAGTCCAACAATAATTTAAAAATAAAACACTTCTCATTAGCACGATAACTTTTAGGACAATTGCAGTTCCATTAGTAAAGGATGCAGTGATTCAAGGAACCATTAATATACATAGCTCGGATAGCTTTAACAATTGACCTTAACAAAGAATCCCGATAACTTTAACTCACTTCCAAAATATTACCTTTGACTCCTTATTTCTCTTAGGTGACGTGTCTCTTTGAATTAATACTTATTGTGATATTCAATCATTCTCGTAGTATGCCACCGTTTTGAAGTATTTCTCTGAAGTATGCCACCGATTTGAAGTATCGCAGACATGTGACTGTTGAGAACCCGGTAATCTTCAACATACGAGTGATTTGCTTAGAAACTCTCACGTCGACCTTCCTCCTTTGCTATGCGTCCCTTATGAATTGCGACCCTTCATAAGACTTGCGACGATTTTTTTTTAAAACCACTTTTCATGTTTTTTCCTTCCCAAGCTCCAATTGAAGGAATCGGTTAATGATAAAGAAATGACAGTCATAAATAAAATGTATTGCATCTCTTCGTTGACTTGTATACTTAAATTCTTTAGTCCTTACCAACATGAATCTTCACTACTCTTTGTGCTAATCTTTATATTGACAGCAAGAGGAAATAGTAATGACATTAATTCTTGAAGCAGCTCCCGTTATGTTCTTGAGCTCCTGATTATAAGCAACCTGTATTCAAATATGACCGGCTCACATTCACATAACACATTCCCAACGATGATTGCTCTTAAATTCTCTAACCTGAAATCTCTCTACTCTGCCGTATCAAGGGTATTTGGTGTCCCGTGATCTTCCCTGAAGCTCCAATGTAACTCCCTATAGGTATATCTTGTTCGCGTGTGGTATTTGCTAACAAATAATCAAATTCAAACTATGCAATATTAATTCAATTCTGAATGCAAACCAATAACCATGAACCCGTGCCAATACAATTCTAATTAGCTGTGTGCTTGTATTCATATACCATTCAAAGAGAATACATTACTTTTCTTTATCTTCCCTTTAGACATTTGCAAATGTGCTGTGAAGGGACCTTTCGACTATCAGCTCATACACAGTTCGAATGATATTTCCTGTTCATAATCCGAACTGAACAAGATGATATTCTTATATCTCTGAATATATACCTTCCTTCACCCAACTAGAATGTGAGTTCCCTGACCATTCCTGGACCGAATTGAAAACTGAATTTGTCTTTCAAAGGCTTCACAAAATTTACAAAAAAACTAACCAATTAAAATCAACTGAAAAATCTGAATGACTTTGCTAGTTCAGAAATTGGGTTTCCGTCCAATTCTGAGAACGTGAGGGTTTTCATCCTCAAGTTACAAGAAAGAGCCAAGAGCTCCAAACCACAATCAACCATGCCCCCTGCAAATGAATTTCCAAAACTTTAATTCTTTTCTCTTTAGTAACTCCTCGTGTGTCTTCTTGAATTCTCAAGCACGAAGTCGAGCCAAGGCTAGGAGGCATTCATTCCTCGAAGCAATCCTGTTACCATTTCGACAGCATAACAATATAGAAGTCATAAGATACTGAAATGAAGGCCCAAGGCTTCCTTATATAATTTTGAGAAGACCCTCCAGAAGCTTCTAGAAAAGAAACCCTAATTTTCAAATTTGAATTGTCTTCTTTTCCCTCCAATTTGGGCGCCCCCTTTCTCAAGGTTTAATTTTACTTTATTTTAAAATCTTCACTCCATAAAATGGGCGTCCTTTTCTCCAAGTAATATTTTGAACTTTAAGAATATAAAATATTTCCTCCATGAGAAAATACCCCTCAAGGTCCCCTTCTTTAAAACAACTTAAAGTCATAATACTAGGACAAGGGGTTATTTTATAAAATAAAACATTATTGTCTTTAAAATACTTATTCCTCCAAAATGAACCCCTTAAGCCAAAAATCAGAATTACCCAATGAACTGCCAGAAGAGGAAGGCTTGCTGAGCTGATGCTGACTGGACCATTGCTAAAAGTAGAATTTACTAAAAATAGTAAATTCGGACAATCGCTCGGATCAAACTGCATGCGACACCATTGCAAAGCTTTCTGAAAACGCAAAAATAGTCCGCAATCCAAAATCCCAAACTTCGAGATGTAGCTGTCATAACTTACTAAAAATAGTAAGTTCGGAAAGGTTGCCCGAAGCAGTTGCAAGTCATACCTCTGCGAAGTTCTTTGAAAACCCAAAAGGAATCTAGACTCCAAACATCCATACTTCAACAAGCAAAACCCTGAATCATCAAGAGAACCCATCAAACAGCCGGAAACCCTAATTCTGCCACTGACCAGCCGACAACACACTGGGAATAGGCTACCAATCACTGAAAAGTGAAGTGCTAAAAACGGGGACATTACAGCCTTGATGTCTTTCTTCCTCCATTGCCACTTCTCTTCTTCCTCTTCAGGTTCGGGAAGTTTGGTCTCCACAAACTCAGCCAAATCATTCTCTACTAATGTGAGCATGATTCTAAAGCTCCATGAAGTATGGTTGGATGCTCCCTCGAGTCTATCCTCGATTTTCAATCTGTTCACCATCTTGATTGATGTAGAGATAGACAAAGAATTAAGATGAAGAAAATAGAGTAACGCTGTAGTATCAAATTTGATCACAATCTTCTCAAACCCGTTTTGATACCATGTTAGTTTTATGATCAGATTGAATGCACAAAAATTAATTCAAAACACAACACAATACACAGCAGATACCTTGGGAAAACCCTCCTCTTGAGGGAGAAAAACCCAACCAATAATATCTCTTATATTATTGATTGTTGAAGAGAACACTTTTACAAATGAGGCCAATAAGAGAGGCCAAAATAGTGCACCAACAGATGATGCAAACACAGATTTTATCTCGTGTAATCTGCTAACACAGAACTGAAGTCTTTACCAACATCACACTGCACATATAATGAACTCGCACTGCTCCAAGATGATTTCGCACTTGAGAGAATAAATGAATCGAACTGAATGCTGAATGGATTACAAATGATGGTGTATATATACCAAGTGATGGGAGAGACGTGTCTTTTCCAAAGAAGCAAGTCGGCCTCAATAAGAAATATATCTTTTACTAAACAATAAGTCGGCAACTTCAAGAATGCGTCTCTTTTGAAATTCACGCCTCTTGAACAAGGTCGGCTTTGTTAGGAAAATCATATCTCTTCATTAATAATTGTTTGCTTAACAAATAGAAGTGTCTCTACAAAAAATCGTGCCTCTTGAGTCTTCATAAATTAAATAGCATGAGGCTATTATTTAATTTATTGCAAATAAAGAGATTGCTGGAAGAATACTTCTGACGCTGCAAGTGAAAATCAACAATTAAATGGCCCCTTCCGACATAAAGTTATAATATAACTTTATAATATACTTTTAATGATTAATTATTATTAAAGTCACCTTTAATAATAATTAAATATTATAACTTGCACATTAATCTTTAATTTTCCAGGCCAACTGAAAACTGGGATCAACACTGAACTCACTACACGTCCAGGTGTCTTACTATAAATAGAAACACTGGACCCTCATAACTTTTTGACTTATTATAAATAGTAAGTGTGTGAAACTGAGTCCTGAATCACCAAACGAAGGCCAATCCTGAACCACCCGAAGCTTTGGAGAAGAAACCACCCTGATATCTGCCAAACAAGACCCTTTAACCATCTGCATTAGCCTACAAGGGCCAATTAATAGGCTAATCTACCAAGAATTGGAACGAGCTAAAAAGGGGACATAACAACCACCTAATCAATTGTACTAATATGTTTACTATTCTATTCTAAAAGTGATATGAAAGAATATAGTTTTTCAACAAACTTCACATGCTTGAGAGAATCACATCGTATGTGAGTTTTATTTAATTAAATATCTAAAGCATCATTTCTTTATATTTCTTTTCATGTTCTTGCCTGAGAATGATAGTAGTTCCATGATATGCACTTGGTTGTAACTTTCTCTTTTGACTTTGGGACAATTTTCAAGAACTTGATTATTTGTAGTAAAAAAAGCATGTAATAGAAGATTCTATATTTTTAAACGATAAAGATAATTATAGTTTTGAAGCATCTATTACTAGATTTAATTTTGTAATAGTGGTCGACAAGTTCTTTCAATTCTTGAGTTAATTGGAGATGCTATGTTGGCAGCAAGTCCTACAACGCTACAACACAGGATTGAGCAAAACTGGGCCTTTATTGATATTGTTAGAAATGTTGAATTGTCGTCTTATTCCACTTTACAGGTGAGATTTATAAACCTTTCTACTTGTTAACCTAATATAATGAAATTTAAACTTGCAACTTTAATGTATTGCATTTTTATTGTTTTATCCAAAAGTATTTGTTAGAAAGTCTTACATAATTCTCTCTTTAGATGGCATGTAGAGACAAATGGAAGGGTTGCATGGCATTTTGGGTTGCTAACTAATCTAGTGTTTTGGCTCTAGGAAAAAAAGGTTGAAGCCTAATGTATTTGTCTTCAAAATTTACCATTTGTAGCTTTTCCCTAATGATAAATAAGATTTTCTTGATTCTTGTTGAACATAACATATATAGACTTATGTATAATGATCTTTAGAGCAAGGTAGGCATCTTTTCTTGCGCCATCTATATAGGTAGTTTACCATGTTTGTGTGTGTTATTGTATAGATAGTTGTAGTAGACTTTATATGTTGATTGCCTTGGGATCTTTTGTCATGAATCCTTGAGATAATTATTAGTAGATACTATCCTTAATATCATCCATGCATCTTTTGGTTCTTTGAAATTTTCATTGCTTTCCATATAAGGAATTGTATGTGACTTTCCAAATGGAAAGTGACAATTTCCATTGATTGTGTGAAAAAAATAAAAAAATGATGTGATTTCCCTTTGTGTTGATGTTATAGAAACAACATATAACTAATAAGTGAAAGTACATATGGATACATTTAACCATAGGAGAATAGAGCGGTTGAGGTCGACAGGTAGGAAAGGGCATGGGAGTTGCAGTTTGATTTCTGTAGAGGGCGAAGGAGGAGAGGACAATGATCCTGATGGAGGTGGTGGGTTTGTTGCGTTGTCTTCTTGTTTTTTGCCTATTGTTGTGGTGTTTGGAGCCGTTTTGGAAGGATGCGGGTTTTCTTGTGTAGCTTTTGCAGTGGTTGCTATTCTTGATGGCTTGCATAAGCTCTTCTTTGTGGCTCTTGGACTTGGGTGGGTATTTCTTCCTTTGGGGAGGTTTGGTCTGCTAGTGGGCTTTCTTATTGCGATTTTTGCTCGTGGTTTTGAAGGCTCTTGTTAATCTTCCCCTGTTTTTGTTTCTCATGGCGGCTCGGTGGTTTGTTGTTTTTTGCTCTCTGATGCTATTTGTGCCCTGGGTTTGTTGTCGATGCTTGCTTCCTCCTGCGCTTTGGGTCCTTAGGAAGTGTCTCTTCATTTCTTGGGTGTTGTTTTGGACTGGTTTTGGCTTGCGGCGGTGCTGCAAGTATACTGGTACTGGGTTTTTAATGTGTTTCTTGAGGTTGTGGTGCGGGGTTTTTGGAGGATAGGTATTTGGTGCCTCATTAAGTTGATCTTTTTGTGCCCTTCCTTTGTTGTTTGCCCTTGTTACTCTTGGCCTTTGTGTTGTCTCTTTCTGGAGCAACCTGTTATCTTTTTACGCTATTTCTTTTTGGAGGTTGCTGTGTTGTGGTTTGTCTTCCTTTTGAAGTTTCTCTATGTGGTTCTTGGCCTCCCCAGAGTTGCTTTGAGGAGTTGTTTTGGTCTTGGTTTCGACTATGTGGTGTACTGTTCTTACAAGACTGGAGTGTAATGTCCCTTACCTAGCCTTGCTCTTTTATTTGCTTGTTTGCCCTAGAATTCGATTGTTCATTAGGTTTAGCGTTTCTTCTTTCCAAAAGGAATGTTTTTCTCTAATGAAATAATCCTAGATTGAAATCTGCATTCACCAATTTAAAAACATTTCCACATACACATATTTGTTAGCAATAATATCTAGATATCCACAATATATTCATAAACATAAATCAATTAATGAAGACATAAGAGGAGTGCCATAGGTGGATCCGCCCTGAAGCCCTCATGTAAACTCAAGAGGTTGTCCATCACAATCCTTCTTGCCTAGGGTCTTAGTACCTGCATGCTCCACTCATGGTAACACCTCAGAAGACACTCGTCCTATTAGGGGAGAGGAACCATAGAGTCCAAGTGGCCTAAGGCCTACCACCTTCTCTTGCCCAATCCCGTATCTTGGGCCTAAGGGGCAGAGACCTAGGTGGGACCCCCATCTTTCTATAACCCAATCCCTAGTCAAGGGCCTAAGGGGCTGCAAAGCCCAATCCCTTGTTAAGAGCCTAAGGGGCTGCAAAGCCCAATCCCTTGTCTAGGGCCTAAGGGGCTGAAAGTGGGGTTTTTAGGCAATCCAACTTCACCCATGTTTCGTCCATCCTAATAGGTTTACAAGCACATAGTAGACAATCTTTAAACAATCAGATATATTTGCATTCATCCAAGATTTATTTCATGCCTATAATCAAATATATTTTCATTTACCAATGGTTCTTTAAGTTCATCATTTCCTATGATAATTCTCATTATGATAAGATTAAAGGATGTCATTATATCAATAATCAAATTAACAATATCTAGTTCTTATATTCAAAATATGCCAAATATTATTGCTAAGTGAATACATCACCTGAACTGTTGTGTCTTCCCATGATTCTTAATTCCTTAGTCGCCTTCCTTCAATCTTACATTTGATTGGTCATATATATTAATCTATCCAGTTTTATATTATGATCATAATTACTTATAAGGCTCAATAATTGCTGCAAGCATCATTATTACAATGATCGTGTATATATATATATATATAAAACTTACTTCCCCAAATATATTCTTGACAATAACACTTAATCAAATAAATCTCCCATAGTTTATTTCATTTCCAATCTGCTGCTTTATGCAGATTTCTAATTGATTCCTTTTTTATTTCTGATTCTTACATTCAATGTCTTTTTATATCTATGTTGAAGGATACATCTTTTCAAGAGTGATGTCCTTATGAAAAGACACAAACATTTATTTAAACCTTCATTATTATTTTTAAACCACTTTTATTTAGTTATTTATTTTATTTTTTCAAACTGCTGTTTTTATAATTAATCCTTTTTTTTTTTTTTTTCACTAATAATTGCTGCATTACATCTTCAATATATAAATATTATTTCTTAATATTTATTCTTAAACTAGTGGTTTTATATGTATTATAATATTTATGACTATAATAATAATATTTTATTAATATTATTTTGTAATATTTTCTCTTGTGAAATCTCTATTATTATGATATTTATAATGTACTAATATTAATTGTCTCGTTTATTATAATAAATGTATTATAATTATAATATTCTTGATAATAATATTTAGATTGCCATTACATTTTTGATATTTATTTATCTAGTTATTTATATTTCACACTAAAATGTGTTTTGTGATTATGATTTATTTATTGATTTGCATTTTCATGTGTCACAATTTTGGGACATGACATGGAGGATCCTGTCCTTCCAAGTTGTGGGCCCTGCAATGGGTTACGTATTGGAGCTTGAAGGTTGTGATGCAGCTAGGGTCTTGTTGTGACCTTTTCACACATCGCCCCATTCAAGATGGGGACCCCCTTAATTTTGCTCCGTTCCGGTCTTTTGGCTTGGGTCTTCTTCTCTCTCTCTCTCTCTGTCTCTTTTCTGGTGTCCTTCGGAGGTTGTGTCCGTCATTGAGCATAAACGCAAAATATTGGCCAAGTCTAAAATTAGGGTTTCATTGTTTCTGGCCAAATCAAGGTCAAGTAAAGTCAGTAGATTGAAAATTGAACTTAACAATGTTGTCAGCAGGCATCCAGCGGGCTTCCAGCCAAATTTCATCGAATTCCGAGGTACTTACTATTTTTAGTAAGTCTGCAATTCTGGGCAATTTGTCAGCATTTTTGAGATTCCGATCATCACACGGCATTCAGAGTATACCAGACTGCTTGCATGCCAAATTTGAGCAAAAACGGACAACTTACTATTTTTAGCAACCGGCTTCAGTGATTTCGGGTCCAGATGCAGAGTTTTTCTTTGCATGTCCGATATTCCTTCGGTTTTCGAGACCGCGATATAACATGCAAGACGAGATGATCACTTTCGTGATTCACCGAGGCTATTTTAGGTTTGCATGTCGAGCTTTCTTTGCATGTCGTGATTCTCGATGGGTTTTTCGAGAGCTTCAGCGATGGTGTGACATGCAAACGAGGATTCCACTCGAAGGAACTTGCTATTTTTTGGTATGTCCGTACCACGGATTCACGATCGTTTTAAACGCAAACGGAGTTCATTTGATACGCATGCAATGCAAATTAGGGTTTCGCTTCGAGCCTAAAAATAGGCATCGAAAGTCAAAATCTTCAAAATCCGGTGTAAACCACTGCGATCAGTCCTTCAAGCTATCTGCTGGTGAAATTTCAGGTCAAACGGAGCACTTACTATTTATAGTAAGTCAGATTGGAAACATGCTAAAAATAGTAAATCAAGTGCATGCGCTGCCACCGACGGTCACGCGGTGAGGAGCTCATCAAAATTTCAACTCGATCGAGCTTGGGAGCTATCAGAAACAAGAGCTTACTATTTATAGTAAGCCACCTTCAGAAACAGGCTATAAATAGCAGGGTGACTAAAAGTGGCAGTGTCGACAAGTCGATAAAATCATGAGGATGCTACGTTCAAAATTTCAAGTTGATCCGAGCTTCAGAGGCGCAAATTCAGAGAACTTACTATAAATAGCAGGGCACGATGCTGGCGAGGATGATAAAAATTCGTCTAAGTCTGGAGTCTCGTCCAGCAGGCATAGGAAAATGCGCCCATCTCAGCTAGAGGCATGAAAAATTTTCAAGGCATGTGAGTTCATCCTTCACACAGGGCAAAATGCGCCCAAGACACCAGAAGTCAAAGAAAGTCAACGAAATTTCATCCTGCTCAGGGGTCCAAATGCGCCCAAGATGAAAGAGGGAAAGTTGAAAATTTTTCTAAGGCATGGAAATCCGCCTCACCCTCCAAAATGCGCCCATCCTCCACCATGGGCAAAATGCGCCCAAAACACAAAGGAGTCAAAGTGGTCAAAGATTGTTCATCCTTCTCCAAGGCTAAAATGCGCCCAAACTGGGCCATGTAAGGACAAAACATGGAAGTTGAAAGGTCACCCAAGGACGTTGGAGATTGTTTATCCTTCATCACATGCAAAGTGCGCCCAACTTGCAAACTCGTCCTCCTTAGAGGGTAAAATGCGCCCAAATCATGCATGTCAAGACGAAATAAAGAAGGTGAAGGGTCACAAGGCGTGGTGGCAAGTTTCATCCTCCTCCTACAAGGAAATGCGCCCATGTTTCAATGTAAAAGGTAATTAAAGGTGGTAATTAAGGTGAAAAGTTTACCAAAACGTGGTGAGAAGTGGTAAAAGGTGGACGTTATCCTCCTCTACACTAAGAATGCGCCCAAGGTGGTGGGCCTTAGTGAAAACTTTGCTAGGCGTGTGAAGGGAGTTATAAGGCGTTGGAATTTCCTAAGGCGTGGAAAATATTTGAAGGGGTTAAGAATAAAGTGTGATGTGCGCCTAGGAAGGGAGTTATAAGGCGTTGGAATTTTCTAAGGCGTGGAAAATATTTGAAGGGGTTAAGAATAAAGTGTGATGTGCGCCTAGGAAGGGAGTTATAAGGCGTTGGAATATGTTAGAATATATTTCATGGCGTTGAAAATAAAGTGCTAAGTGAAGTATGCGCCAATGTTTGAAGGGAGTTATAAGGTGATTTTAAAAATCTTGAGGACATTGAAATTAAAATGAAGTGTGTTAGGCGCCTCAGGGGAAGAAAATAAAATATTTTCTAAGTGTTGAAAATTTGCCTAGGCGTTGGGCTTTTGAATAAATATTTTCCAAGTGTGAAATGATATGGATGAAGTGAAGATAAAATGTACAAGGCGTGCCGGGAATGAATGAAGTTGATAAAGAAATTCCTCTCCACTGGCAATCAACAAAATTTTCTAAGGCAAGTTTTCAAAAGTGCAAGAGGATTTTAAAATATTTTCTAAGGAAAATTATTTTTTTCCTTGAAAATATGCCTAGAACTCAGATGATAAAATTTTCCGAGGCAAGCAACTTTTCTCAGTGATGGAGTCAAAGATGATGATAACGCAAGGTGATTCAATTTTTCAAGAAGTCAGAGCAACACAAAGTGATCACGGGCGAAGAACGAGTTTAAAATGATGGAAATAATATATTTTCTAAGGTTCAAAATTAAAAATTTAAATGAACCCGTTCGTTGGGTACCCATGGATTCGGGACATTCTAACGAAAATTTGCTTCTGGGTACTGAACATTTGCGATGATGAACGGATTTCCAAATCTTTCAAGCTTCGCCGACACTCTTTCAGTGAAGAATTTGATCAGTGCTCGAATTGTGGATTTTCCTAAGGGAGAATTTTAAGTTTTCTAAGGCAAATTTGAATAAAATGAGTTTTCAGAGTGAATTTTCTTCGAACGATGAATCTAAAGGGAATTGCCTAGATGATTTTGATTAAACTCTTCGAAGATGAATTTTCCAGAGCAGATGATGAAGTTAAAAATTCGAATTCAAGTGACAGAGCTCCGGCTGGTGAGTTAAAAGAAGATGAATTAAATCAAATTTTCAAAAGCAAAATCCAGAACGCCAGTCAAAGTCAAGTTTCTAGAAGAATAATATTCCCGACGACTGGAGACAAGTGTCAGAAACACCAGAGAGGGAAAATTCGAATTCTTGAAGTGGAGTAGTGGAGTTTAATGGCACTGGCTAAAATTAACGTCTTCTAGAATTTGAATTTTAGCTATAAAATGAGCAAGTTTTTCACTCACTTTCACAGCTGAGAAAGGCGAATTTGCTAAGTCTAAGTGAGTTGCTGAAGTTTGAAGGAGTTCGAATTTTGCTGAGGAATTGAGTTTGTGCTGAGAGAAGGCGCCTTGAGTTTGCTGAGAGTTGAAGAAGACGTCTTGAAGCTTGAAAGAGGTACGCCATTGTTGAGAACTTTAAAAGTACGGCCTTGCTAGTGTTGAAGTTTGAAATCTGATTTGCTTAGTTGAAGTTGCTGGTTAAGGGACGCCTTGTATTGAGTTGAAATATTGAGAACTTTAAAAGTACGGACTTGCAAGTGTGAGATTGCTGATTGCTGATACGAAGTGGTTGAAGTTCAATTTGTTGATTGATAATTGAGAAGTGAAGTTATCAGAGTTCACTTAGAAATCTGCTCTAAGTGTCGGAATTCAAATTTATTCAAGGAAGAAGCTGAGGTTTGCAAACACAAGAATTATTGCAGCTTCTAGAATTCGACTGCAGCCCCTATCATGTCTTATTTTATTTAATTTAATTGCTGATGAATGATTGTTATATTGCAGATGGCTGAAGCAAGGACAACCGGAAAGGACAATGGTGCCTCAAGACAGGCTACGATCAAGAGGCTCAGCAAAACATTCATGCCAGAGTCGAAGTTTATTTCAAAGCTGGGCAAGTTGACAGACACCAATTTGGGCTCCGTCAACTTGGAGGCCTTCAAGAACAGGCTGTTCGGGATTGGAAGTCATCGGGCTTCGGTCACTTCGCACAACATCGTCCGAAGTGGACTATACGCAGCTGCTGGTTTTCCGCCGGCTATTCAGTGCTCAGAGCTTATAGTGGAGTGCGCCAACTGCTACGAGAAAGAACACCGGTCGATCATGTCACCAGATGGCCAAGTACTTGCCAATCTCACTCCGGCGGCCATTGGTGAAGCTTTCGGGATCCCGGTGCACAGGAACATGATCTACAAATCCAGAGAGCGAGCAGAGCGGATGTATGCTTCTGCTTTCGAGAGATGCATGGATACAATTAACACTCACTGGATGAGCACTCCAAAGCCATCTCGTGCGAAGTTGCCGAAGCAGATCATAGCAGAGGACCTGAAACAGGAGTACTGTGATCTCATCATGATGCTGAGCAGGGTAGGTGGTTGCCCTCAGTCTTATATTTTTGAGCCGTGGATGTTTTATTACATCAACCTGGTGTTGGAAGGCAAGGATTATGTCAATTGGGCTGAGATGATCAGCGATAACATACATGAGCAACTCCTGAGCCTAAGGAGGACTAAAACGTTCTACATGAGCTCCTATCTTGTTTACATGTTGGCACGGATGACGAGGTACAGAGGAATTTCTTACAAGGAACCCGTCGGTTGTGGCTCCCATCAATTCAAGATTCATGAGGCGTGTACACAGTTGCACCTGTCGAGCACAACCCACTACAAACGTGTGAACGATTCATTCACCATGTACATCACGAGGCTACTTCAGGAGAGATTACATCACATAATTTCTAGAGATGCCCAGGAGCTGATTGAGAGGTATGGGTGCTGGTTTATACAATTTCCGAGATTTTCATATATTAGGCTGCAAGGATTTTCTTCATACCCATATAGGCTGCCTAAGTACCCAACAGATAGAATAATAATGCTAGAGGTAGCTAGACAGTTGCTTGCCTTTGACAAAATCCAGAAGAAGAAGAAGAAAGGAGGGATAGAGTTTCCAATTGTGATGGGCAACTCGGATGAGGTGTGTCCGTCGATACAGGCAGCTAGGGAAGCCGAGAGTGAGCTTCAGTTTTATCATTTCTCATATCATACTAGCCGACAGCACTATGACCCACACCATAACATCAATTGGGTTATGTCGGAGGAGTTTAAACATAAGGCCACCATTGAGGATTATTGGGCTGATGCAGTTGATGAGATTGAAGTGAGGAAGAGAATGTTCTCTAGGTTGCCGATTACTCTGATCAGGGAGTGTGAGGTAGTTCCAGTTCCGGACCAGGTCAGCGAGGATATGGATGTAGTCCACCCGGATTATGCAGCAGTTCGAGATACTCCACTTCCGCCTATAGATTGGTCAGAGCCCGAGGTTGCTGATCTTGATACTCTTTCCATCCCGGTTATGACATTCACCAGGGCATGGGTTGATAGGCGAGTGAGCAGATTGAAAGGTAGGTCAATTGCCTTGACTTACAACTTGATGGGAGATCACAGGACGCCCACCACAGGAAGGAAGAAACAGATCACAAGAGGACCAGAGTCCGTAGCGCTGAAAGAATTAGTTCACCGTGAGCCTCCACGAAGTCACGCTATACGACTTTGAGACATGCTCAAGAAGCGAGGTGTCTTTATTTGCTGATCGAGGGTTGCAAAGGAATCGCACCGGAGATATAGATGATATTCAACTCCACGAGGGAGTCGACAATGAGTGCCAATGTACCCGCGGTAGGGATTGATCGCCTTGATGATGAGGGGACTATTACTGACCCTCAGTTTCAGCAGGAGATAGAGGCGGCCATGAATGATGGCGATGATGATGATATAGTGTCGGGTGACACTCAGCCACTCGAGGACAATGAGCCTCGCCAGAATGAAGAAGAAGTGGAACAGGTTAGAGAAGTCGAGGCACAGGAGCAGCAGCCCTTTGATATATTATACGAGGTGCCCGATTGGCTTAGGGATAGAATGCGAAGAAGCCCGAGTGAGGAGGTTGATCCAGCAGTTGAGATGGAAGAGTTTTTGAACCGGATCAGTGCTCCTCCACCAAAGAAGAAGGCAAGAAAGTTCTCGAAGATCTCCACGGATGAGGATGGCTCTCGTACCCTTCACGTTGCTGTCCCACGAGTCGAGTGTGACTGGAATGAAGCAGCTCCTGAAAATTATGTGGTCACCACTCTTGACTGACTTACCGGTGCCTCGATTGTTGAGGGAGTGTGATAACTCCTTCCTTTGCCCTCAAGGATAGATTGTTCAAGCAAGGAAAATATAAGAAGTTGGAAACCTGCAAACACAAGGCTTAGTTGGATATGTTCAGCTTGTCTCGCTCTCGTACCGTGATGTACCGCTGATAGAGCCCCAGCCAGATATTCCTAGAGAGTCGACCGCTTGGTAGAGTTTCGTATACGAGGCATAAATGGGTCACAGTGGAGTTCGTAGCTGAGACGTAGTCATGGAGGACTCTTTGCCTCCGCCTTTCAACAGCTTCTTCTATTTTGACACCATGGATGCGGATCATGCTTTGGGGCGAAGTGCCTCACCCATCGTGAGTAAGGTGATCCGCCTTGAGGTGTTGAGGCATTAAAGCACTGGCAGCCGGCCGTGATTGATGGAGGTGTCATTCAAAGCATCGACCGATAATGCATTTCTCTCGTGGTATTCTTCGCTATCATTGCGGGCTTCTTCGATGCAAAGACAAGTGCATTCAGCCAGGTACACAAGGCTATGGCCAATATCATAGATGGAGTTCAACACCTTCGAGGCCATATTTGCTAGGGCGGTCAATCCGTGATGAGATAAATTTTGATAGTTTGAGGGGTTTGCCGGTTCCCTTCTTCGCAGATGTTAAGACCTTTGTACAGGATGACTTTGAAAATACCGCTACATTCTCCACTCTGATCCAGAACACGCAGGACTCTTGGCTGCTTGGAGAAAATCTTGTACGAGGCACGAGCACTCAGTACGGTGTTAGAGTTTCAGTTGGATTGTGTTCCGCCTATTTCAGTTCATGAGGTTGAGGCCGTACTTGGCAGATTTGTTGAGTTGGCAGTCAGAGAGAAGGCTAATGGGAACACACTACTGGACGAGGATCTTCTAGAAGACTGAGTATGGAGCATTTATTACATTTGCTATTTTGGGAGTGAGTGGGAATCTTTGATTCATTTAATGTACCACTCCCTATTCTGGCAGTTTTTAGGGTTAGGGCTGAGGTGGCACGATTCTGGCCACTCTATTGATTGTAACCCTAGCCGTCCTTTGGGACTTGGCTAGCTATAAAAGGGGGAGTCCCCCTCATTTGTAACACAATCAGAATATTAGAAGATCAGTTAGAATCAGAGTAGACATTGAGAGAGCTAGATAGTGTAGTATTGTAGAGCATTTTGCATAATTTGGAGAAGAAAGAAAGTTTTCCCTTTGAAAACTTTTGAGGAGATTGTTGTGTAACACATTTTATGATAATAGATCTTTTCATTGATGATGAAATTCGTCTTGTCATGAAATGCTAGCAAGGTTTCTTCTTCCTTTCGTATCCAAGTAGATTAGATTCATGCAAGTAGCTTACTTCGGTGTGTGGTGTTTTATTGAGATAGCTTCACTTTATTCCATACCACTAGCGGCTTGTTGATGATAAGTCTGCCTTGCGTGGTCAACTGGACATTATCTTGTGTTTAACTTCGGTTATGGCTTACATACTTATATGCGTTGTTCTGATGGTGTACGTATGTTAAACTATAACTTGAACACCTTTCGCTATCCCCTTTGAAGATTGCACCGATTTTGCTGAGGCTGTCCGACGGAGGCTAGGTGAAATCCGGTTGAAGTTTATTGAGACGAAGCCCCACATACCTTGCATTTAGAATAGAGTATAAATTTCTTAGGCCCCCTTTCCCCTTTTACTTTCCGTACTTTCTTATTAGTTTTAGGAGAGAGAGCACATTGCTAAATCATACATGTAAGAATTCCCCTTCAATATCATACATTAGCTGCTGACTGCAAGAAATCTGGACAATTGTGTAAGTCCCCTCGTACGAATACAGCAATACACATCAACCAAACTGGGTCTATTCGCACTAAAGGAACCTTGGAGTTGAACATGCGAACTTTCTCGCAATCTTAGCGCATGGAATACTTTGATCAAGAGAGGACGGAGTAGCCCCAAAACTATTTTGTTCTGCCTGTTTGGTATGGTCACAAAAACCGCATCAACAGGTCTATATTCTTTTTGGGGAATGTGGGTTCTCTGGCCTCTCTTGTGTTGGTGATCAAGGGTCTGAAGGTCTCTTGTGAGTTGAGCTGTTACAAATATTTATTTTGAAGGCTCAAAATTTTTTGTTTCTAATGCTGTTGGCTTAGCTGCGCTCTTTCTCATCTTTTAGGTTCTAGTATCTTGCTATGCCAAAGGAGGTTGTGACTATCCTTCCAGAGTTTTTGCTTTCTACTTGGGTCTATAGTTGGTGTCTTCTATGGAGGTGGAGATTGCTCCCATTGAGATGAAGCCCTCTCCTATTGAGGTGGAGTTGGTTGCTTTAGATTTGGTGGGAAGTACTTTTCTCTACTGCTTGTTCCTATTGAGGCGGAGCTTGTGTGGGCAGAAGATTGAAGGCTTTGGAGGAAAGGGTTCTCATTTCTTCCTCTCCTATAAAGGGGAGCTCTCTCCTATTGAGGTGGAGTTGGGGTTGGCAATTTAGGCGGGGGGTGTTGCAAGAAGGCCGATGTGCTTTAGTGTTCAGTTGTGCTCTCTAACTCCCCTATTGTTTCGTCCGTAGCCTCAATAATCTCTACTTTCCTCACTGCCTTCAACCTTATTCTATTTTCCTTATTTTCCATGCATCTTCTCTGGTCTCCCTAGGTGCAGCCATAGTGTCTCTTTAGCTTAGCATTTATAATTTAATTAACTAATAGCTGGTTTCACAGGCAGCCCCTCCTGCTACCTTCTTTTTTTACATGCAGCCCTCTTCCACACCTCACCTCCCTTTTACTAATTGCTGCACATTAATTTTTAATTGAATTTGAGCTCCCTCCACAAATGTTGTGGCCTGCTCACTTCCACGCTCCAGCCTCATGCCCCATCTTATCTCTGTGTTGTCCCTAATTTTTGACTTGTTAAAAATTGGGATAACCAATCGAAATTTTGATAAAATTTGAAGTTTTTCTCTTCTAAGGCATGTATAACGAGGTGCAAAGATTAGTAAACCTCAATTTTAGGTCTATAATCCTTTGGGTTATCACTTTTTACGCATTCTTCTCCGTTTTTCGTGAAATTATGAGTCATTTTTAGTGTATTTTTGGTCAATTTCGGGTTTTTCTGACTTCACTGCAAGTAGGAGATTTTGAGCTTCACTGCAAGTCCATAATAGGAGTTTTTTGTGTCGATTGCAAGTATAGGAACTTTTAAACTCCTTTACAAGTTACTTTTTCATTCAAGTCACTTGTAATGGTATTTGAAAAGCCCGATTTCACTTGTAAATATCCCAAAAAGGTCCCACCCTTTTTATTCTCACTTTCTTTTACTTGCAATGGCTTTTAAAAAGCCCGATTTTCGTTATTTCACTTGCACTGTAATTTAAAAAGCCCAATTTCACTTGTAAAATGATTAAAAAGGTCCGATTTCTTTTAATTGACTTGCAATCACTTATGAAAACTCCGATTTTCTTTAAAGTCACTTGCAAATCATTTTAAAAAGCCCGATTTTCATTTAAACAACTTGCAAATAGATGAAAAAGACCCGATTTCATTTTGAATAACTTGCAAAGAGCATGTAAAAGTCCGACGCCATTCATGATTGAAGCTGTTCGAGTTCTATTTTGCCTCTCTTCCTTTTTTCACGGAGATCTCATAAATCCACATGCTTGAAGATCGGGCTTTCAATTGTAAATATTCGAGACTTCTTTTCATTTTTTCTGAGTTTGTAACGCGCCTGGGGTTTTCTTCTTCGTTTTTCTTCCCATTTTCAGGTATGTTGCTTATTTCTTTATTTCTTTTTTAGACTATAACGTTTTCTGTTATTTGATTTCTTTTTTATCATCATTGTATGGAAAACGTGATTTACATTCACGTGTTTTGACTTTGTTGCTAACGTTTTTCTTTAATGAAAAAAAACGTCTTGAATAAAAACGTGTTTTTCGTTTATGAGAATGTTTTTCCTTCATTCGCCCATTTACCATTCCATTTCTATGACGCGTTTTTCTGTATTTTATTGGATTTCTCTTTCATTTCATTCAAAACCTTTCACTTTTACAAAAACGCGTTTTCATTTACATCATTTCACACGCTTTTATGATAAAAAAATGAATTTTCTATATTTTAAAATACGTTTTTCTTCATATATCACTCATTTCCATCTCATTTGTCTATCATTTGCCCATTTTATACATTTTCAGCTGAGAATTATAGAAACGCGTTTTTCTACATTTCAAAATTTCATTTGCCTTCATTCATTTCATTCCATGCGCCTTCATCTTCCTTTCAGCTGGAAACGCGTTTTTCTCTTTTATTACGTTTTTCTTAGCACTCCATATGCCCTTCATTCTCAATATGCCTCCATTCATAAACATGCCTCATCCACAAAAATGCGTTTTCCTCTTTTCATATGTTCATTTCATTTCCATTTTCTGAAAAGGAGAAAAGAAATTTAAAAAGTAATGTTTTTAGAAGCAAATTGGGTTTTTGTTCACCCATTGCGAGTTGGAGATTTCAATATAGGATGTGTTGACGTGGTTTTCGTGACCACACCAACACAGAATAAAGTTACCAACGGCTACCCTATTCTCTCTTGAACAAAGTTTCCTGCATGCTAAAATTGCGAGGTAGATCATACATTTAACTCCAAGGTTCCTTTAATGCGAATAGTCTCAGTTGGCTTGATGTGATTTTTGCTGGTATTTCAAGGGGGACTTACACAAATGTTCGACAGCTGACAACAAACAGTGGATTAAGGGATTTCATGTAATTTGGATGATTTGGCAAGTGAGCACAAGTTTCCTAATTCTAACCAGAAATGAACTGAATTTAAAATGAGTGTAGGGCCTAAGAAGTTTACGTTCTATTCTAAATGCAAGATATGTGGAGCTCAACTTCAGTAGACTTCAACCAAATTTCACTTAGCCTCACATCAGACAACTTCAGCGAAATAGGTGCAATCTTCAAAGGAGTAATGAAAGGTATTCAGATTATAGTTCGACATACATATACCATCATAAAGATGCATACAAGCATAAGAACCACAATCGAAGTTAAGTTTTAGGTATTTTCCAGTTGACCACGCAAGACAGACTTACCATCAGTAAGTTGCTAGTGGTATGGATAAAGAGAAGCCATTTCGATCAAACACCACAAATCCAAAGTAAACTACTTGCGTGAAAGTTAAATCCTACTTGAAATTGAAGGAAGAAGAAACCTCACAAACTATTCATGACAAAAGTGGAGTTCACCATCAATGAAATTCTTTTATTATGGTTAGCTTTCGTGACAATTTCTTACAAAAATTCTCTAAGGGAGAATTCCCCTTCTCTTTCAAACAATGCAATGAAACTAAACTATTCTAACTCCAAAAATGTCTACTCTCTACTCTGCTCTAATATCTAACTGATTAACTACTAGTGTACAAATGAGGGGACTTGTCATGTCCCCATCCTAGTCAGCACAGCTGGTGTCGTGGTTAGCCTATCATTTGATCCTCGTAGGCTGACAGGAGTGTTCAGAGGATCCTTTTTGGCAGTTGCTCAGTGTTGGTTAGCTCCAGTTTGCAGTGTGTCAGGTTTGGGCCTTCGCAGAATCTTCCAGAGAGTCTTTTCAGAGAACTTTCTATTTTTAGAAAGTTAGGTCAGGCGGAAGCTGCTATTTCGGGCAGGGCACCTGGTGCACTTTATCAGCTCAGATTCGACCCAGTTCAGCAGATGGTTGATTTGACGGAGAAATAAGGAGTAATTCATGGATTATTAAATATTTAATAATTTGACTTTATTATAAAGTCACTTTATTGAAATATTAAAGTATTTAATTAATTGGCTCAATTATAAAGTATTTAATTATACTTTATAATATATTATTATAATGTGACTTAATGAGTATTTATTGCTCATTAAAAGTGGACGCCAATTATTTAATTATTTTTCCTAAGTTCAAAAGTGAAAATTAAATCATTTATTTAAATGATTATTTTAATGAAGGATTAGGTCGAACTTTTCAAGAGAGAATATATTACTCTTCACAGGCAAAATCGAACTATCTTGATTATTATTCAATTTTGTCTTCTGAGCATCTGAGCTTTGGAGTTTGCAAACCCTAGGGTTTCTGGCGAACATCGTTTCTGGAGAACGTAACCTCTTCAGAGATCAGGCATACTGAGGCTGTGAGATACCAGCTGAAGATTGCACTTGGTGATTTCATCCAGAAGTCACAGATTGAGCTTAATCTTTTAGTCAGACAGAGATTCATCAGCATTCAGCAGAGATTGTCATCTAGCAGTCAAGGCGCACTTTTCAGAGATCATTTATTAGAGACTGGGGCACAAATTCCAAAGGCCGTACTTCATTAATTGCTGCTGTCAGGCCGTACCAGCAGGGCCGTACTTTTATTCTTCTGGAGCCACGCCTCATTTCATCAGTTTCTGGTGTTTGAATGTTGGGCGCCCTGGTCAACTGAGGGTTGTGCATCGATTTCTGAGCCTGGAGATTCTTTATTCATGTGGCCGTACCTTCCTCATATTGCTGCAGCCGCCACTTGAAGAAATCAGGTTTTTCTTATTAAAATAATTTGTATTTCCTTCATATTCAGTATCTGGCTATTGTAAATTGTCTGGAAGTGAAATATTATGAAGCGCCTAAGTTCTCTGAGCAAGATCTGAGTAATTTCATGTGTTTAGAATTTATTTAGATTTTTCTAGCATTTTCTCAGTAAAATCGCAATTTCCATTATTTGCCTGAAAACCTCAAAAATTACAAAAAAACGAAAACTTGCAAAACAAACAAAAAAATCCATCAGGGTTTCATTTTGAGAACCACCAGGGTTCTGACAGTGGTATCAGAGCACAGATCTCCTGCCATCCTGTGCTTTTTCAGTGATTATTCAGAATACAGTGCATTTCTGGGTTGCCTTTTATGAACCAAGACATTATTCAGTATACCAGAGGTATAGGGACAGGCAAAGACGAAGACTGGACAGGTCCTCCGATTCCAGAGGGTCAGACAGTATCAGGAGTGCTTGGTTTTCACAGATCCAGTTCAGACGGCAGTGAAAACAGTGTTGCAACCCTAATGGCAGATCGTGAGACTTCCTCAGAGACTCGCAGGGATCCAGGGAAGGCACATGCAGAGGGTGACATTACTGATGAGGAGTTTAGACGGAGACACGACAACATGATGGATATGATGTCGCAGTTGATGGGTACTATTAGGCAGTGTACGCCCACACAGCCTCATTTCATACAGATTGGACAGACGAGCGGGACCACTCCAGTGGATCAGCCATTGGCATCAGCTCCTAGGCAGCCGTTACCGATCTATCAGGAGCGTAGGCCAGGCCAGCCTACTTTCTTACCCAGAGATACTCCACCTCAGACTCCAGGGGCAGAGCATCAGGTGCATCATCAGGACTTCCAGCCACAGAACGGCATGTCGGTGGCAGACTTGACGAGATTTCATGGCGAGTACATGTCTTTAGCGCCTGAGATCCGGCAGGCACTTACGTTTCATGAGTTTATAGATGTCTATAAACCCAGAGGAGGAGGTAGATTTGATCGTAGACCCCCACAGCATCAGCAGCAGCAGCCACAGGTGAATAGAGACTTGCAATATGCGGTGAGCAAGATTACGCTGCCATATTTTGATGGGTCAGAGAAGACATCAGCTAGGTCTTGGGTCCAGAAATTGGACAACTATCTGTCACTTAGACCTATGCAGGAGGATGAGGCAATTAAATTTGCCACTTTACATCTGGACGGAGTGGCGCATGATTGGTGGCACCACGGCATGTACACATTAGGCCATCATGCGGTTAATACCTATCAGGAGTTCACGAGCAGATTGATAGAAAGATTTGATAGGAAGGATCCAGAGTTGTATTTCAGAGAGTTGGCTCAGCTCAGACAGACTGGTAGTCTGGAAGCATACATTGGCGAGTTTCAGAGAGTGGCAGTCATGGTGACTGGCATTTCAGAGAGGAGACTCATTATATTATTTGTTGAGGGTTTGACAGAACCCATGAGAGGTTGGGTCAAGGCTTTTGACCCTCCCACACTTCAGGAGGCCATGCGGAAGGCACGCAGCATGGAACTTGCCGCACCTCGCAGCAAGTTCAATTCAGGGTCCACTCCATACACGAGACCCAACAGGCCTTTCGATAGAAACAATGACAGAAATAGACCCTTTGACAGGAGGAAGGATCAACAGGATCCTAAGAGACAGAATGCACCCCCGTTTGACAGAGAGACTTTGAACGAATTACGTAAGAAGAAGTTGTGTTTTTGGTGCAAGGCACCCTATGATGAAAAGCACATATGCCCACTTCGTCCGAAAGTCAAAAATAATCAAATGGAGTGGTATTATGAGGGCGAAGAGCAATCTGATCTGTCAGACCAGCAAGCTGATTCCGAGCCTTCAGATGATGAGAAGTCCGAAAATGAGAATGAACATGAAGGTGGAAGGAAGCTACAGGAAGCCCATCTGACTAGTCTTCAGAGAGATGGTTCATTTCGACTCCGTGGGCTCTTAGCAGGTCAGAAGGTGATTACTTTGTTGGATACGGGTGCGACACATAATTTTATTGATGCACGTCTAGTGGAGAGACGTGGTATCCAGACAGAGGCTTTCGAGGGCATCCGAGTCAAGGTAGCTGACGGATACACGCTCAGGTGCGACAGGAAGATTACTGATCTGCCGATGAGATTGAACAACTATGAATTCAAGACTGAATTCTATGTTGTTAATATGGGTGATACAGATGTGGTACTAGGGATGGCATGGTTACATGATTTGGGTGAGTTCACGCTCAACCTACGGGATATGGAGATGAAATTCAAGGTTGACGGAAGGCCACATGTCATCAAGGCAATTCGGGACAGTAATCTTAGGATGGTTTCATTCAGACGGATGGAGAGGCTCATTCGTCATGATATGGTTGACTGGGCGGCTGAGTGCATGTTGATGCCAGCCCAGCAGGAGCCGCAGAAGGGTGAGTACCACCCTGACATACAGATTCTGAGGACTAAACACTCCAAAGTGTTTAGTGACATTCCACCTGGTAGACCGCCAGACAGGGGTACGGAGCACATTATTGAGTTGGAGGAGGGCGCCAAGCCCGTGATGATCACCCCCTACCGACATCCGAAACGGCTCAAGGATGAGATAGAGAAGACTATTAATGAGTTGTTGGCTATGGGTCATATCAGACCTAGCAAATCCCCTTTTGCTTCATCAGTTGTTTTGGTGAAGAAGAAGGATGGATCACTTCGGATGTGCATCGATTACAGGCAGCTCAACAAAAGAACCATCAAGAACAGGTATCCCATTCCGCGCATTGATGAGCTGATAGATGAGTTGCATGGCGCAGTCTTCTTTACGAAGATTGATTTGAGATCAGGGTACCATCAGATACAGATGAGGGAGCAGGATATGAGAAAACCGCTTTCCGGTGTCATTGCGGTCACTTCGAGTTCTTGGTTATGCCCTTCGGGTTAACCAATGCACCTGCCACCTTCAGGCAACTATGAACAGGGTTTTCAGTGCAGTTGAGGAGATTTGTGTTAGTCTTCTTCGACGACATTTTGGTTTATAGCAGGTCATGGGAGGAGCATCTGGCTCATTTGGACACAGTCTTGGGTATCTTAGCAGATGAGTCTTTCTATGCTAAGGAATCCAAGTGCGAGCTTGGCATGGAGGAGTTGTTATATCTAGGGCACATCATCAGTGCCAAGGGAGTGAGTATGGACCCTGAAAAGGTCCGAGCTATTGTTGACTGGCCGGTACCTGAGAACCTTACGCAGCTTAGAGGTTTCATTGGGTTGTGTGCATTCTACAGGAGATTTGTTAGCGGGTTCTCACGTCACGCCGCACCCCTTACTGACTTGACGAAGAAGGGGGCTTTTCTGGTCACCACAGGCGCAGGAGTGCTTTGACAGGTTTAAGGTGATCATGACTTCATGTCCGGTGCTAGCATTGCCTGACTTTTCGAAGTCATTTGATTTATTCTGTGATGCTTCAGGAGAGGGCATTGGTGCCGTTTTGATGCAGGAGCGTCATCCGATTGCATTTGAGAGCAGGAAACTCGGGGGTCCTGAGAGATTTTATAGCATTTACGACAAGGAGATGTTAGCCATTATGCATGCATTGGCTAAGTTTAGGCAGTACTTGGTAGGCAGCAAATTCAGTGTTCGTACAGATCATAACAGCCTAAAACATTTCCTTGGACAGCGAGACTTGAACGAGAGGCAGCAGAAATGGGTCAGTAAACTGCAGTCATATGACTTCGACATTACTTTCATTAAGGGGAAGCAGAATATAGTAGCTGACGCCTTGTCTCGTAGACCCCAGTTGAATGCCTTAGCACAGATTACAGAGGATTGGAGGCATCGGATCATTGCAGAGTATGCTAAGAACCCATGGGCTTCTAGCATCGTTGACAGGACAGAGCAGGACGACAGGTATACAGTTGTAGATGACTTGATCATTTACAAGGGGCGGATTCTTTTGGTTCCTGGCTCTGAGGTACGGACTACAGTTTTGAGAGCCTTTCACGACCTTCCTATGGCGGGCCATCCTGGATACTACAAGACTTACAAAATGGTTCGGGAACGGTTTACTTGGAAAGGGCTGAAAACTGATGTTTTGCAGTATGTCCGTGAGTGTTCTGTATGCCAACAGAACAAGCAGGAGCACACCTACCCTGCTGGATTACTCCAGCCACTTCCGATACCTGACAGGAAGTGGGAGTGTTTATCTATGGACTTTATCACGGGTTTGCCGAAAGCCCAGGGTAAAGATTGCATTTATGTAGTGGTCGATCGGTTGACTAAGTACGCCCACTTTTTCCCGATTACGACTACTTTCACAGCATCGCAGACTGCAGAGTTGTTCTTCAGAGAGGTTTTCCGATTGCATGGATTGCCTCGGACGATAGTCAGCGATAGAGACAGCCGGTTCATGAGCAACTTTTGGCAGGAGTTGTTCAGACTTTGTGGGACCGAGCTGACACCGAGTACCAGCTACCATCCACAGACCGATGGACAGACAGAGATTGTCAATAAGTGGGTGGAAGGTTATTTGCGCAATTATATAGCTGGTCAGCAGAGAGCTTGGGTGAGGTGGATTTACTTGTGCGAGTATTGTTATAACTCGACTCACCATATGACGATACAGATGACCCCCTTCATGGCATTGTATGGGTATGAGGCACCCAATCTTCTGGATTTGATTTTGAGCGATAGCAGAGTGCCGAGTGCAGGTGATATGATGCAGAGTCAGCAGGACATCTTGAGGTCTCTCCGAGACAATATCCAGCAGGCAAGAGAATCAGCATAAAAGCGATTATCGCGTCAGAAGGAGTTGGCGCAGTTTTGGGTGGGTGATTTGGTGTACCTCATGTTGCAGCCGTATCGTCGATCTACTCTGCGGAAGAGTGGAAGAGAAACTAAAACCTGCTACTATGGTCCATTTCCGTGTTGTCAGACGAGTGGGGCGAGGTTGCTTATGAGTTGGACTTGCCATTGTGCTTAAAGGTCCATAATGTATTTCCGTTTCTGCTGAAGAAGGCATTGGGTCACATGTTGTTCCCTCTCGGTTTGCCACCTTGATGATGAAGGAACTGATACTAGTACGAGGCCATCCGATATGAGAGACACCTTCGGTGTGTGATCGGGGAATATCAGTCAAGTGGAGAGATTTGCGGTCGAGGATGCTACATGGGAGTGATTTCGACATCGAGTTGAGATTAGCGGACAAAGCAATTTCGGGGAAGGCCCCATCATGTGTCCCCATCTAGTCGGCCGCAATTATGCCGTGGTTAGCCTATCATTTGATCCTCGTAGGGTGGCGAAGTGTTCGAGGATCCTTTTTGGCGGTTGCTTCGGTGTTGGTTAGCTCGGTTTGCGGGTAGTAATGGGTTTGGGCCTTCGCAGAATCTTCCAGAGAGTCTTTTGAGAGAACTTTCTATTTTAGAAAGTTAGGTCAGAGCGGAAAATTTGCTATTTGGGCGAGGGCACAGTGCACTTTATCATTTCAGATTCGACCCAGTTCGGCCGGAGATGGTTGATTTGTGGAGAAATAAGGAGTAATTCATGGATTATTAAATATTTAATAATTTGACTTTATTATAAAGTCACTTTATTGAAATATTAAAGTATTTAATTAATTGGCTCAATTATAAAGTATTTAATTATACTTTATAATATATTATTATAATGTGACTTAATGAGTATTTATTGCTCATTAAAAGTGGACGCCAATTATTTAATTATTTTTCCTAAGTTCAAAAGTGAAAATTAAATCATTTATTTAAATGATTATTTTAATGAAGGATTAGGTCGAACTTTTCAAGAGAGAATATATTACTCTTCACAGGCAAAATCGAACTATCTTGATTATTATTCAATTTTGTCTTCTGAGCATCTGAGCATTGGAGTTTGCAAACCCTAGGGTTTCTGGCGAACATCGTTTCTGGAGAACGTAACCTCTTCAGAGATCAGGCATACTGAGGCTGTGAGATACCAGCTGAAGATTGCACTTGGTGATTTCATCCAGAAGTCACAGATTGAGCTTAATCTTTTAGTCAGACAGAGATTCATCAGCATTCAGCAGAGATTGTCATCTAGCAGTCAAGGCGCACTTTTCAGAGATCATTTATTAGAGACTGGGGCACAAATTCCAAAGGCCGTACTTCATTAATTGCTGCTGTCAGGCCGTACCAGCAGGGCCGTACTTTTATTCTTCTGGAGCCACGCCTCATTTCATCAGTTTCTGGTGTTTGAATGTTGGGCGCCCTGGTCAACTGAGGGTTGTGCATCGATTTCTGAGCCTGGAGATTCTTTATTCATGTGGCCGTACCTTCCTCATATTGCTGCAGCCGCCACTTGAAGAAATCAGGTTTTTCTTATTAAAATAATTTGTATTTCCTTCATATTCAGTATCTGGCTATTGTAAATTGTCTGGAAGTGAAATATTATGAAGCGCCTAAGTTCTCTGAGCAAGATCTGAGTAATTTCATGTGTTTAGAATTTATTTAGATTTTTCTAGCATTTTCCCAGTAAAATCGCAATTTCCATTATTTCCCTGAAAACCTCAAAAATTACAAAAAAAACGAAAACTTGCAAAACAAACAAAAAAATCCATCAGGGTTTCATTTTGAGAACCACCAGGGTTCTGACAGGACTCCCCTTTATATAGCTAGCCAAGTCCAATGGACGGCTCAGATTACATTTGGCTGGATGGCCCAGATTGTGCCACCTCAGCCCTAAACAAGTTTCGCCCTAAAAACCGCCATAATGGAGAGTGGGGCAATAAATGAGCAATTAATGGCCACCATCTTCTAGAAGATTCCCGTTTGTAGACGCGATCACACTGTTCTCGATCTTCTTCTTGACGTCGTTCTTCAACTTCTTCTTTGCTACTTGAGTTATACTAAGTCTCAACACTTAGCCATTTTTCGCAACTTTTCTTCTTTCGAGGTTGAAATGTAGTCTTGGATTACTTGCTTCATCACTTTAAGTCATCATCGTTTGGTCTCGACGTTCCTCCTGCAAAATAAGCAAGGAGAAGGGTATTAGAACACTTCATAATATAAATTCACTTTACTTACCTGATTTTCACGCTTTAACTCCCGAGGGTTCATCGTCTTCACTAGCCAACTTTGCGTTCAAATTCTTCATGCCTTAGCCAATTTCCAACCCATTTTGTATTCTGCTTGGGCGCACTGCACTTTGATATTTCATCCAACTCAGACTCGAGAAAAATCAAATCATCTAGGCAATCATTTTCAAATTCATCTGCCAAGGCATTTTTAAAACATTTAATCCCTTGCCTTAGAAAATTTTTAAATTTTCCCTTAGGAAAATTCACAATTCAAGTGCCGGTTAAATTCTTCATCCTGAAGGCCTTGGAAAAATGCAGAAGACTTTAAAATCAACTTCTCATCGAAGATCCTCAATACCCAGAAGAAAATTTCCTTCAGAATTTGTAGGATTCATGGGTATACAATGAAAGAGTTCATTTAATTTTTGAATTTTTAACCTTAGAAAAATAATTCCTTATGAAATTTATCTTCATTTCTTCATCCGGGCAAACTTTCTTTGCTCTGCCTTGACAATTTTCTTCAATCTCACGAAGCTGGCACATTTTGACTCTTTCCTATCAATTTACCTATGCCTTAGCAAATTTCTTCATCCCTTAGTAAGCTTGGGCGTACTTCCCTCTAGAGGTGAAATTTTTACGCCTTAGAAAATTTTAAGTCCTCTAGTTTGGGCGCATTTCACATGGCTTACTTCAAATTTCCACACTTAGAAAATTTTAAACTTTTGATATTACCTCCTTCAAGCCAGGTGCATTCAACATGGTGGACTTCCAGTTTCAATTCCCTGGAAAATTTCACCTCCACTTCCTTGACTTAGGCCCATATAAGAGCTCAAGCTTCAAATTTTGGACACTTAGTTAAATTTCTCATCCATCTCCAGCTTCAGCCATGGTGCGTTAGAGGCCTTCTACCATCACTTTTTAACACTTAGAAAAATTTAACTTTCCCCTCAACATCCCTCCTTGGGCTAAGGCGCCCCTGACAACATGAACTTCTAGTTCCAATGCCTTAGAAACATTTCTGACTTCATCCTCCAACCTGGGCGCAAATAAGCCCTTCCACTTCCAATTTTCAACACTTTAGAACACTTTTAGCTAGCATACTACCTTGGCAAGGTGGGGCGCACTTCATCCCCTATACTTTCATTTTCAACCACTTAGAGAATTTTCCATCTCCTTCTTGAAGCTAGGGCGCAAATGGTAGGTGGAGCTTCAAATTTCACAGAGTTAGAAAATTTTTCAAGTCCTTACCTTGAAGGGCGCATTTGTCATGGTCTATTTTCATTTTTCAAATACTTAGAAAATTTTGAGATCTCTCCTTTACCTTGGGCGCAAATAAGGCCCTCTACTTCAAATTTGAAACACTTGAAGATTTTTAAGTGCTTTCTTCTCCTTAGGCGCAAATGGGGGCTTGAGCTTCCAACTTTTAGAAAAATTTCTTCATGGCCTCCTCCAAGCCAAGGGCCCATTTTACCCATAGAGCCTCAAATTTTCATGACTTAGAGATTTTAGGGTCTACTCTTCACCTAAGGCGCATTTGAGGCCTAGAGCTTCAAGTTTACCACACTTAGCAAATTTCTAACCTCCTCTCACTTCAAGGGCACATTTCATAGCTTGAGCTTTTAATTTCAATGCCTTAGAAGATTTCTCCAGTTGATATTTCCATGAGGGTGTCATGTCCCCTTCTCAGTGACATCTCTTGGAGCACAGGATTAGCCTATCATACGACCCTCGTAGGCTGATAGACTGGATAGAGGGTCACGTGGGAGCTTGGCTCAACTTCAGTTAGCATTTCTTGATCAGTTGGCTTTCGTTCGGGCTCATTCGGAGACTTCTTGCAGAAGTTGCTATTTTTAGCAGTTCTTGGCAGTCAGCGTGGGACCCCTGCTATTTTTAGCAGTATGGATTTGGCAGTGTTTAGAATCACTTCAGTGTTCGTCAGCTTCAGACGGATCAGGCATCGGATGTATAACGAGAGAGATATTAATATTTAATTGAATTAATTAAATATTAATTATATGGAGATTATAATATAAAGTTATAATATTTAATTATAACTTAAGTGATTTAAGCTGAAGGGTCGCCCATCATCAGAAAGGGGCCAATTCGTTGATTATATTTTATATTAAAAATTTGGCTGAGACTATGGAAATATTAAAAGAATTAAAAGTCGAATTATTTAATAAACCCTATTATTGAGGAATTCGCACTTTTGAAGGTTATAGTGCATTTGCCTTGGGTTTCGAGCCATTATGTGATTATTGATATTCGAAATTGGTCAAGTTTTGTCTGAGCATAGAACCTTAGGGTTTGAGTCTCGAATTCATTGGGGAATGAGCCATCTCCACTGAAAGCAGTTCAGAGGGTGTGAGATATCACTTGATCTATTGCCAGCAGAGAAATTTCTTCATTCAGAAGAGATTACAGAGCTTCACAGAAGTTTATTTCATCGGGGTTTCAAAGAGATATTCATCCAGAGAGTTGTCCACCTTGAGGCGCCATTTCTTTTGATATTCTGGAGACTTTATTGAGTGCCGTACCTTCATTCATTGATTGCTGATTATTATCAGGCCGTACTGCTGTGTACCTGGCCGTACCATCAATTAGGAGGCGAGTTCTTATTTCTGATCAAAGCGCCTATCTCTCAGGCAAGCAATCTTCATTAAAGTGGGCGCTAGGGAAGCTGGAGTCTCCTGAGGTTGCCAGACAAGAGGAGAAGTTCATATTTGATGCAGCCATACCAGATCTGGGTATTTCTTCAGCTTGCTGCGATTTTATCAGGTTCTACATAAAAATCATTGTTTATTTATTTTGCATGCAACTGGATCAATATTGTAATCATTGCAGAAGATTCAATAATAGCTTAGCATTAGTATTTGCTATTGATTCTATAGTTTCAGTGTTCCTTTATTTTTATTGAATTTATTTTCAATATCTTGCAAAATTGCAATTCCTTTTTTTCATGCAAAAAACCCAAAAATCACAAAAAAACCAAAACTTCAGAAAAACATCAAAAAAACAGTCAGTATCGGTAACAGGGGGAAACTAGGGTTTCTACAGAGGGGCACATTTGGAGGTGTGAGGTTTCAGTTTGCAGCACTTAGAATATTTTACCACCAGCTCCTTAAGATCAAGGCGCATTTTCACATGTCTACTTCTAGTTTCCCTGCCTTCAATCACCTCTTCCTCTCCTTGGGCGCATTTTCATGGGTGAGCATCAAGTTTTAATGCCTAAGTAAAATTTTCACCCATCTTCTGCTTCTCAAGGTGCATTTGGCCTGTGAACTTCAAATTTCAAGTGCTTAGAGAATTTCCACCAACCTTCAGCTTTTAAAGGCGTTTTTCACTGGCTGGACTTAAAAATTTATCAATTTCAGTGAATTTTATGCTCTTTCCCTGATTTAGGACAACTCGATCATGCTAACCCTAATTTGCTATTTTCAGAAAGTTTGTCAACTTTGCACTTCAAGCTAATTTCAAGCTCCAAAAAGGCTGGATTTTGCTTTGTTTTGAACCTCGGGATGTGTTTGTGCTGTTGATGCCTGATATCTGTCTGTACCTGCTATTTTTAGCAACTTGCTAAAAATAGCAATTGCTCAGAATGCCTTCAAATTTTGCGTGCCGATTGCCTGAAGGGTATTGATCGTGACTGGACGCTGCTTCTGCCTGGTTGTCGTGTTTTGCCCTTGATTTTAGGAAACCCTAATTCTTCTGCATAGGCCTGCTAAAAATAGTAAGTGCTTGATTTTTGAATCTCTGCAACTCTGTTCGCCTTGAAATTCGCGCCATGGGATCTTTATTAGCTATTTGACTTATTCATACTGACGCCTCGTGCTGACCTGCTATTTATAGCACATTTCTGGAGGTGGCTTGCTATTTATAGTAACTACCTGCTTCTGATATCTCCACAACTCCGATTGATTTGAAATTTCGAATGATGCGCTCCTCACCACGTGACCTGCCTGTTGACACCGGCGCATGCGGCTGACTTTCTATTTTTAGCCAGTTTCTGAAATGACTTACTATAAATAGTAAGTGCTCCGTTTGCCTTCAAATTTTACCAGCAGATAGCTTGAAAGATGATCGCAGTGGTTTACACCGGTTTTCGAAAATTCTGGCTTTTTACCCCTCTTTTCAGGCTCCGAAGCTGGAAACCCTAATTTGTTCTGCATGCATATCAAATGATCTATGTTTGTCCTCGTTTCTGTTGCATTGCGATCAGCTCGTGATTCTGAAGTGTTGGGAGGCGGCTGCCAGGATGCCCCTGGTAAAAATAGTAAGTTCCTAAATGAGTGACCATCTCTGTTTGCATGTCATATCACTGCGTAGCTCTTGAAAAACCCATAAAGAATATGCCGACATGCAAAGAAAACCCTGACATGCAAACCCTAAAAATAGCCTCGGAAGAATGAATTCTGAAAGTCGTTATCTCGCTTTGTATGTCACACCATTGCGAAGGTCTCTGAAAACCTAGCAGGAATCTCCAGACATGCGTTGAAAAACTCTGCATCTAACCCCTGAAATTTGCTCTGGAAGCTAGACTGCTAAAATAGTAAGTTGTCTGTTTTAGCTCAAAATTTGCCAGTGAGCAGCTTGATGTGTTCTGAATGCAATGTGACTGTCGGAATTTCAAAAATGCTGACGGAATGCCCTGAAATGCATACTTACTAAAAATAGTAAGTATTCGAAATCTGATGAAATTTCAGTGGAAGCCTGCTGGAAGCATATTGACAGCAACGTTAGTCTTTGTCTTCAATTTATTCACCTTGTTCGACCTTGGACTGACCAGAAAGATGGAAACCCTAATTTTCAGACTTGGCCAAAATTTCACGTTAAAGCTCACAGACGGGCACATCCCTCGAAAGGAAGACAGCAGAAAGAGAGGGAGAGAGACAAAACCAAAGCCAAAAGACCAGAATGGAGCAAAAATTAGGGGTCCCCATCTTGAATTGGGCGATGTGTGAAAAGGTCACAACAGGATGCAAGTTGTGAAAAGTAACTTGCATAAGCTTTTCAAAATCCCGAAATGCCTTTAAAGTGCCTTAAAATCGGAGTTTTTGTCCTTGACTGCAAATGCAAGTTGAAAGTTGTGACTTGCACTTTTCAAAGTTGCAATTTAACTTTTTCATTTGTCATGAGAAGCACATGTCCCTTTCACTTGCAATCAACCTCCAATAACCTGAAATGAGTTATAATGCTCATTTTCTGCTCTCATACAGCCAAAACACCATTCTGAGTTTGAGCTTTCGCCATGACTACGCTTGTAAACGTTAATGATGTCTTGACCTTATGGAACTTTCATCGCAGCCTTGCAGATTCTTGTTCGATAACGGAGGAACCTGCTTCTCCACCGAACAAAAAAATGAAGTACAAATATGACAAATACCGGAATGAGATTCCGCCTCATGTTGTCTCGAACATTGAAGAAATCAGAGACACGGAGATTGGGCATGTTGATATGTCCGAGTTTTTGGAGAGCGCTGAGAAGTCAACTTCTCATCATATGCAATTGCTGTTGCGAAGTCATATTCATTTGGTTTCCTCTTTTCCTGTTGCTGCCCTAGAGCCAGAGTTCATCCTTGCGTGTGCAGCTCACTTTGACAGAGAATCCAGAACCATTAAAGATGATGATAGGAATGTGGTCATAAGACTTGATCCAGAAACCATTCATAGGATTTTCAAAGTTCCAGACTCACCCATGTATTCAGATATTTTAGTAAAGAGCGCTCTAGATCATTATGAACAGAAGAAGGAAGATTGTAAACGGCACATCAATACCAAATGGCTTCTGAAGCATCGAGCTGGTGTGTCTCGGTGGCCCAAGCTGTATCGATTTGACTTCAAAGAGGAAATCAATGATATAATCACTCTCTTGAGCAGAATTATGGGGTTGAAATTCTATGTCTTTGAGAAATGGATGTACAAATTCATTGTAGTGATTAAGAAGGCACAACACCCAATCTTTTGGGTTGAAATAATCAGTGATAGTTTATGTGAGCAGCTTGCACAAGTTCCTACCACGCTCACTTTCTATATGAATTCCTATCTGGTTTACATAGCAGCTTCATTGAGGCAATTTCCAGGTTTTTCTACCGTTGGAGATAGAACTCTTGTCCTAGTTTGGGAATACTATGATCAGCTGCCTTTGATTCCTAGCAGGATTCATTATAGAAGAATCCAAGACGCATTCTTTGGTCACTTCATGTGCCTTTTTGACAAAACCTTGCAGAACAATAGAGTATCAGATGCTGCTTGGAAAAAAGTCAATGAATATGGTTGTCTTTTTCTTCAGTTTCCTACTTTTACCTACATGAGAGTTGGCTGTTTTGAAGATCAGCCATACATGCTACCAAGGTATCCAACTGATAAAATCATTCTAATGCAGCTGGCAAGACAGTTGATGACAGTGCATGCACGACAAGCTGTGCAACATAAAACTGGAGTGAGTATCTCGTCTCATAAACTAGTACAGATTGGGAGATACTCCTTGACAAGTACCTCAAAGGAAAAAGCTATGGAAACTGAGATTCAGGAGATTAAGTTAAAAAGATTCAAGGCAAGGGAAAATTTTGATTACAGAGGCATGAAGGACAAGATAAAGAGAGCCTTCACTCATGTGCATCGCCTTGAAGATATTTGGGCAGATTTCCGAACAGAGAAGGATATCTATAAAATGGACTATTGCAGGCTTACAGTTGAGCAGGTTATTGATTTTAATCTGACCTTGATTCCAGAAGGAGTAATTGATGATGGGCTGATTTTAGATCCAGAATATGAATAACAAAGAGTTGCTGACGCTTCTATTCCAGCAATACAATGGTCTAATAAAGAATCAGTTTCTATCTTCAACAGATTTCAGTCAATCTTGGCAAATACTAACTCTTGGCTCAAGAGTATAGGCGTCAAAACTATTAAAATCAGGGTTAATGAAGATGATTCAGCTGGACCTGTTGGATTGAAATAAGAAGTCAGAGACAAGTCCAAGGAAGGTGCTTCTTCTTCAGGAACGAGGATTAAGCTGAGAGTCAACCGTGTTGTAGAACAACCTTTGGAGGAACCAACATTAAAAGGGAAGGAGGTTAGAGAGACGCAGATCCAAATCATCAATTAGCAAGGAGGAGTTGTTCTTCAGTCTCCTACTACTCTAAGTATAATGTCTCCTCATATTGATGATGCACCAGTATCAGTAATGTCTCCGATGTCTCAATTTGATAGTGATGTTGATTCCTTTTCAACGGTTTACGTTCCTCCTATTGAAGCTACTCTTCATACATCAACTTCATCAACAGTGACTGCCTCTTTAGAGAACATACATGATAATCTGGAGAATGTTTTTGATGCTAATCCAATGTATCCAAACACATCACAGATAACACTTCTAGAAATTGATACATCTGCTGTAAGTTTTGATTGTTTCATGGCTAATGCTGATCACAATGCGCCATCCAGTCAAGCTTTTGTTGCAATTCAAACTGAGACATCTCCAAGAGTAACAACCGTGACTCAAAATGAATCTATTGCTGTTTCAAATACGATTGCTGTTTCAAATGCAGACACATTGGATCTTCCTCCATGGTTGAGTTCAGTCACTCTAAAGAGAAAGAAACAGGCAATCTCTCCAGATATATTTGATTTCCAGCAGTTGAAGAGATCAAAGCCAAAGGTTGTGAAGAAGGCTAAAACCGTTTCAGGGGTAGTTGTGGATAGCAACAAAATGAAATATGCAGAGATAGCTGAACCCCTTGCAGACAAATCACCAGAAGAGATGCAAGTTTCTGATTATAAATTCACAAGAGTGGATTTATGTAAGCAAACACATGCTGGTATGATGCAAGATGCTCAAAATTCAATAATTGTTTTAACACATAGTTACAATGAACTTTTGGCAAAGAGGGAAAAGCTGAAAGAAGAGAATTCATAGCTCATTTCAGTCATTCAGAAGATTGCCAACTCTTCAGAGCAAGTTAATCCATTAACTTCTTTCACTTCTGAAGAATCAGTCAAGCAATTGGAGAAAATTGCGCAAAAAGCCAAAGCAATTGATTCTTGGTTAACACAGCTGATTGATCAAAGCATACCAATGATTGAAAATACATTACAAGTTCTGAACAATGTCAGAATAGCAAAAATAAAGTTGAATCAGACTTTGGAAGCTTTTAAGCAAAGTTTAGATTCACTTGAAAAAGATTTGAAAATTTGGCATGAGATAGATCAAATCAAGTTACAAATTCTATGCAACAATTTTGTGATGTCCCCATCCTAGTCAGCACAGCTGGATATGTGGTTAGCCTATCATCCTGGTCCTCGTAGGCTGACAAATATGTGTAGAGGATCAATTGAGGCAGTTACCGGTGTTTAGGAGCTTCATTTTTTCAGTTGTTTCAGGTTGGGCTTTTGCAGAATCCTTCAGAGTGGATTTTCAGAGACTTGCTATTTTTAGAAAGTCGGATAGGCGGAAGCTGCTATTTTGGGCAGGGCACCTGGTTCAGCTGTTTAGCTCAGATTCAACCCAGTTCATCAGTGTGTTGGTCAGATGGAGAAATAACGGAGTATTTAATGGTTTATTAAATAATTAATATTTTTGACTTTATATTAAAGTCACTTTATTAATTTATTTAAATATTAATGTTTTGGCGTATTATAAAGTATTTCTAATACTTTATAATAAAATGGAATAATTAATTTAATGAATGAGTATTTATTCATTAATGAAGAAGGCGCCTATTATTAAATATTTTTCCTAAGTCCAAACAGGCAAATTAAATCATTTATTTAAATAATTATTAAAAGGAAGGGGTTTGGTCAGATTTCTCAAGAGGCTTATATATTGACTGCCAAAGACAAATCAAACTCTTATGTCTTGATTATTCAATTTGTCTTCTTTTGCTCTGAGCATTGAAGTTTGCAAACCTAGGGTTTCAGCAGACGATTGGTTTTGAAGAACGATACCTCTTCAAGATCTGGCATACTGAGGCTGTGCAATACCAGTTGAAGATTGTCTACTTGGTGACTTCACACAGAGGTTACAGTTGAGCTTATTGATCGATTCAGGAAGATTCTAGCAGAGGTTATTCATCAGTTACTAGTGGCGCACCCTTTGAGATTGTTGAGCAGTGATTTGGCAGTGTATTCATTGAAGCCGTACCTTATTAATTGCTGCTGCTGGGCCATACAGACTTGTACCAGCAAGGCCGTACTTCGTCATCAGGAAATACACCTTCATCTTTTGGGTCTTCTGCTGTTGCAATAGGGACGCCTATGTATTCTAAAGCTTGAGGCGTGGGATCTAGAGTCTGGAGTTGTTCTCTGTCTTGGGCCGTACATTTCTTACTTATCTTTTGGCGGCTACAAGAAAAACAGGTTCCAATGAAATAAACTTGTATTTCCTTCCTATGTTCATTTTATATTTTGTATATCCTCTGGAAACTTAATAAAGTCATGCGCCTACATCTTCTGAGCATTATCAAAGCATATTTATTGCCTTTAGATTTATTGTGAATTTTTAAGCATTTTTAGAGTAAAATCGCAGCTTTCATGTTTGTTGCAAAAAACCTATCAAAACACAAAAAAACACAAAACTATCAGAAAGTAGTATTTGCAGTTAGGGTTTGGGGTTGAGAGACACCTAGTCTCTTACAAATTCAATCCTACCAAACAGAGAAAAATATATAGAATTTGAAGAACTCATGACAAACAAGTCATTGGTTATTCAAGATCTCATCAAAGATATCCAAGCTACACTAGAAATGAGTGATGAAGTTCAGCAAGACATCCTTTCTAACTTTGAGAAAATCCCTTGCAGAATTTTGAATCATGAAGGAGAATTACTTGCAGCTGATATGGTCACTACAGAAATGGCAACAAATCTTCGTCAAGAGCTAGAATTAGAACAATTTACTATGGATTCAATTCACAAGTTTGTTAATCATCGAATGATCCTTGATAAAATGCAAATTGTTTATGAAGAGCATAGACTAGCAACGATAAGATATTTTGATGTAATCTTGAAGACTGTTGCGGTTGCCAAGAACACACTAGGCCCCGATCCAAATGAGTTGCAAGAAATTATTAGCAAATTTCAATCTTTCAAAGCTAGGATTGATATAGAATAAAATGTTTTATCTTTATGCATTTTTCGACAAACTACATGTAAATTTTTTTTTTGTAATCGCAAGTGTTTCTTTTACTTGCAGTTTTGTAAATTGTAATTACATGTAATCAAGTTACAAGTCAAATTACAATAGGACTTGTAATTTGGAATAAGTCAATTATAAGTAGTTGGTGGTTGAGAGAATTTCTCAAGTTAGTTGGGATCCTCCCACCTTTTTCTCATGACCTCTCTCCTATAAATACTTGAGAGGGTCCTTTGTAAACATATCTTTTTGGCAAGCAAGAAAATTCTGCAAAAATTTGTACTCATAAAGACTTTGAGCTTTATAGTTATAAGTTTATCTTTTTCAAATAATATCAAGGAGTTGCAGATTTCAGACTTTGTGTTGAAATCCTACTTTGCATCCATTGTGTTTTTTTGTCATTTTGGAGCATTACTTTGTGATTAGTTGAAGATTGTGGATGATTGCTAGGGAGAGCTTCAATTAAAATATTTTCAGACTTTTTGCTATAAATGTTGAAGATTGAATTCATAAGTTAGAAGTTAAGAAGAATTACAAGTCTTTGCGCTCGTAATGATTCCCATTCTTAGTAGTTAATAAATAAATATATTCGCAGATTTTGTGCTGTCTTATGCTGTATATTATCATTAGAATTATGTTACAAAAGGGTAGATAGGATAGCAGATTTTCAAGACTTTGCGATTGAGGTTGTTTTCCCGTCCTGAAGGAAGTCTTTGAGTGAAATATGCCAACCAATTTTTTCGATGAATTAACACACATAACCAGCACATAATCAACTCGGTTAGCGTTAGCTCCAAATAGAAAACTGAACTTGAAATGAACTCACACCAAGAATGCACACTCAATCCCAAGGAAGGATAGGTGTTGTCATATGGCAGAGAAATTAAAGAACAATACTTGAAATGAAACAAACTCAACATCAAGAATGTGCACTCAAGATCCCACTGAGGGCGAGGTGCTAACATATGACGGAGTTATTAATTGAAAACTGAAATAAATAGGCGGTGAACCAGCCATGAGAATTTCCACGCTACCATTGAATAGTGGGGGGAAAAACATTACAATACAAAACTAATTCATCCGCTGTGGCGGGCATCCACTTATGAGTGGGGATTCGCCACTTTACAGTGGGTGACTAAAGAGAGATTAATTGTTTTTTCTCCACACTGGCGGTAAACCATCCAGGGGTTACAAATGTATGTAATTATAACAAGTAATTGCAGCAAATAAAATAAATAGCTGTTAGTACTACTAATCAGCTTTACAATGAATTAAATAGCTGCAAATAAGAAAGATATGCTTCCAAATCCATCAAAGGTTAGAGTAACACTTCCTCTAACTCTTACAATACAATAATGATATAAAAATGTAGCTCAAACTATTATTATATCAAAAACTAACAAGTCTGATATAAAAATCTGCAATCTGGAAATGTCTATCAGCAAACAGCAAACTCATAAAAATGTTCACAACTCCTCCTAAATACCTCCGAATAAGCTGAAATGTTTTGCAAAGACCTTCTAGGAGGATGGCACCCAAACTCAAACTACAAAACTGCATCAAAAACTCAAGATATTATTCTTGCACGAATCCCAAAGCACTCATGAGATGGTACGGCCCTGTAGAGGGGCGATTTCTCTTGGAAAAATCAGAAACTTGGAATTAAAATCTGAAAACCTCCAAATATGGTTGCCATTATCATAGAAATGCAATGATCAAATACCCATAACCAAAATAAATTCATACCAAAAGCTGTAAATGAAAACCACCTTCAGCTGTGTATACACCAGCAACATAAAAACTGAAGTTCTCACCAAAATTCACCAATTTTGAAGCACAATCTGCTAGTCTGATTGAGAAGCAGCAATAATACCAACTAGGTGTTATCTTTCAAACACGAAATTGGATTGGAACTAGGAGGTAAGCATCCCTCGAAGTAAAAAACAAGTTGTCATTCCGACAGCATAACATTAGCATAAACATTGGATAATCAGCTCTTCAAACAGCAGCAATATATAAGCTTTAGTTGGCAAATGAAGCAACAAGAACTCTTCAAATTCCAAGAAGTTGAATCACTTCAACTTCCAAAAGGGACGCCACCTTTTTGCCTTTTACTTTTTGAAATAATAAAATATCATTCAACTTCCCCTTTAGGCATCCATTTCATATTGCAACAATAAAGCATTTATTAAATAATTAAATGCTCACTTGACCCCTTTATGTCCCCTTCTTTAAAACAACTTGAAGTCATCAAGCCTAGGCGTGGGGTACAACTTCAAGACATGAAAATTGACTAAGTTTGAAACTCAGTCCAAGGAGAAAACCAAACCCAAAGCCAAACTGAGACTGATGGATAACAAGATGACTTGAGTTGAAGTGCTGATGATGCCACTGCCACAATTAGACTTACTAAAAATAGCCACTCCAAGCAAGGAAACCCTAATTTCACTTTTGATCAACCTACGGATTTCCGAAAATAGGCTATCAGTCAAAGAAGAGCGTATGGCCAAAATGGGGACATTACATTGAGCTTTCAGGAAACTTTATTTCCTTTCTACTGATTTTATTGCAAGCTGCTGTTATAGTTTATTTAAAAGTTCATATTACTTTTCTGCGAAGAGAAAAGAGTTTAATCTTTTCTGAAACAAGAGGAAAGATTATCGTTCTACCCATATTTGTTTTTAGTTAGTTAGATAGGGGGAGCCTTCCCTTAAATAGGAGAGTTTAACTCACACACTGTGTTGAAATCACCATTTTGCCAAACCTTCTAAGTTTACAAAATATTCAACTGACACTCTGCATTCTTATTGATTTTAATTTGTAATTTATTTTATGCGCAGGCCCTTCTAGTCTTCTTGCTACCTCCACACAGCCTTATATTCACAGCCTCTTTTCTTCTTCAAATCTGCCTGCGTGGGCATTTTGTTTGTCTTGGTTTTCTATCTTTCCTAGTGCCTCTTCATTTCTCCTCTAATCGGCCTCTTTTCAGTAGTTCATTTCATTTTGCATTTTCATTTTATTATTAAGGTATCCCTTCACAATTGGTTTGCAATTTTCTTTGGCTTCTATTCTTTTTCCAGCCGTCCCTTTACATTCTCTTTTTATTTTGTCGATTTTCTTCTACTTTTCTATTTTGACTCTTCTTTAACTTAAATCCGAAATATCATTTTAACTTTGTTTACTTGTTTCATATAATGCGATTGTTCGATTCTTCATTTGGTCATCAAAATAATGAAGGATGAATGAAGTTATGGAGAGACATGGAAAATTTTGGCCAGCTAATAGTAAATAAGCCCGAGTCTCCGTCAAATCGACCACCAAAACCAAAAATGCATAATGATCATAAAACAAATTCCTTTCGTTGATCTTGATTGCTAATCACCCGTGATGCTCCTGCATCAATATTGGTGGTTAGCCATCCAATTTATATATATGAGCAAATCATAGAATCGATCCAGCCAAATTGGTTAATAGTGAATGCAAATTCAAATCAAGCACAATTGGCTAAATGCAAATAGAATTGCATCAACATCAAAATGGTGGAATAATTCAGCCAATTCGTATACACCTAAAAAAATGTATTAAGAATAAAGATAAATCTAGTGGATAAATTGACCAAGAAAAACAATTATTCAACATTAAGAAAGAAGACATTTCATCAACAATTGGTATGCAATTGGAAAAAAACTATAAAATAATTACTGAAAATCAGAAGAAGGCCAATAAAGATGTAGCAATTGATATTGACTTCAAAGTTAATCACGATTGTCCAGTAATGTTGCAACTCCCCTTCATACAATCACATATACTAGCTTCTTGAATATTTGAATCAATGCTGCAAACTCCTCTAACTAGATTTTGTTATATGAAAGATTTAATATATTTGATAGACTAAATTAGCGTTTCCTTTGAAAATGTACGATTGCAAACTTTGTTTGAAATTAGATAATTAACATATATCATTTGTAGATATTTTCTCCACAACATAAAAATAAGGGACAATTGGAGTTTTGGAGACAAAATGAATTAAAAATTATTAAACTGCTTCCTCCCCAAAGTTGCCATTCCCTTAGCAGCAGCAAAATATATCAATTCCCTCCTTGTAGGTTATGGCTTGGTCCACAAGCCTTTGCTTTTAATTTTCAAAGTTTATAGAGGAGGTACAGCTGGTAGAATAAATTCCTTTCCAAATATATTTGTAATGTTCCCTTCATTTCTGTAGAATATATTTGTAATGTTAGGTTAATTGGGATTTTGATAAAAGAATAAATTTATTAATTAAATAAAGGTTGTTTCAATTTATTAATTTTTGTTGTAGGAGCATCCAAGGTGAAATGACAATCCTGTATCACCAAAAATATGTTATTTTAATTGGTTTATTTTCAATAAGGTCTTAGAGGTTAGGAGAATAAATATTTTGATTTGCAACTTTGTAATTTCCCTTGGGATGAAACTGTAATTGTAATTTTGGTGAGAATTATGCATTTATGAATATTTTCTAAGGCAAAATTGAGAAAATACCCCTCTTGGGCATCCAAATTCTTGGTGGGGACCATTTGGGGTGCATGTGCTTGCATGTTCAATTGCATGCCTTGCATGTAATTGCATGTTTGTGCCACAATCTTTGCATGTTGTTGCATGACCATATATGGAGTTCTTTTTTCTAACAAAGTTTCCAATCTTTGAAAGAGATAATGCTTTGATTCCAATTAATTCTGAGGTGGTTCTCTTTGGGTTGGTGGCGGATTTTGGTTCCGAGTGGGTCAAGGTGGCAGGTTAGGGTAATGCACAATTTCAATTCTAGGGAACCTTTCAACCATAGGTCTTGATGGGCGTTGTGTGAGTTCTTCCTCTTCTTCAAGCACAAAACTCACTCTCATATATTTCGCCGCACTTCTTCAATACCGCCGTGCAAGGGTGTTTAATTGAGAGATGATGTCTTCTTGTTCTGAAGTGACCAAATCTAATCCTGGCTGCAACACAGGAAAGATACCTTCATGTGGCAACACCATCTTTTCTCATCATATGAAAGAGGTGACTTAGGGAAGTCTTTTCTAACTTGTGGTCTGCACACCGGATTTTTTGATATTCAAATGCCGAATTTTCTTCAATTCGTTCCCCGGTGGAGTCGCCAAAAATCTGTTAGTGAACAGATTTGTCCTTTATAAAATTGAATACAAATGACTCTATGATGCCCAAGAAGGACACATCAATTCACAACAATTGGAGAGATTACCATTGCATTGGTAATCTTCCTTTGAATTTTGATTGAGGTACAACTCCCTCTTCTGATATAATTTTGGATTTTTTGAATATTTAAGCTTGGGGGTATGCTTTTGGCCAGAAAGTAGGAAAAGAAAACTAACACTTGCTCATAGCCATGATACAAGTGCAATAGAAATAATTGAAATTAAACTACTATGCTGAAATGATTTAGACTGGCAAACGATCAATATCGTGACTCATAGATCAGATTACTAACGCTTGCTGACTCGACTCAGTACAATCTCAACAACTTACTGCAAATAAATGAATTAAATACCACTGAACAACACATCCTTAAAGGGAAGGAATATCCAAATGTACTGACCCCTTTCTAGTGGAAGCACTTAAACCCAACTCTTAGCATTCAAAGTGTTTCTTAAGAGCCATTAGAAACGTTAGAGATCAATAAATTTCAGTAATAACATCTAACTAGATCAAATATGATATGAATATTTCATTCTTGTCACAGATTATTCATTTCCTCCCTTTCACTCACTATGCATGATACGTTTACAATATATTTCACAAGTACATTAGATACTAAACATCTTTCAAGATCCGATAGATGGACTTGTTATGCTTTCTAACCTTACAGTGAATTAATAGAGTCATAATTACTTATAAGACTCACTGATTGTTAGAAGCATCATTATAGGATAGTTGTAAATAATGTATTATATATACATATATATTGTATTTGCCAATCTCCTATGATGTATATATGAAACACAATATATATGTATATATTTATCAATGTTTAACCTTTCATTCAAATCCTCAATATACTCATCCATCATCATATATTTAATTATATTCTTAAATCATAATATATTAAAATATATTCATAAGCATTACTAAATTAATTAATAACATATTTGGAATCACACCCACATCCACTATTTTACCTTCTACATACATAAGTAATAATGAACCTTTATTTAAGTATAAGATAATACTTACCTTAGTTGCTGCACTCCTTTGTGAACAGATCTCAGAGAATATAGTTCCAGTCAGAAATATATTCTTGTCTTCCCCTATTGATGCCCTCTTTCTTACTCTCTCTCTTTCTTTGATCTTTTCTTATTTATTTCCCTTGGCTGGTCCCTTCCAATTCTTAATTATGAAGGAAGGAATCGTAGTCCTGAATTTTATATTAATATCCCTAACTCACTCATTGCTGCTTTCTTGCTTTGGTCTTCTTCATATGCAATTTGATCTGCATAACTTTGGGTGGCGTCTGTCCAGCCTTTGGTGGCCGCTCCCTCCACTCATCGTGGTTTCCTTATGCAGCTGCTTATTCTTTTTTACAGTTTGTTGTCTTCTTGCTCAGCCACGAGTGATGATCTTTCTTTTTTTCTTCTACCATTCGATGACACTCCCATCAGCTCGTGCCTCCTTTCTTAAATATTCTATCGCTTAGACTTATGTTGACCTCCAAATGTGATCGCTGCTGGGGATGCGACCTTCCCAAAACTTGTGATGAAGCCGATTCACCGCCAAGGGTCGGCTCTTTTGACCCATCTTTAGGTGGTGCCATCCCTTGCTTAATGTTTACTAGTTCGGTTTAGGAAAGTTTGTCTTTATTTTGATGTTTGTTTATTTCATAGTTTATATTCTTTCCTTCATTATGGTTTATTAATTTATTATATTTATATGATTCTCATGCAAGAGTATTATAGCTAGATTTTTATTCTATAGGAGATAGATAGAAGTTAAAATAATAATATTATAATTATAATTGTGTTTATATATATATTTTAATATTTGCTTTATTATTTAAATTGTCAACATTTATATCTTAATATCATAATATTAAATTATTACTATCTATATTTTAAGATTATAATAATTACAATTATAATACTGTCTTGGACAATTATAATTGTGACGATATCTATCCCATTATGCCTTTGTTAACTTATACCCCTATTCGGATTTTGACACTTATTTGTATTTTATTTATTTATTTGTTTCTCGATACTTTATATCTTAGTGTCATAACTTCAGGGTACATGACACCAAATGCTTTTCAAAGCTGACAGACTCACTCACAAACATTAGCATCTAATTCTTAATTACTGCACATAGACAATAAACATTTACAGAAAATGAATTAAAACCGCAAAATTTGATCCTTTATTATGATTGATTCTCACTCATGCATTACAGTGCAAGGGGGATCAAAATGTTGGACCCTTGCAACATCTTACAACTGAATATTTAAACTTTAACATCGTAACAGTTAGGATTTTCTCGAAATTGATTCTTGGACGTTAATCGTTGTCTGGCCGAATAAAAGGTTGGCCGAAAATTGACTAACCTTGTCAGGTTATGACAACTCCATCATTAATTGCTTATTTTTAGGCATGGTTATGGTTACATCCTATCTCCCGATTGATATGACATGAGGATGAATCATCGTTTACTGTAAGAAGACCATGTGGCCTTCTCCCGTGTGAAGTGTCCGCTACATTCACTTTTCGGTGATTGCTGATATGCCACCCAAGATCGTTCCGCGCAGCTCCTTTAAATGTCGAGGATTGCTTGAATCGAACTTACTAGATCTCCATCACATCGCCTCGCTTGAGTTAATTAAGTTTGGAGCAATTTGTGTGTGCTTCAACAGTAATTGCTTCCAAATAAGCTCTGCCAATTTGCCTCTGTCACTCTATAAATTATCTTCACCACTATTCATTTTGCACAATGCTGATTTCTTCTTCAAGTATGTCAAGCTCATCAAGTGAAGTGGTTATGGAGAGTGACTTCCTAGTCCTGGAAGGTGTCGAATGTAGTGTTGCTCGTAGGTTGGTGATAGACCAAGGGAAATCTTCCTGATTTGCAGTGATGTGGAAGAGGAAGTCATCCGCAAGATTATTGGTGAGCACTTCATGTCTCAAGTGCATGTCAACAACTCTAGTTTGCTCGAGCGCTTTCTGTACAACATTGTGCGCACTTTTGGTCTTTTTGGATGGAGGTTGCGGGTTGCTGAGCGTCTGGTTTGCCCACAATATCTGCAATGTGTTGAATATGCCCTAAGGGGACTTTCTGTTCATTCACATGTGGGTTTAATTGGTGATGCAATTTGCATCACTTGTGCATTGCATAATGAAAGGGCTAGTTAAGCCGTTACCCTGCTGTGTGCTGGCATGGAGAGCAACAATATGGAGATATTCACCCATTACGTCGAATTCAACGAAAACCTTTTCTCCCCCGCACAGATAGAGCGAATGCAAGAAGTAATTGAGGCTATCAAAGTCCTCATGTGTACTCTCCATGTCTGAAAACCCCTGTGCTGTGAAAGCACCCTCTTTTGGCACTGTAATACGAAACTTCTATCGATAAATATATAAATATATCCATCTTTTGGCTTTCTGAAGAGCTCTGTGTTATGGAAATCTTTGTCTTCTTGCATTTACTGTTTTTAACTTTTCATTTTATACTCATGTGGAATGAACGAAACACCTCATTTTCTTGCGAGCAATCTTTTCTTTTCCGCAAACACATCCTCAATAATGAAGTAATTTTCAACCTGAAATACATTGGTTGAATGTTTCCGAGTAAGTTTTGGAAATAATTTGGAGTCTGCCATAGTTGTAGAAACTTGCTTTTATGCTGCTGTATAGAATAAACTTAAAACTTTTTAATTTGTTTGTTAGTCTTTTATGAAAAACACTTAGAGGATAATTACAACTTTATCTTTAAAACATCGATGAGAATGAAGAAGTTTTTAGAACCCTTTTGGGAATCGACAAAGGTTTCAAATCTTTATGAAATACCTCCAAACCTGTTGTACCCAAAACAAATTTTTTGCTTCATTAAGGCATTTTGCTTAAAATGGTCTAAATATTTTCCTGCGTGTGGAGTGCTGAAGGGGTCTTCGTCCCTTCCTTCTATCAAACTGTGGTGCGCTCGTTCAATGGATGTGTCTATTCTTGTTAAATTTTCATATGTTCTTTTTATGCTCTGATTTATTTCAATTAAGTCTTCATCTAATTCCTTACTGGCTTGCCTTAGTCGTCTTCGTCGATTTTCTTGCTCTTGCAGCCTGAGTGATCGCCAAACTTGCTCTTCCGAAGTCCCGTGCCCGTCAGGTACTCTATTCCTGTCCTTGTTCGGCCGTACGGGCATTTAGTTGTTCAAGCGATCATTGCCGATTACCGGGAGTACGACGCCAGCTAGTATCGCGTTCTTCCTCTTCACGTTTGGTTCTGTCTTCACAACGTTGTACGATTTGCTGCCTTCGGCGCTCGCGGGCTTCTTCCTCTCACAAGTCTTGCAGGATAATGAAATGGCGGGCCAGTAACCTGGGCATGCGGTTCAGGAGGTGGTTCACCTCGTCGTTCACTTCCAGCCGATCCCAGATGACTTCCTCAGGGATCTCCCGAATGTGGGATTCCCTACGCACGTGGTCACATAGCGATATTTTCCACAAATTTACCAGATCTTCTGTCAATGAGTCTTCCCGTTCCTCATTAGCATTTACAGGTTTTTCCACTGGTTGACCCATTACGCTGCCATGGTAGATGATGCCCTAGTCCGTTCAGGCAACGACGCCAAATGTTTGCCTACGGATTGGGATTCTAATCTTACGTACTACTACTGGCAAACTAATTATGTGCAGAACATGGAACAAAACAGTAACCAGAAAGATATCATATTCGAATGCCAGAAACTTTATTCATTCTCAGAAATATCATGTACAGAAGAGTATCAGTAGTGATTGACAATAAACATCGGCACATAACTCATCAATCATAACTTCCCGACTATCCCAATAGACTACATATAGCGTTCGGCGGTGGTTAGATAACCAACCGACACGATGCTTCATAATAACATTAACATACCATTAATCCGAACATGCTTTCCTGAAAGTACATGACATTATTATTCTTTACTAATCTATAGTTTTATTGACAATTGGCCGACTACGACCAAGGCCGACTACGACCGACAACAAAGTAAAGATATACTACTAACATTGTGGAATGTGGTGTTTAATTTGAGCAAGCTTCACTTATCCATACCACTAGTGGGCTCACTGACGGTGGGTTCGCCTTGCGTGGTCAACTGGAACATTGTGGATTTAACTTCAATTATGATTTGCATGCTGATATGCGTCGTTGTGATGGTGTCTTCATGTTGAATTGTGATTTGAATATCTCTATTTACTCCTTTGAAGATTGCACCAGTTTTGTGGAAGCTGTCCGAAGCGAGGCAAAGCAGAACTTGGTTGAAGTTTGTAAGAATTGATCTCCACGTCCCGCTTTTAGAGTAGATCCTAGCATCTTCTATGCCTGCATCCTTTTACATTCAGTACTTTTTGGTTAGTATAGGAAACTCGTGTTTCATTGATAAATCCCTCAAACTTTGAAAATCCCTTTCTCTGCTGTTGAACAATTACGTAAGTCCCCTTGAAATACCAGCAAATCACATCGAGCCAACTGAGACTATCCACTGCATAGAGGAACCTTGGAGTTGAACGCATGATCTTTCTTGCAATCTTAGCATGCTGGTTACTTTGATCAAGAGAGGATAGAGTGACCGTTGGAAACTTTATTCTGTGGTGGTGCGGTCATAAAACACCTTTCAATAGGAGCTTCCCCTCCTAATTTGAAGAGCAGTTAATTTTGTGCATAGCTATCCGTTGCAAATACGCACTCCACATGTGCGAATTGTAACGACAACAAAACCTTTAATTACTTTGATATTTGCCCATGTGATTCTCTTCTTAGATTACAAAGTGTTTTATAATCTTTTGGGTTCCGAGACTAGCTTGCGTATTTCCAAAAAGTTAGGCCTGCGCAGTAAGATGCAAGTTCTAAAACCGCATCGGTGACCGACATAGTTTTGAAAACTTGGTTAGAGACCGACAAACATAACCCTTTAATTCTCCCAAGTTTTTTGAAGGATATTTTTAGGGGTTGGGGCTAAAAATGACAACACACATAAAATGATGCAGGGGCATGGCGTTTGAGAGTGCAGACTGTAGAAACCCCTGGTTTCCCTCTGACAATGATCTAACTGATATTTCAAGTTTTTCTGACGTTTTTAGGTTTTTGAGATTTTTTTGTGTTTTTGAAGCAATAATGAGAAGGTACGATTTTGACAATAAATGCTAATAAATTCACTAAAAATCAAAGATCTCTGGAAATGCAACAATAACTACGCCAGTATCCTTTATTCAACTTTTCAAGTGATTACAATAATACCCAGAAGGAAACAATGTATAAAAGAAGAATTTTTATTGGGAAAAGAACCTGATTTGCTGGTACGGCTGAAGGTACAAATCAGTACAGCAGAAATAAATATGATCTCTTTCCTTCCCTCTGGCATGCACAATTTCATCAGCTGATATAGGCGCCTCCTTCAGAGCAAACTGGAAGCATTAGATAAAGGCGTTGATTTTATTTTGATGAGGATGGCTCTTCATGAGGTACGGCCTGCTGGTACAGTACGGCCTGTCAGATCTGCCTTCAATACTGTACGGACTTCACTCACAACAATGACAAATCTCTGAATAAGGTGCGCCAAAAGCAATAGATGGTGTCTGGATACGAATAACTGCAAATAACTGAAGGTATGGATTTTCTCTGATGCTCTATAGTTTCCTCTGTATAAGAAAACCTCTGTGGCAATAAATCAAGTGGTATTCCACACTCTCTGAATTGCTTTCCGTTGGAGATGGCTCGTTCCCCAAGGCAAACGAACATGAAACCCTAAGTCTCAGGCTCAGACCAAAATTGATCAGTTTTCAAAACTCAATAATCACATAATGGCACAAATCCCAATGCAAAACCCTCTTAAGGCTGAAAAGTGCGATTTCCTTAAGAATAGGGTTTTCATTAAAATATTCATATTTTAATCTTTTTAATTCTCCATAGTTCTCAGCTGAATATTTTAATTTAAATCAAATGTGAAACTGGCCCCTTCTGATGATGGGCGCACCCCTCAAGGCAATCACTTAAGTTATAATTTAAAATTATAACTTTATAATATAAACATTAAATAATTAATATTTAATCAATATAATTAAATATTAATATTTCTCCCGAATCACTTGTCCGTTTCTGTTCCGTCGATCTTGGAACTCTGAAGTGCATAAGTGCCTGCGATGCCGCCACAGCCAAACTGCTAAAAATAGCAGACACTGCTAAAATGCAATGCACCTCCGATCGAGCCAGAACGAAAGACAACTGATCAATCCCTGCTGACTGAAGCTGAGCCAAGCTCCGAGATGACCCCCTATCCAGTCCATCAGCCTACGAGGGTCGTATGATAGGCCAATCCTGTCGTCTGAGAGATGTCACTGAGAAGGGGACATGGCAGTCCGCCCCTCCTGAAATTGCTTGTCCTCAAGCAATCTCAATGCCGGATGCTGCAGAATCTCCTCGCTCTCCCATGTCGCATCCTCAACCGGCAAATCTCTCCATTTCACCAGATATTCCCTGATAGTCCTCCGACGCAACTGTCTCTCCCTATACTCCAGGATGGACTCGGGTACTAGAATCAACTTACCCTCATCATCTAAGGGTGGTAACACTGCAGATGGTACAACGCGATGACCCAACGCCTTCTTGAGGCGTGACACATGAAATACATTGTGTACCCTGCTCTCTGCTGGAAGCTCCAGCTCGTAAGCCACCTCGCCAACTCTCCTCAGGATCCTGAAAGGACCGTAATAGCGCGGCTTAAGCTTCTCCGACCCACTCTTCCTAAGAGTGGACTGACGGTAGGGCTGAAGCATGAGGTAAACCATATCACCAACCTCGAAATGCCTCTCCATCCTCTTACGATCATGTGCTTCTGCTGATTAAATTGCCTTTGCAATATTCTGTAGGGAGCCCTCATGGTGTCGACTCTCCACGCAGCCAACCTCCACTTTCGACTCTCTGTGCGGCTCAATAGCGAGATCAAAGAGGCTTCGAGCCTCAACATATAGCGCCATGAAGGGTGACATCTGAATGGTCATATGGAATGTCGAGTTGTAGCAATACTCACACAAATGTATCCATTTGACCCGCGCCTTCTGCTGCCCTGCTATGTAGTTCCTGAGATATCCCTCCACCCACTTATTAACTATCTCTGTCTGCCCATCTGTCTGTGGATGGTAACTGGTGCTCGGCGTAAGCTCGGTCCTGCAAAGCCTGAAGACCTCCTGCCAGAAGTTACTCGAGGCAGAGCTATACCTATCAGCGAAGCGATGCTCGAGGGGCAACCCATGATGCGAGATATCTCGAAGAACCTCTGCCACGTGGCCGTGGTAATTAAATTGGTGTCCGGAAAGAAGTGGGCATGCCGTAAGCGATCCACAACCACGTATATGCAATCAAGCCCATGAGCTTTAGGCAAACGTGATAAAATCCATCGAAATGAGGCATTCCACTTCTGTCGAGGGGTGAGTGGTATGAAGTAGACTGCTTGGGTGGAGTGTTCTCACAACGTTACTGGCGACAAGCGGGGCACTCCGCTTTATCTTGAAGAACATCTCTCTTGAGACCTTTCCACGTGAACCTCTCCCGTATCTGCCTGTAAGTCTTGAAGTAACCGGGATGTCCTGCTGTGGGAATATCATGAAAGGCCCTCATAACCATGTTCTTCACCTCAGAACCGGGAATCAGAAATATCCTGTGCTTGTAAATGATCAAATCATTCACAAGTGTGTACCTGGTATCCACTGCTGACCCCTCGACAATGCTGGAGGCCCAATTGTCCTTGGCATACTCTGCCACTATCAAATGCCTCCAATCCTCTGCAATCTGAACCATAGTGCCCAAGTACGGTCTCCGTGATAATGCATCTGCCACTACGTTCTGAGTACCTTTGATATATGAAATATCAAAGTCATAAGCCTGCAGCTTACTGTCCCACTTCTGCTGTCTGTCATTGAGATCTCGCTGCCCCAAGAAGTGTCTCAGACTGTTATGATCGGTCTTGATGCAAAATTTGCTGCCAACAAGGTATTGCGAAGATTTGGCTAAGGGCATGCATGTCATGAGCATCTTTGTCATTATATGCTATACAACCTCTGGTCCTCACGGGCTGCGGCTCTCATAAACTATTGGGTGCTTAATCACGCGCAAGCACGCACCAATATCTTACTCACGATGCCATCACACTTTGAAGCTCAAGCCGTAAAGATCGGCGATTAAAAGCGAGGAACCAAAGTGGTCATCAACTCTCCTTGAACTTCTCAAAACACTCGTGCTTGGAAGTCAAACAAAGCCTTCTTCATCAAATTTGTCATCGGGGCTGCATGTCGTGAATAACCATTCACGAATCTGCGGTAGAATCCACACAAACCGAGAAACCCTCTCAACTGTGTCAGGTTCGCCGGTGTGGGCCAATCAACAATGGCGCGGATCTTCTCAGGATCCATACGCACTCCATCCGCACTGATAATATGACCAAGGTATAACAATTCGGTCATCCCCAAATCGCACTTGGATTCCTTGGCGTACACGGACTCCCTCTCCAAGATGCTCAATACAGTCTCCAAATGAGCCAGGTGCTCCTGCCAAGTCCGACTGTATATCAGAATGTCATCGAAGAAAACCAACACAAACCTCCGCAGCAAAGAATGAAATACTCTGTTCATGGTAGACTGAAAGGTAGCTGGCGCGTTAGTGAGCCCAAATGGCATCACTACGAACTCGAAGTGCCCACAATGACATCTGAAGGCTGTCTTCTCTATGTCCTGCTCACGGACTCTAATCTGGTGATAACCCGACCGTAAATCAATCTTCGTGAAATAACATGCCCCATGAAGCTCATCAATCAACTCATCTATCCTCGGTATCGGGTATCTGTTTTTGATTGTCCTCTTATTCAGGACCCTGTAATCAATGCACATGCGCAACGTTCCATCCTTCTTCTTCACCAATACAACAGAAGAAGCGAACGGCGACTTACTAGGTCTAATGTGACCCATAGCCAGTAACTCCTTTATGGTCTTCTCAATCTCATCCTTCAATCTTTTCGGATGCCTGTAAGGAGTTATCATGATGGGTTTTGCACCCTCCTCGAGCTCAATAATGTGCTCTATCCCTCTATCTGGAGGTCTACCTGGCGGAATATCACTGAACACCTTATCATGCTTGACTCTGATCTTCTGAATGTCCGGATGATACTCTGTCTTCTGCTGTCCCTCCTGTAAAGGTGCTAAATGACACTCGGCAGCCCACTCTACCATGTCATGACGCATGAGCCGCTCCATTCGGCGAAAGGAAATTGTTTTAAGGTCGCTGTCCCGTATTGCCTTAAGAATGTGAGTCTTCCCGTCGACCTCAAAACGTATCTCCATATCCTTGAGACGAAGTGTGACCTCCTCCAGTGAGTGCAACCACTTCATTCCCAATACTAAGTCGATGTCTCCCATATTGACAACATAATAATCTGCCTTGAACTCATAGTTGTTCAAGCGTAATGGAAGATCTCTAATCATGCGTTCGCATCTCAAAGTGTACCCATCTGCCACTTTGACTCTGATGCCCTCAAACTCCTCTGTGATAAGCCCTCGTTTCTCAACGAACCTAGCATCAATGAAATTATGCGTAGCTCCTGTATCCAATAGGGTAATGACCCTCTGACCTGCTAATACACCACGGAGCCGGAAAGAACCCTCCTGCTGAATGCTAGACAATCTGCCCTCCTGTATCTGAAGCTCGGGCTCTACCTCCACTCTATGCTCAGGAGTCTTTGTCTCTGACTCATCTGAATGCTCAGGCTGCTCTGAATTTTCTGATTCGGAGTCTTCATAGTATGCCCACATAACACGATTCGCCTTGCCCTTAGGTCTTAGAGGGCAATCGTGATTGGCATCATACGGTCCCTTGCAGTAAAAGCATAACTTTTTCCTGCGAAGGTCATTCAGGGCCTCACGATCCAAGGGTGGGAAGGCTGATTTACCCTTCGAATCGTTTCTATAATCTGATTTGTTTTTGTTATAATCAGATTTGTCATTGTTTTTATTAAACCCTTTGTTGTCTCGGAACGATGAAGAACCTCTGGAGTTAAATTTATTTGCCGGGGCTGCGAACTCCATGTTACGTGCCTTCCTCATCGCCTCCTGTAATGATGGAGGGTCAAAGGCTTTTATCCAGCCTTTAAGTGGTTCTGATAAACCCTCCATAAAGAGAACTACCAACCGCCTCTCAGATATGCTCGGAACCATGACGGAAAGTCTCTGAAAGTCGCTGATGTATGTCTCGAGATTGCCACTCTGCCTCAACTGTGCCAAATCTCTGAAGTAAGTCTCCGGATCCTTCCTATCAAATCTCTCAACCAGCCTGTCTACGAACTCCTGATATGAAGTGATCCTATCATGATGTAGCGTCACCATACCGTGATGCCACCAGTCATATGCTACTCCCTCGAGGTGCAGTGTAGCGTAACGGATAGCGTCTCTCTCAGCCATCGGACGCAAGGTAAGGAATGTATCAAGCTTGCTAATCCAAGCTTGGGCTGTCATCTTCCCACTGCCATCAAACATTATCAGATTCAACCTGTTCGTTGCATGTTTGAGGTCATTATTCTGCTGTCGGGGTCTCCAATCCTGACGAGCCCTATTGTGTTCCCGCCTCTGTGTGATAAAACGGTCAAAAGTGATCCGTTCTCTGACTGCAGGAGGTATCAACTCCCACTCCTCGTTTGCTGCCATAAGGTTATCAGCAAACAAATCATCCCGATCCTCCTCTGGCATAGCCTCATCGGGCTCCTGTCTCGTGAACGTAGGCCTTGTAGGCCTATCAGCTGTCCGTGACACTGTCCTAGGTGCTCTCCGTGACCCAGCATCACTCCTGTCATCGTCACGATGTGGTGACGGTCTCCTCGAAGTCCCTAATCTCTGCAGTGCCTGTGCTACCTGCTGTAATACATCGTCAGATCGACGTTGTCCTGCACGAAGATCTCTGAGTGTGAGTAAGACCTCAGCATCATCCTGATCTCGGTTGTTATGAGGGATATCTGTCCGAGGTATATCTGTTCTCTCAGCCCTATCATTCCTGTCAGCCATGATTTCCGGCTGCCTGCTCAAACTGCGTTGCCTTTCAAGCAAGGCACGTCTGCGAGTGTAGTACCTGTATGTATCAATTTCCTCTGGTTGCATGTGATGGCCAAACCCTAGGATGGCAGAATCAAGCTCTGATACCACTGTAGAAACCCCTGGTTTCCCTCTGACAATGATCTAACTGATATTTCAAGTTTTTCTGACGTTTTTAGGTTTTTGAGATTTTTTTGTGTTTTTGAAGCAATAATGAGAAGGTACGATTTTGACAATAAATGCTAATAAATTCACTAAAAATCAAAGATCTCTGGAAATGCAACAATAACTACGCCAGTATCCTTTATTCAACTTTTCAAGTGATTACAATAATACCCAGAAGGAAACAATGTATAAAAGAAGAATTTTTATTGGGAAAAGAACCTGATTTGCTGGTACGGCTGAAGGTACAAATCAGTACAGCAGAAATAAATATGATCTCTTTCCTTCCCTCTGGCATGCACAATTTCATCAGCTGATATAGGCGCCTCCTTCAGAGCAAACTGGAAGCATTAGATAAAGGCGTTGATTTTATTTTGATGAGGATGGCTCTTCATGAGGTACGGCCTGCTGGTACAGTACGGCCTGTCAGATCTGCCTTCAATACTGTACGGACTTCACTCACAACAATGACAAATCTCTGAATAAGGTGCGCCAAAAGCAATAGATGGTGTCTGGATACGAATAACTGCAAATAACTGAAGGTATGGATTTTCTCTGATGCTCTATAGTTTCCTCTGTATAAGAAAACCTCTGTGGCAATAAATCAAGTGGTATTCCACACTCTCTGAATTGCTTTCCGTTGGAGATGGCTCGTTCCCCAAGGCAAACGAACATGAAACCCTAAGTCTCAGGCTCAGACCAAAATTGATCAGTTTTCAAAACTCAATAATCACATAATGGCACAAATCCCAATGCAAAACCCTCTTAAGGCTGAAAAGTGCGATTTCCTTAAGAATAGGGTTTTCATTAAAATATTCATATTTTAATCTTTTTAATTCTCCATAGTTCTCAGCTGAATATTTTAATTTAAATCAAATGTGAAACTGGCCCCTTCTGATGATGGGCGCACCCCTCAAGGCAATCACTTAAGTTATAATTTAAAATTATAACTTTATAATATAAACATTAAATAATTAATATTTAATCAATATAATTAAATATTAATATTTCTCCCGTCACTTGTCCGTTTCCTGTTCCGTCTGATGCTGACGAACTCTGAAGTGATTCACGATGCATACGATGCTAAAATAGCGGTGGTCACTGCCAGAAGCGCTAAAATAGCAATTAAATGACCTCCGATCGAGCGAGCGAGGCAAGCTGATCAATCCTGCTGACTGAAGCTGAGCCAAGCTCCGAGATGACCCCCTATCCAGTCCATCAGCCTACGAGGGTCGTATGATAGGCCAATCCTGTCGTCTGAGAGATGTCACTGAGAAGGGGACATGACACAGACCCACTTTGGAGAGGAAGAAAATACTGTTATGATTTCAGTTATCAAAGCAGATTATAGCGTGGAGGAGAATTAGTTAGTTGCCAATCATTTACATGTTTCAGTTATAAGGCAGTTACAAAACCATAGTGTGGAAGTTAGTGGGAGGAACGCAAGTAATAGAAGTTACCATTTTCAGTTTTGAAAACAGATTTTTTATCTTCTCAATGTGGAAAATTGGGTCAGTTAAGGGAGGCGCTGAGGTGAAAGGGAGGAAGGATTGGGGAGAAGGAAAAGGTGGAACAGGTGAGGCCAAATAGAGGAGCATCTTCCTGGGGGAGAAAACCTTTGATTAAGGAAAAGACCTTGCGCATAAAAAGAAGACAGGTCCATTTTGAATAAAAAGCATAGCGTAGGAGGATAAGGAGAGGGGGTGTTGGTAGGAAAATAAAATTGGAGGGGCTGCGAAGTAAAAGTTGAAAAGCGTAGATTGAGAGAGAGGTAAGGGAGGTCGTAACATTAATCAACTAAGCAGTTGTGAAGAAAAGTAGAGGAAAACCGTGAGGAGAGGCAATGCCAAGGAGGGTAAATAGATAGGGTATGAGGTTACGCCTCAATTAAGGTGTAAAGCAATTCTTTCAGGCATCAAGTGGGATATGGGTCGAGCCATAGACTTGTAACCAAGTCATGGAGAAGTGACATTATATTAAAGAATAACAGTGCAGAGTTAGTTGAATAGAAGGCACCATATAGTGTGGTGTTGTCAACAAAGAGAAAGGAGGATTTGAACCATTAGATTTTGATGGTCAATAAAACATTACAAATGATGACTGCGAAATATATGGAAGATTAAATTGAAATTGAAATTCACAGAGGTAGTCAAGTGGAACAAAGGAATTGAAATAGAGATTGTATGAGGTTTGAATTTTAGATAATAAATTAAAGTTGCGTTCAATCTGTCATATTGTGTATACATTGAATTACATTTTGTTGGGTGAACATGAGTCTTTGAATATGACATTGTGAGTCGTCAATTTGGTATTAGAGAGTATGTGTGTGAGAGTGTGTCATTATATTGGTATCAGAGCGTATGTGTGAAAGTGTGCCATCATAAAAGCTAGATAAATATTGAATTGACAGCTGGATTCTGTTTCCATTTGTAGTGTTTTTTTGTCAATTTGATGGTAACTTTATTTTTTCATTTGCATTGCTTTATGTTTTAAATCTGTATGCAAATATTTTATAATCAAATAATACTTAATTTCTTTAAGGAAAAAATCTAGATTTGTCTAAGTTTATTTCATTCCATTATTTAGCATTTTATTATTAATTGTTTATTCCAGTCACATGCAACTAGAATTTGCATGCACAAACACATACTCTCTAACATATTAACATACATATAGTTTTCTATCGGCGTAATCCTTTAGGTGCAAGTGCTAGTTATATTTACTTTAATGTTATTAAGTGATTTAAGTTGAAGTCAAAAGTGAAATAATGTAAAGTCACTTTATAAAGAGTTTTATTAAGAAGTGAATTATAAATTATAAAGTTAGAGATGCAAAATGAAAACTTGATAGCTTTTGGTCATTTCATCTTTTATGGTGAAAGTTGAACATTTTTGTTCATCTCAAACCTTAGGATGAAAACCAAATAGAAATATAGACTTTGGTGAAGACACTTCTCCTTAGTCATTTAAGTGGATTTAGACAAAATTCACATTTGAATTGAATATTCACAAAATAAGAAGTTGAAACAAATTTATAGAAATTTTGCAAACAAATAATAAATTGTTAATGTTGTGTGTAAAATGAAAAATAAATTGAAATACTACAAAGTGTACTATAAAAAATAATATCGTAAAAATCAAATTTTATACTAATTGAGATTTAAACCCAACCGTACCATTTTAGAGCCCATGGAGGAGGACCATACAGTTACCAAGCCAACAAAGGAGGTTGATTCAAATATTAGAAGGCAAGACCTTTCCACATCCTATCACAACTTTCATAGGCTCCACTAAGTCAGCTGCAGCCTCACAAAAAGCAGTGGAGCTATTTTCGAAGGGGCCCGCACAAGTCAATAAGGTGTTTTGCGTATTTACTGGTTGCTGATTGGACTCCTATGAATATTTAATATGAGGTCAGCAATAAATTTTAAAATGTATTATCAGCTTTATATGGTATTCATGAAATTATCAATATACATTGACATTTACACATTTATAATATGTATATTTGATGCATAAATTATTCAAAATTTATAGTGAAAATTATCATTTCATCCAAATTTTAAAAAATAATGGTAATTATTTATGATATTTTGTCAAGCTTATATTAAAATATCCTCTCCTACTCAGTTGAATGCAAAACGAAATGCCTGTAGAAACCCTAGTTTCCCCCCTGTTTCTGACTCTGACGGTTTTAATGTTTTTCTGAAGGTTTTAGGTTTTTTAACCGTTTTTGAGTTCGCCCTCCCTGAAATTGCTTGACCCCAAGCAATCTCCACTGCAAAGAAACTCCAATCCTCGGAAGGCCCAAAAGAAAAACTGTGAAATGTCCCACACATCACGAACTGTCTCCTGTAGCAGCATCAACAAAAACTCAACTGCGCAAGCTATCCCTGGATCCCAAACCCAGAGTGAAAGTCTATCGTGACTGTCATCCTCAGACTGCCACTGCGCTCTACTGCCTCCAACTTCACCATGCTGAGAATAGTGAAGTAACCCAATGGGACCCATCAAAAACTCGGTGCCAAAGATGTCGCCACCGGGATCCCAATACAATATGAATTCACATCCACCTGTCATGCAGAGATAAAAACTTCTAGAAGCATCTGCTACCCTGAATCTCTCCTTGTCCTCTGCTAAACCCTCATAGATGTGATAACTGTCCAAGCCATCATGCCAACTAACACCATAGTCGCCCTGAAACTATGTACTCATATGAAAAATCTGCGACAGAGAAGTAGCAAGCCCTGTCAAATACATATCGGCATGAGGGATAACTGACTGCTGTCCCTGCAAGCAATACTCCACAAACAACTGAGTCAAGTACTTGCAGCTGCTAATCCCATCTTGTGAAGATGGTAACTCTGCACACAGTAATGAATTACTCCCCTCGACTGCACCAAGAGAATCACCCTGTGCACAAGAATTGTGCATCGAATATGAATCATGTACAGGTGGATCAAAGAAAAAGCTATAAGCACTCCTCACCATGTACACCCCATTAAACTCCTCTGTGAGTCTTGTTTGGAATTGCGATGCACTGGAACAATCCCAAACACTACAATCATCACCCAACCTGGAACTAATATCAAGAGTACGATCAGCGTCCAACTCGAAGAGTGGGTTATCATAGATCAAACCACCATCAAATTCAAATAATGGATTATTCACAAACTGCACACTCACTCCATACTGATCGGAATCATCCATCTCCGAATCGCTGGAATAATAAATTGAATTGTACTCCTGACTTGGCTCAACCAGCTGCCGATCATAGTCAACTGCATCGGATGAAATGATTGATTTGCTTCCAGGAGAGGGAAACAAATCAACATAAGTACCAATCTCCCAACTGGATGAGACTCTGAATATCTTCTGTGAAAATGGACAAGTGTCGAGGGTTGTCACACAACTCTCTAGTGAATCAACAACCATGTCACAGGAACTATCAATGATCTGCCCTGCATCACCTATCATGGGACTAAACTCAAGAAAACCTGGTGCAATGCGTGGCTCACTGCAACTCTCATCTAGTGCACTCATCCTATCTGTATCAGCTGCTCCTGTGACCGTGATGGATGTAACCACATCCTCAACATCTCCCTCACTGCTATGAACCATGGGTGTATACTCCTCACCAACCGCTGCCATGGAAGACTGAACCCTATCAAAAGATGGTGAAGATTGTGCCAAACTCAACGCCACGGTGAGCTTCTCAATCTGTAACTGTGACTCTCGAAGAGCCAACTAGGTGCTCTGCAATGAGTCCATAGTCACCTCAAGCTCATGAGTGAGCTCATCGATCTGACCTTCCTTTCCCTTCCATGCATCATAGCAAATGCAATCCCACTCGAGAAGAAAATCCCTGTCAGCAAGTAGTTTTAGGTAGTTTTGTTTCATCGTCCCAATTGCTTCTCGTAGTGCATGTATCACTGCAAGGGAAAAACCACTATCACCGTGCTCATCTGTCATAGGAGTACTCAATCCAAAGGTAACCAACATCTGACGTGCAACATCAAAATGCTCAAGGGTTGTGGCAATCATATTGTCATTCACTTGTAGCTGCGCAACCAAATGATGAGGATTCTGTAGCTTACGACCCCCATACAAGTTTTCCGGTTCACAATAAGCACTATGATATGACGCTGATTCGTCATCACTCACCTCATGATAAGGAGCATCATGTGTGCTTTCATTCATGCACACCTCAACATCTAAGGTACTGCTGCTTTGTACCTCAAAGGATGGCTCAACTGGTACGGTAGAAGTTGCTGGTATGACAGTATCTTCACACGCTTCTACTCCCAAAGTATCTGCATGCCCATCCAAAGCATGATCCTGGGATTCCATATCAACATAAGAATCTTCTAGCTTGTTTTCAAAGGTCTGATCCGGAAAATCAGACTCACCATGACATAAATTCTCAACACCAAATGCATCACTAGTACTCAACTCTTGAGTCCCTTCATGTGACAACTCAATAGGATTACTTTGCATATGTGAAATCGCTGCTGTCTCATGCTCACGCGAAGTTTCATCATTGCTGTCATAAAAATTAGAAGAGGCTTCAATAGTAGAAACTTCTTGAGTCACCTCCTGCAAGGACGATGTAGGTAAATCATTACCCAAAGCTGTGCTAGTGTTTTCTTGGATCAAATCAGCACTTCTATCAAACCCATAACATAAATTTCTGCATTCTTCATAGGAATCTGAAGATACCAAATCATTCTGACGCATAGTTGTATCATCCTTATGTGTAGATTCTCTATCCCTTTTCGAGGTAAACAACTCACGAGCTATAGTGAGATATTCCTTCCTTGCAAACTCTATCTTATGGCATAGACTCGGGTGCAAATCCATGTAACTCATGAAAGGAAGTTCCTTTTTAATTTTCTGAGGTAGAATGCTATACTCCTGGAACATGCTAATCACTTTTCTTTCTGTGTTTGGTGGTGTTCTGTCAATGGTAATCCTTTCGCTGGTCTCAAGGGGTGCTAACTCCCACTCGTCGTTCGCTGCCCTAAGTGTACCAGCGAACAAACCCTCATGCTTTTCATCTGCTATAACCTCATCGGGTTCCTGTCTCGTGAAAGTGGGCCTAGTAGGCCTATCTGCTATCCCTGACACTATCCTCGGAGCTCTCCGTGAACCTGCAACACTCCTGTCATCGTCACGATGTGGTGACGGTCTCCTCGGAGTACCCAGTCTCTGAAGTGCAACTGCCAACTGCTGTAATACACCATTTGACCGTCGTTGACCTACACGAAGATCTCTAAGTGCATGCAAAATCTCTGCATCATCCTGATCTCGGTCACTATGAAGAATCTCTGTTCTAGAATTATCTGTTCTGTCAGCCATGTTTTCCGGCTGCCTGCTCAAACTCTGTTGCCTGTCAATCAGAGCACGTCTGCATGTATAATACCTGGTAAGACCCAAACTGTTCCGGCTGCAGAAGACGGCTAAACCCTTAGGATGGCAGGATTTAGCTCTGATACCACTGTAGAAACCCTAGTTTCCCCCCTGTTTCTGACTCTGACGGTTTTAATGTTTTTCTGAAGGTTTTAGGTTTTTTAACCGTTTTTGAGTTTTTGAGCAAAAAATGCAATATGGCGATTTTGCAAATAATTGAAGATAAATTCAATAAAAATTATCTAGCTCTCAAAATGACAAAATATGGATGCCAGTACATTTATTACTCTCCCGGAATGATTACAAAAATACCCAGTTACATGCAATATTAAAAAGCAATGATTTATTTGAGAACCTGATTTCTGTTGCTGCAATAAATGTTCAGCTTGTGATGGTACGGCTGAGTTGAATATTAGCTTCTCCTCCAGTCTGATGATCTCAGAAGACTCCAGCTACTCCAGCGCCCAAGGTGATGAAGATTGCTTGCCTGGGAGATAGGCACTTTGATCAGAAATAAGAACTCGCCTCCTAGCTGTTGGTACGGCCTGGTACACAGCAGTACGGCCTGATAATAATCAGCAATTATTGAATGGAGGTACGACACTCAATAGAGTCTCTAGAATATCAATAAGGGTAGGCGCCTTGATTTGCAATATGCTCCCAGATGAAAACTATGCTGAAACAATGCTTCCTCTGGAGAATACGCTCTTCCCAATGATGGTACGGCCTGTACTGTACAGATTTGTACGGCTGAGACAGCAACAACAATTAATAAAGGTACGGCCTCCTTCTGGAATCTCTGAATGTGGAGAATATGTGTGCCTATATTGTTAGATGTCTTCTGGAAGAAAGAAACTCTCTGAAACCCTGAATATTTAAACACTCTGAAGTTCAATGATTTCCTCTGGATGAAGAAACCTCTGCTGGCAATAAATCAGGTGTTATTTCACACCCTCTGAATTGCTCTCACTGGAGATGGCTCGTTCCCCAATGCGTTCGAGACTGAAACCCTAAAGCTTCCGTTCTCTGACAAAGACTGATCAATTTTCAATTCAACAATGACACAATGGCTCAAATTCCAATGCAAAGCATACATCTTCTTGAAAAGTGCGATTTCCTTAATAATAGGAAATCTTTAAAATTTCGAACTTTTTATTCTTTTAATTTTTCAATAGTCTCGGCATTAATTTTTAATTATAAAATTAATCGTCAAATGGCCCCTTTTAATGTTGGGCGGCCCCTCAGCCAAAATCACTTAAGTTATAATATAATATTATAACTTTATATTATAAATTCCAAATAATTAATATTTAATTAATTCAATTAAATATTAATATCTCTCTCATTAACCATCCGATGCCCGATCCGTCTGAAGCTGACGAACACTGAAGTGATTCTGAACGCTATCAATCCATACTGCTAAAAATAGCAGGGGTCCCACGCTGACTGCCAAGAACTGCTAAGAATAGCAACTTCTGCAAGAAATGTCCGAAAGAGTCCGAACGAAAGCCAAACGATCAATCTCTGCCAACTGAAGCTGAGCCAAGCTCCGAAATGACCCTCTATCCAAACTATCAGCCTACGAGGGTAGCATAATAGGCTAACTCTTACGAACTCTGATGCTCGCCAAAATTGGGGACATTACAATGCCTGTATGTTAAAAGTGTGAAAATTACAAGTTGGATCAAAATTAACTTGCAAAGAGTCATTACAACTTTAAATTAACTTATTTAATTACCAAAATCTGATTTGATTGGATTAGGCCCCCACTTTTGGCTGTAAGAAAATAAATCTCCTTCCAAGTTTGTATGGTAGACTTGATATGTGCGACCTATTGCAAAAAAAACGAAGTGCTGTAATTTAAACCCAATCAGAAAACAATAGATTAAATTATCCCTCCAATTAGGACTGCCAACTTGGAATAGTACAACCTCTTTTTCATGGCTCAATGAGCTGCGACTCCTTGCAGTTGGGTTGTCAAAGAAGCTCCTACAAAATAGTACAGCCAGAACTAGTATGAGCAGCAAATACATAAGCTCCACAAAGTATTGAAGATTATTATTATAGACAAAATCCCCCAAAACATAAAATGACCAATCTTTATTTAGAAACTTCACACTAGAAGTATGCAACTACAAACTAGAAAAGCATTTAAAATCTCACATCAAACTGAAAATTGAAAATGGAAATCTTGATTTGATGGACATTGGCAATCTTTGAGTAGGATTATATTGAAAACTAGGAGGATTTCGTCCTTGGGAAGAGAAGAAGAATGTTCATTCTTGAGAAATGAAATTGTTTCAAAAAGTATGAAAGTCCCTTTTCGAAGACATTCCTTTCTTTTATACTTTTTTGAGGAAATAAAATAATATTATTCTATTTTTGATAATTATCCCCTCAAAATTATAATAAAATATCCTTTTATTCATCTTCTTACATCATAGGTCTGATGATGTTTTATTTAATAATTTATAACAGCCTTTTAAATAATTAAATGAAATCATCTTTTAATATGAAATTACTTCTAGACAACTTAAAAATTTAATTATTTAATTATTTTCATAATTTTGAAAAAAAAGAGATAGGCATGATATTGCATCCAATATACCAGCATGGGTCTTCATGTCCAGATGCATTCCATCATCTAGGGGCGCGTCCTTGGTTTTTATATGCTGTACCATCATCTTAAGGTGCTTTCTCTGCTTTTATCTGTTGTAATATTATTTGAAGGGTTCTTCCTTCTCGTTGCATCTGCTTTTATCATCATAACATCATTCCCAATATGTTGCCTTACTGTGTTTTTTGGACACTTTGAACTTTAACCCTTGCTAATCAATTTTGAATTAGGAGTGGAGAATAATGTAAAAGATCATCAAACATTTTGGAGCGGAACTAATGTTCAACAGAGTCAAGTAGGAAGTTAGCTGTAACACCATTTACCTTGTGAAACAAATATTATAGTTTTGGAGCTTTGTATTAATGTAATAATCACAAATATTTTGATGGATTGATTATGCCATGTTTGAGTTCATCCTTTTGTAGCACTAATGGGATCATAACAATTTTCTTACTACCATGATAGAATTTATTTTCCTAGAACCATATGCTTCTAATTTTGGGAGATATTTTCCCGCCAATTGATAAATACGGTCCCAATCTAATAACCTTTATGATCCTTTTAAGAGATAAGACTTAATGTTTGAATGATTAATTGAGACAAGCTTTCTTAGTTAATCTGCCAGATTGTTGCTTGTATGTGGACGACTTTGATGTTAAGGCAATAGGTCGTAGTGGATTTTCAGAAAAAGGAGTTTAAGATAATGTGGTCTGTCACCACTTATTAGTATTTATATATGAAATCCTTATTTATAAGGAATCACCGAATGTTGTTCTTGTAAAGATTTGTGACATTAATTTTTGTAAAGTCTATTCCCAGGTGAGGATATTTACGATAACTACTTTTGCAAAGTCAATGTTTATGCTTTCAACATGATGGAATATGTTATAGTCTCGTGTAACTACTTGTATTCTTAGAAAATATTTTAAAATAGTGTGAACTGTGTACCTATTGCTTGGTTGATTTCTATGATTTAAAGGCTACAAAATGTTATATAAAACATTATCTGACTGCCCCATCTACTCATATATTGCTTCTTGGTGTTAAAATTTGTCATCATTAACATAGTTAACATGTTTGATTCATATTTTTTCCAGGTATCATGGAAAAGTGAAGCCACTTTTTTATGATGTTGTAAAGATAATTGTCACGTTTAAGGGGAAACGTGGTGAGCACCGCCTTTTCAGGCTGGCAGAAAATCTTTGCATCAACTTAATCCTTTCTTTGCGGGATATTATTCTTTTGAAAAAAGATTTCAAGGTAAAAAGAACATGAAAGAATGTGTAAGTAATTTGTTAATTTTTATTTTCTTTCATTTTCATTGATTGGATGATGCATTTAACAGGGCCCAACAGAGCTCACAGAGACCTTGAATAGGATAATGGTGATAAATCTTGCTATCACTATAAAGACTCGTGGAGTCGCAGAATTTGAACAAATGGTTTTCCTTCAGCCGTTATTAGAACAGCTGTTAGGGACAAGCCAACACATCTGGTCAGAAAAAACAACGCGACATTTTCCTGCTCTCATTCGTGATGCTTTAATTGGGCGTGTAGATAAGCGAGCCCAGTCAATTCAAGCCTGGCAACAGGTAAGTGATTTGGAATTTTTTTCATGTTTATTAAATTAATTGTAAAATATTGTCTTTTCTACTTATGCAATGATATTTAAATAGTAAGCTAATTGACCAACATGAATCTTATTTCAAATTAAAACAACTTAGTTGATTGTGTATATAGTCTTCTTAGTATTTATTTAAGGAAACAACCAAAAGGAATTGCATACGTGCTATAAGTAATTTGAAATGGATTAGTTAATCTTCTTCTGAAGATTTTACTTTACACTCTATGACTTATTCTAGCAAGAAACATGAATGAACAGAGTTGCAGATATCAGATTGTTAGGGTAGAGTAGAGAGAGAAATCCAATAAGTGATCTAGATGCTCAGGTTATTTATGTCCAGTTAACTAAGCATGGGTGACAGATTTGTCCTCAATCGAATATCCAACGTGTTCAACTTTAGTTGAACTTACCTTGTGCAAGGATGTGTGGGGTTTCTGGAAGCTGAAACATTTCAAGAAGTAATATCTCCCCTACTTCTCATAGTATATGGGAATTAAAAATAAAGCGCTCCTTTTTTTCTGCCGCTTGGAGGGAGAAAAATCGACATAATTGTGTTTAATGTCCCCTTTTGGGATTGCCCTAAATCTTGCCCTAGAATAAAAAATTTAATGTAGTTAGGGTTATAACTAACCAATTAGATGCCTAAAGCAATATAAACCCTGGTTTAGGTCCTGCAATCATCAGCAATACGCTCCAACCTCTACTTGATAGGCTCCAACCCCCACACACGAATTGAGCTCCAATCCAGCAAGAGGCACCGACCTCTATTTGATAGGCTCCAACCTATTAATTCTTCAATGCTGATATGACGAACTCCACAAAAAGGAGTTTAAGATAATGTGGTCTTTGTAGCTTGTGGGAATTCTCGTTGAGGGACCACGTATGGAGGGAGGCTCTTAGACGAGAGATCCCTTAGTCGGTCATGTGGGATAGACTGCATATCAACCTAGAGGTCGACCATCTCCTCACCAGACTACCAAGGTTGTTGGCACATCACTACATTATCCTACAAGATCTTCGGGCCGGGAGGGATCAAGAACAAAGAAGGCAACAAATACTGCAACGGTACTAGGAGAGAACCAAGCGAGAGGAGGAACGAGATACAAGCCGAAGACATATGTATGGAAACTAAGGCTTGTACGATCGACAATTAATGCCTGTACGCCTGAACAAGGACAAAAACCAAGTATCGAGTGGGCAAGAAACTCCCGAGAAACAAGTACGGAGATCATTAAGACTCAAGGAACAAGAGAACCGATGGAGGAGATTAAAACAAATCGCCGAAGGAGTAGATGAAGACTTGAATGAAACAAACCAAATAACCACAGATGTACGCCAAAACCCTGGCAGAGAAACTGACGAAGGGAACTTTAGAACACCATCAGGAATAAATAAAGCAAAATATAAAATAAATGGAAAGGAAAATGAAGTGACAGAAGAACTTGAAAGCAGCTTATGCCATGTCAGAGAATTGTCCATATCGGATGACGAAGGGCCAAGGATTCAAAGATCTAAGCCTAAGACCCCAGGGCAGAGGGAGTACTAGAACGAACCCCAGGAGACTCGAGGTGTAGAGGACGTTGACAGAGGATGCGGGGAAGACTCATACATGGCTGAGAGTGCAAGTGACGCACCGAGACATTGCGGGAGAACCAATCCAGTCAGGTCCAACGCACAAGGAGGGCATTGGGGAAGGATGGTGACTTTGCCAGCCAAGAGGCAGAAGCTACCAAAGTTCATGGGGAATGGGTCAGAGGATCCAATACACTACCCTAATCTGAGAACCAATTTTTTCCCGATTTTCTTCAACTTTGCTATTCAGGCATTTTGTCAAACTGTTTCTAATCTGCTGCTTAAACTGTTCTCAGTTTGCTTCTACAAGAGGAATTAATGTTTGCTTTGAACAATATACCAATACATATATATCCTCAAGTATAATATACAACAGGTATAATTCAAAGTATAACAACACTTGAATGCATTTGATTCATTGTTTCCTGTTAACAACAAATAAATCATTCACCATATACACAGTGAACTGAAGTATAGACTCTCTGACCTGTCACGTTAGCAGCAAACACCTTGACAATTTCAACTCTTCCTATGATATCCACAGCACCACCTGAAGTATTGATAATTCGCCCCTAAAAAAAGTTGAAGCCTCACATTAACATCCACATAAATCCTTAATAGTATTTGATGGCCACGTGGTATAAGGATTAAGGAGCGGTAGAATTGATGAAGAAACGGTAGCTAAGACATTGAGGGTCACACATCTCCTTCTACCCCTGCCACGTTACACTTCCCATTGACACATGCCTAGTCTCCAATCAGCTTCAATTCACATTATAAGGGAATATATTATTTAATTCCCTTCTTATTGAAAACGCCCGTCTTTAATTTTATCCCCTTAATGTCCACAGCTCCAATAGGCGACAGCTAGGTATGATATTGCAGAAGAGTTGGGTAGTGATTTAATTATTTCCTCCTGCGAGTATTATGTGAAATCTCACCACAGCGGTATTTTTGAAACTTTGAGGAATGTAGCGCCAGCTTGATTCAAGAATACAACATTAACAAATCAGTCTTTACATCGAATATTTGAAGGCCCGGTACTTTCCAAGATAGTAATTGTCTTTCCAGCCATCTCATGTAATATTCCCAATCAATCACTTCCGTCCCTCAAATATTACTGTGCTGCGACTCCATCAAGTAACGACAACAACCGTTTACTCACTGATACTTAGCAATGAAGATAGCTTCGAAGGCTCCCAAGCTACACTGCAGCTTCCATTAGAATAATGAGATTATGACTTTGCTCTGGCACGTGACTGAGTCGCGATGATTTCCCTCAACCACGATTTATGAGCCTCCTCAATTAAAGTCGACTTAGATCTTTTCCGTCAACCTTCATCTCCAATAGAAAGCGGTGGCTTCTTCATTTAATCGGCTCTAAATCAAATATGATGGCGGCATTAATCCTTTCTTTTTGATGACTCCCGGTAATTGTAGAAGCGGCTCCAAAGAATGCGTTATATTATTAAACTCTCATCGTATCTTTTCTTGAAGTCTCAATCTTCCCAGAATCGTTCAAACTCCATCGTTGTCTGTTCAAGACTAAGGAGCTCACAAATTTCATTGTCGGCACTTGTAATTGCAAATGTAGACTGGCGATCAGGAAAAGAAATGCTCGCGACCTCCCAATAGTGGCCTCCTTCAGATTAAGACGCAGACTTCCTTCAACAACAATATGCGACTTCATTCTTAATTTAGTGGCTAGTATTGCAACGCTTATGACCCCCTTACTCGCCTATGCCTGCCTTAGTGAATTGAATTGAAACAATAAAGAATCGCTATCTTTCAGAAAGTAAAAATTCTCGACTCCTGAAAACTTCTTTTTAATACATACAAACTGGGACTTTATTACTCGCCAGACCATAATCCTGACAACTCCATATTACCAAGCCTCCAATAGAAAACAAAACAACATAAGTAGTATGAAATGTCAGAGATATAATACCTTCCAAAATCACTGTACATATACATCAACTCCGACCAATCTGGAATATCACCAATCTCCAATTCTGCTCGGAATTCTAAAATTTTGTTACCAAATTGAAAACTGAAATTGTCTTTCAAAAACTCCACAAAATTTCATTAAACTTTGATCGTTTAAAACCAATTGCAAAATTTGTGTGATTTTGCTAGTTCAGAAATTGGGTTTACGTCCAATCCTGATAAACAAGAGGGTTTTTGTCCTCAAGTAACGAGAAAGCCAAAGCTCTCCAAAACCAAAATCAACCAAACTTCCCTGCAATGAGCTCCAGCCATTCTTTTATTCTTTTGCCTTGTCTCTTGGCTTTCTTGCCTGTGTGTTTGAATTCTTTTCTTTTTTAAATTGTGACTTATTTTTTGAGTTTGCATTTAATAAGTCACTAAATATAATATTATTTAATTAATAATATTTCCCTTTTGAATTAGCATTAGGAAGGAAATATTAAATAATTAAAATAATATTATATTTCTTTATGTAATAAAAAACGGGACATTACAAAGATCTAAGCCTAAGACTCAGGGCAGAGGGAGTACTGGAACGAACCCCTGGAGACTTGTGGTGTCGAGGACGTTGGCAGAGGATGCAGGGAAGACTCGTACGTGGCTGAGAGTGCAAGTGACACACCGGGACATTGCGGGAGAACCAGTCTAGTAAGGTCCAACGCAGAAGGAGGGCATTGGGGAAGGATGGTGACTTCGCTAGCCGAGAGGCAGAAGCTGCCAAAGTTCATGGGGAATGGGTCAGAGGATCTAGTTCGACACTGCAAGACGTGCGAGATGATTTGGATAGCTAACGAACAAGATGATGTGGACTATTGGTTGAAAGTGAGCGACGTTGAGGGATAGTGCAATCGACCGGCACATAGAGTTGGACCAAGCACATAGGGCATCATGGAGGTTACTCAAGAAGGCATTCCAAGACAAATTCAAACTCCTCAAGAACGACAGTGAAATTGTAGCGGAAATCTACAATACGAAGCAAGGAAAGCACGAGAATGTGTGAGCCTACAACTGTAGACTCAAGGAATTGTTGGGAAAATTGGAGACCTAGTCGGCCGACGGGCTAAAGAAGTGATAGTTCATTGAAGGGTTGCTCTCGTCGCTGAGAAAGAAAATGAAAGTTGTGCCTCGGTCATCGTACGATGAAGCGTACAATCGGGCGATGGATATAGAAAGTGAAAATAAAACATCCTCCTGAGGGAAAACAAAGACGGACGACAAGAGTATGGATGATAGCAGAGATGGTGAGTCCAAGACCGTGCAAGCACTCTGGAAGGACATGATGAGAATGATGAAAGAATTGAAGGCCGACAAGGAGAGTACAAGGGAAGCCAAAGAATTGTGGTGTATGGATTGTAAGGGGGAAGGCCACACAAAGGCAAATTGCTCAAAGAAGCGGTTTTGCGATATCTGCCAAGTGATGGGACATTCCATCAAGGAATGCCCATACAGTTTGAAAGCAAGGGGTATGCAAGTACTCTTCACTCAAGGAGAACCGCCAACACCACCTAATATACCATTGAAGCCCTAGTACAATAGCAATGCATCCCTTGGAGGTTACTGAAGCAACAAAAGTTTGAGAAGCAAGATATAGTACGATTGTAAAGGAAGGCCCATGATACAATGCCAGAAGTGCAATGAATAGGGCCACATTGCCAAGGAATTCTAGAACTGTCAAGGTTTCGGGGGAAGACTATGCAAGTGGTGTGGATCGGGTAATCATGAAGATAATGAATGCCCCAAGTAGAAAGGTATCCATATGTTAGAGGTGGAGGAACAAGAGGTACTGGCTATCACCAGAGCGAAAAAGGCCACCTACCCGAATCCACGTATGGAAAAACAAAGGATGAAGGAAGCAAAAACAAAAGTGGAACTGGTGATGACGAAAGAAAACAAAACACCTATGGGGAACCCAAGTACCTCTTGGTGGTCGGAGGCGAAAAACAACATCATACGGCAGGTACTGCAGACCACCGTACCCATAAAGGTGATCGACCTTCTGTAGACCTTGCCACAGTTGGGACTGGCGATCATGAACGTCGTGGGGGATGGAAAACACCAGCGATCGGAAGGCCGAAGGAAATAATTGGTACTAGAACTGCCACCGTATAGTGAACAAACCATCGACCCAATACTATTGACGATGAACATCAAGAAGATGCCAACGGTTATACAAATGGAGATCGGAGGGAAAATATTGAAAAACACTATTGTCGATGGAGGGTCGGGAGTCAACGTACTACCCGAAGATACATGGAAGAGTCTTGAGAAGCTGACACTTCTGCCACCGACATTCCAACTCGTGGGTGCCGATCAACACGACATCAAACTGTTGGGAACATTGATGGCACAAAAGGTGATGATTGGGACAACCGTTCTTGCTAAACTTCATAGTCATCCCACTACAAAAGAGGGTGTACGACACACTGCTGGGATGAGGATGGTTGATTGCTACCAAGGCGGATCATAATTGGAAGAGGAACACACTCTCGATCGAGAGCAACGAGCGAAAGTACATCATTGGCTTGAAGAACTAGGCCGTGAGTGAAGAATTGGCTTCCTCTGGAACAAAATCGAATGGAGGTGAGTTAGATGTTGACAAAGGGAGGAAAGCTATGGAATTGAATGCCGATGGCGTACTTGAACTCGAGAGTTGCTCAGAGGATGAGACAAGCTCCTTGAACGGTCTATTTCATTGGCAAATGGAGAATTATGAGGTGTTTCATTGAGAGTGTAACATGCTACAAATTTGAGAAATCCAGGAAGAAGAGAAGAAAGGCACGTCTAGCCAGACACTTCCGACCGAAGAAATCTAGGAAGAAGAGAAGGGTACGTCCAACTTGTTGGCGTTTAAATTCGCACCTCTGGAATGCGGATTTGAAAACGGACAGCTATGCACAGATAAACTGCTCTTCAAATTAGGAGGGGAAGCTCCCTCTTGCTGATGGTGTTTGAAAGAAAGTAAACTAAAACTAAGTTGCCTATCTTTTGGATCAGCTTAGAGCACAAGGTTTTTTAAACACAAACGCCGCAGCTGAGATTTTCTGATAAGAAGTTCAACTACGACTAACTTAAACTAAAGACGTTCCTAACCTCTCAAGTAATAGCAGAGCAAGAGAAGTTAGAAATTAACAAGGTAGATTCTCTGACAAAAATACTTTAATAATCTCTCTCCCAACAAACACCTACACACTTCACTGTAAGCTGAAATAAAGATCATGAAAGCATAACATAGATAACGGAAATCTGAGATTTTCGACCAAGGCAAAAGAGGCTCATGATTTTATTACTCAAATCTCAAAACAAAACTCCCTTCTAACATGCTTTGAACAAGAAATTGCAGCTAAGGAGGCTTGCAAACTTATTCTTAACACAATAGAAAACAGCAATCTCACTAACTCCTTGTTGGCTAAAGAGGCTCAACAATTTGCTTATCACAACACAAATGAACAATACTTGAGCAACAAATAGAAGGCACAATAGGCTCAGCGTTTTGTTCTCATAAGCACGGTTAAAGAAAATAAATGAGCAAAGGCTCTTATTTATAGAGAAGCAGAGGAGTAGGGAACCCTAAAATCTCCTTGCTTTCACAATCTAGGGCTTGCTCAGCAAGCAAGCTTTATTACTAAATCTAGAAACAAGATAACAACTAAAACCCTAAAAAGCAGAAAAAGCGGGAAACGCCAACTATTACATCTTATCTTCTTTCTATCCTCAAAGAATGGATAAGGATGATTCCAAGAATAGAAAGAAAGCGGGAAAGAAAGCTTCTAGAAGAAAGCTGCTTTAAAGCTCGATCACATCCGCTAGGAAGTCTGAGATTGTGTCCCGGTTCGGTGCATCTATACCATCAACAGCAAAACACCGCTTTTCAAGAATATCTTCGGCATCTTCAATAGATCTTAGGAAATCTTCAATCTCATTGGCCGCTTTATTGAACTTTGCTGACATCACTGAAATATGACCTATCCTTCCGCCAACTGGGCTGCAACTTTGAACAACGTTCTGGAACTGATTTTGCACCTCCTCAAGCCCGACATAAGAACCATCTTCAAGACTGTACTGAGAGGGGATCTCTATGACAAATTCACTGATGAAAAGGAGAGCTTCAACCACCCTTTGTCTGTAGGTGATGAATTCTTCAGATATCCTCTCATAGGTTTTAACTTTGAAAACATGACGCTCTCTCCAAGCAAGGATTTGTCTTTTATGCTCCTTTGAAACTGCTGAACCGTAGGCTGTGTCTAAATCAGCAATGATAATCTCATGCCTAGGTTTTACTTCAGCCCATGTTTGTTCAAATCCTTGGATGCTTTGACGAAGTTTATGAGCATTCTCTCTCAACTGGAACATCCGAGCCAAGATCTCCTTTCCTCTGACAATGAAGCTCTCGATCCACTCCTGAGTCTCTTTCCCACATATGACCAGCTGTCTTAACTGATGCTGATCAGCTGGTGTCTCTAAGATCTGGGGCAGCAACTGAGTTGTTTGGGAAGAACCACGAGCAAGGTTAGAAATAAAAAGCTTAAGCTGCTGATTTTCAGCCTTGAGGGCGGCCTTGTCTTCTCCGCCTTTAAGCACTCTTTCATGTAGGTTTTCAGATACAACTTTGAAGAGACTCAAATCTGCATGTCTGGTATTTCTACCAAGATTAGCCTTGACCATTACAAAATCATCCATGTTCACCTCATCTCTATTCTTATCTTCTGGAGGCACAGCAGTCTCTACAACAATCTCGTTATCAGGATTCCTATCAAAGTGAACTTGCTTCTTTGCCTTCTTCTTAGGAGGTTCCTGATAAATATTATCGAGATCATCAACACTCACTTGATATGAAGGCCTTCTCCTAACCCTTCCTAAGGAGTTCTCAAGCCAAGACACCGTAGTATCTTTACTAACTTCCTCAGGAGGTACTGCTGCGATCTCTTCATCATCTTCATATCAAGATCAATGTGAATTGGTGACGAACCCGTCAAAGGTACAGGAACATGTGTTGAAGGTGGCTCCTCTGCTTCATCTGGTATGGGCTCGTCAAGAGGAACTTCAATGAATCAAAGGCTGTTCCCGTGATGACTATGCGAAATCCAACCTTCTTCTTACATTTTATTTGATCTCATCGCTTTTGACGCCATCTTGAGACTGACTTTTACCCTTTCCTTTTGACGGTGCTGTAGAAGAAGAGGGAATTATCCTTGGCGGCTCTGCTACTGGAATAGAGTTCTTCCTTTTAAGCACTAAGAAAACCTTACTATACTCCACGACTTGTCTTGTTCTGTCTTCAACTGAAAGAGATTCCTTGTTTGCCCAATTAACTTGTGGAAGAGGCTGATCCTTGATTCTTTTCTGAGTGTACATTGGTAGAAGCACATCTTCATCATCATCAGAGAGTCCTTCAATGTCTTCATTTCAAACAATCTTTCATCTGATGGAGAGTCAACCTGCTGTAACTACGCCTTCGCACTTCAAACTCATCTGCACAGTTAGCCCAAAAATCTTCAAGTGCGGGTATATGATTGTAATTCTTTTCCAACCGGCCAGCGTAGACACCATGAGGATCAAATGACCGCCTCTCACTGTAGGGTTTGAGACCAATTTATCTAATTCTTCTCCAATTGTCCTGGCATCTGCAGCAGTCCTGCATGTATAAATACCCAACCCTAATGGAAAGTGAAGAGAGGGTTTCTTTCTATTTCTCAAGACTGTATGAACACCGTGAGCTTGCCTCAAGAATTCCATGAAGATGACCTCGTCTGACGGATACCTTGGCAACATTAGCGGGGCACCCTGAATAACCATAAACCCTGAGATAGGTAAAGGTAGGAAACTGTATAAACCAATCTGCCCATTCCGCCATTGCTGCCCTAGCAACTGAAGATATGCGGACGTGCAATTCATTGTCTAAGTCACGCACCGTGTACATCAAGAAAGCCTCGTTCACCCTTTTGTAGTGGTGCAACGACTTTGTGAACTCCAGCTGAGGATAATAATTATATATGTGTTGAACGCTCAATGACCCCTCGGTGTTCAATCCTCTGAATTGACCTTGATAGGCCACCAAATAGACTAGATATGACACCATGTGGAATACATGAAACTGGAAATATTCTGTTATTTGTTGATGTAGGCAGTCACTTATCAAAGTAGGCCAATCATAAAACTCAGTTTTCTTCATAATGTGAGGTATGGCATAAAACATCCAAGGTTGGAACTTGGTGGCATCCTCGGAACCAGTGACCCTGTTGAGCAAAGTGATGATGATGGCAACCTCGTCCTTGAACTCCCCTCGTCCGACATTCTTGGGCAATGTCTTATGTTTTTCTTTCATCCATCTCTGGGCAATCTTCTTGCTGTATTTGTCCTTATGCATATTCCACATCTTTTCACACTCATCCCTCGAAAGAGTTACACTTTCAGGCCATGGGGGAATGGAAAAACACTTTTCAACCATGTCGCTTTAACCGCAAATCAACCTCGCCATCTCTGTAATGGATCTCCCTAGTAGCCGGTTGTAATGCTTAATGCAAGCGATACTTAACTCAAGGCTCTAACCGGGATATAGAATGGGGACGTCACAGGAGTCCGTAATGACCCAGTTCCCCGATTGGAAGCTTACATTGTCAGCTTCCCTCTCCAAGGCGTAGGTCTAACACCGCTTGATGATGCAAAGTTCTGCTCGCCTATTTTGATGTAATCGTGGAAAAGTGCCGATTCGACTTTGAAAACATTAGAGTGTAACTCCATTTCGTAAAACTTGAAGAATGATCGTAACTACCGTTCTAATAAGCTCCTGAACAATTTCTCATTTCTTTAGAATGTGCTGATTTTTGTGCTTCAAATCCATCGCATCTCTTTGAGAATTTTTCTGAGATATGGGTTTGGTTCGTAATGACTTATACAAGACAACCCGCATCGTCCGCTTTTGAAAAATCTGAATTTTGACCGAAAAAGCAAAGAAACCCTAATTTCTTCAATTTTCCGGCAAAAACTGGCATCCTGGTTTCCTTTGTCTTCGTATTATCGCTAGAAATGGACCCAAATATTGATTGATTTGCAAAACTCGACGCTTTTGATCGAAAAAGCAGCCAGCCCTAGGTTTTTGAAAAAAAACTGCGATATGGGTTTTCTTCAGAAGACTGATTGGAAAGGACCCAGATGGTTGAAATTTGAATGCACTGAGGTTTTCACCGACATGCAAGATAAAAGCACTTGCTGCAACTTGATGAAGTTCTTGAAAAATTCTTCAGAAGATAGAGGCAAAAAGACCCAGATGACTGAAAAATTGAAAGCCTTGGCCTCCTGCTTGAAAAACTTGATCTTCTGGAACAAAAAGCTTGAAAGAACAATGGTTTATGCTTGCTGGTCTGAAAAATCTGATGTAAAACCAGCAACTATGAATTCTTTAATCACAAAAATTTCTCAAACTTGCTGCTCCAACTTCCTCCTCTGGATGCTACCTGCAAAAATAATAAAAAAATACATTGAAAAGAAGTGTTAAATAGACTTAGGGTTCGATTTTAGGTTTCGCTTTTTTTTCTGCTTTTATTTTCAAAACCCTAAATCTCATCTTCTCAACTTGGACGCCATCTTCTTCTCAAGCAAATTTTGAAAATTTGAAAATCTTCAAAAAACTTCTAAGGCATGAAGGTTTGGGCGCCTTTCTCCAAGAGGGGCGCTCAACTTCATCAGTGTTAGTCAAAATTCTCACTTTTTCAACTTTTCTCAATTTCAACATGCCACTTCTCGCTTAATCGATTGCTGATGATCAACCCATTGCACGAGTTTGAAAGGATTCACGGGCTAAGCCCTCGAATCGATTCTCAAAAGATGTTCGAGGCACCTCCCCGCTAAACTTATTCTCGACCTCCTAATTCACTCGAGGTTTTTCCTTCTAGGGCTTCAACTTCTCCAAGCAGTTAGCCATTTTTCTGATTTCCCAAGTTCTTTCCTTCTCCCTTTGATCTTCCTCGCGAATCTTCGACTCGAGCCACGCTGATCTGGACCGAATCGCCCGAAGTGTTTCGCTGGATAGCCAGACCGATTTTACGTAGGCCTTCTTTGGACGCATTTCGCAAATTCCATCATTTGAGTGTTTAGTAATTCTTTTGCTCTTCAACTGCTCTTAATTTCCATCGACTTAGAAAATTTTCTCCAATTTATTCATGCGTCTTTCACTTTTCTCGCACCTTGTTGAATCTTTTGAGCTCCTGCGTCGGATTGATCGATGGTTGTGCTCATCATAAGCCTATCGTAAGAATGAAGGGGTGCTCGAGACACGCGCTTTTGGTCAAAAGTGAATTTTACTCCTCTCAAAAAAGGTTGGGCTTATCTTGACCGGGCCTTTACCAACACGTAAAAAATTCATAATTTATTCAACTTCAAGTTTCAGATTTTCACTTCATACCTTCTACTTTGACTTGAATTTTCCGGAGACTGGATCATCAGATGCTCTGACGGGGATATCCATCGCGAAGCTGACTGAAAACTGAGCAACTTCCATTGGAGACCGTAACCCTAATTTCTTCATCTGGTGCCCTAAAAAGGTGTCTTCAACCGCTTCCAAACTCGCCAGTAATTTTAGAAAAATTTCTTTACCTTTCACTTCAATTTAGAATTACTATAACATTTACACTACTATTTGCCTTATTGGTTTTGATTGATTATAACTTTATGTTGGTTAACTTCAAAATTGTTCAATTCAGATCATGAAGAAACCCGGGGAAAACCCGGTAGTAAAACGCTACTATTTCGGAGAAAAATTTCTTAAAAATAGCAGCTTTCTCCTAAAATTTAGGATGAAAATCGACTGGTTTTGTAGGTTAAGCTGCTCTTAGCAGACCCAGATCGTCAGAAATTGAAAATTTTGTGTTTTAACCCTCCATGCAAGACATGCACACCCAAATTTTGACCTTTTTTGACTGTTTTGACAAGACTTTTACTCATTTCTTCAAAATGTCTAAGTGTAACAAAAATTTTAATTTTGGGGTACAACACAACTAAACATTTTTGGCAAAGTATGAAGAGTACAAAGAAGGAGAAGAGAAGGGCACGAATAGCCAAACATTTCGGTCGAGTATGGAGATTACAAAGCAAGAGTATCAGAACCGGACGATACGCCAACCCACAAGTCCGAACGAGTACGAGGTGACAAAATTGTGTTGAAGGAAAATAATGGAAAAAATCGAAAGGGGAAGGTAGAAAAATAGAGAAAATAGAAAACATGAGAATATGGGGAAAAAGGAAAAGGAGAAATTAAAAAAAAATGAAAATGGAAAAATTATAAAGGGGAGAAATGAGAGAACGGAGAAAAATAAAGTGAAAAAATTAAAAGATCAAGGAGACAAAATAAGAAAAATTGAAAAAAAGGAGAAAAATAAATAATTAAATTTTTTTGGAGCACAAGGCAAAAAAATGATTAAGGACAGGAGGAAAAAGAGAGGAAGAGAAGAAAAAATGAAAAAATTAAAGAAGTCGGTGATATTAAAATTTAAAGTAAGAAATATAAAAATAAAAGACATCAGTAAAAGACAGGAAGAAAATACAAATACATGGAGCACAGGGAAAAAAAGTGAGCAAAACTTTGGTCGTACGACTTATAGCCGTACAAACTAAGAAGACGAATAACTATTGGAGTGCATGCCATCAAGAGGAGGAAACAATATTGCACGAACTGGACAAGGGAGAAATTTTGTACGATCAACAAAGTTGGGCCAAGCACACCGTACGATGCACAAACAACACTAAAAAGGCAAGATTGAAGGTGAGTGAAATTGCGAACAATTCAAAGGAGAAGAAGCCCGCACACGATAAGAAGTCTGTACGAGATATTGAAGTGATTGTCATACAGGTTGGATATCATGCCGTGCGAATTAGAGTTCATGTTGAGTGAGTAAATAAAGCTGGGGCCGAACGATTTAATAAAGTATGTGTTGTACGATTTGATAAAGATTGTCGTACAAGACTATAAAAGCATAAAGGTTGTACGAGATCATATAATCAGAAAGGTCGTACCATTCCTAAAGGTTAAAAAAGTCTGTAATGTCCCCTTTCTAGCCCAGGCATGTTGACAGGTTGCTTAGCCTACTCCTGACCCTCGTAGGCTAGAGCAGATGGTTAAGGGGTCATAGTTGGCAGTGATTGAGGTTGATTCGCCTCCAGTATTTAGTGGGAGACTAGGATTGGCCTACGTTGGACTTTGTTCGACACACTTACTATTTATAGTAAGTCACTATTCTGGGGAGTTAGGGTTTCCATTTATAGCAAAGGCACCTGGTTTGTCTCCTACGGCAGTGTCGATTTTGGTTTGAGCTCTGCAGTTGTCACTGGGCATATTCTGAGAGACTTACTATATATAGTAAGTCAAGAGCAGGTAGTTACTATTTCAAGTAAGGCACCTGGTGACTAAGTATTTGCAAATATTCAGTGGTTTATGAGTTGGCTTCATTTGGATTTCATATTTATTAATGAAATCATTATTAAATGATATTTTGATATCTTATATTATAATTTCACTTTATATCATTTAAGTGGGGCCATGGGGCCGTACCCCTTCAATTAGTTATCACTTAAAAGAATTAAAATATTTGGACCCCCTTTTTATAAAGTCAACTCAAAACAACAAAAAAGCAAATAATTTAAATGATGCTCAAGTGAAGGAAGTCAAACTTCTCAAGTGAAGATATATAAAGCCCTCTTCACAAAATCAACTTCATTATGTGATTGAGCATTTGATATTGTGAGTTTCTTGGGCTGTGTGCAAGTTTGCACAGGGGTTTCAGAATTGGACACCATTGAAGAATGCAAACTCTTCATTGGGAGCTGCTTTGAGGTAGTGAAAGATCTGCCAAATTGTGGCAAAAGAGAGGCTTCATTCAAGAGTCTCATTTGGGCATCATTGAAGGTCTTTTCATGTGATTTTTAGAGGGTTTTTCATCTCAGTCAATGGTCTGATCAGAGCAGCAAATGCTACTACCCATTCGTCATTTATGGAGGACAATAGATGTGTTTTATTAAACATGCAGTGCTGGATGAAGCCGTACAGCTGTAGGAAGGAGATATCCTTCATCTAGATACAAATCGCCTTTCTTATTGAGCTGCTACTTCTTGCATTAGGGACGGCTGAGTCAGAGATTTACACAGCAGCAGCAAAAGAGTGGGGAAAAGTTAGTATAACAGTTGCAACGCCATCCAAGGGTTTCATCAATCAATATCTCTAGGTTCTTTTTGTTTGTAATGCATTTTTTTTGAAGGTTAATGAGCATTATCATTGAAAATCGTCAAGCCACATCAGCAATGTATCTCAGTTGTTTCAACTTGTTGCAAAACTAGTTTACATGACAACTGTTTGCTATAATGCTTAGATGCTGTAGTTGCATATTGGCTACCATTGAATGCATGGAAAGTATTTGATATTATGTCAACTCGCTGTTGTATTGGCCCAGATTTGAATATAAAACAATCTCAGTCTTAGCTGGGCCCAAATCAGTCATAGAGTCATCTTACTTTTAAAGTTACCCTGTTGTTAACAGCCCTGGGTAATGGGAAACTAGCTTATTTACATTGCTGTGCATAAGTTTGCAAAAGATCGTTGTGCCTAGAGTGCTGTGTAGAAAGTAAGGTGTATAAATTTCTGAGTTTATAGTCTTAGTTGTGCTTGGTAATACATGTTTAGAATATATGTAAATTTCATGCTATATGTATTGCATCAAACTCTAAACATCATACAAACATTCCAAACCACCTAACAAGCCAAATTACAAACTCAGAAAAATCCTATCAGCAAAGCAATAAATTCTGATTTTCAGACCAGCAAGGGCTTCAGTGTCATATTTGGCTTCAGCAATGGTTGTTCTTCAGTTTGAGAGACACTAGGTCTATTACAAAGTTGTATGAGTGGTCAATTGGTAAGCCGTACGAAACATCAAGTTGAAGGCCGTACGAGTTGAAGAGGCCGTACGAGGGTGTGAGAAGTTTGTAATATGATATGGGAAGAAGCCGACTGTACGAGGAGTGCAAGGAGTGTCCGTACGATATAAGGAACATTTTGGCATACGTTTGAGCAACAGAGGCCTTGGCATATGTTTGAGTAACGTGTTGGTGTTTTAATTTGCACCTCTGGAATGTGAATTAGAAATGGACAACTATGCATAGATAAATTGCTCTTCAAATTAGGAGGGGAAGCTCCCTCTTTATTGATGTTGCTTAAGAAAGTAAATTAAAACTAATTTTCTTATCTTTTTGTTTAGCTAAGAGCACAAGGTTATAAAACTCAAGCGCCGTAGCTGAGATTTTCTATTTTGGAAGTTAAACTATGACTAAGCCTACTCTAATGACGTTTCTAACTTCTCAAGTAAACGTAGAGCAAGAGAGTTAGAAATGGACAAGGAAGGATTTTTTGACAAAATACTTAGATAAACTCTTCTTCCGACATACATCTACTTACTTTCAATGCAAGCTGAAATGGAGATCATATAAGCATAACACAATAAACGGAAATCTGAGACTTTATATCAGGGCAGCAAAGCAGGCACAAGACTTTATTTTCTCAAATTTCAAGAACAAGAGATTACACTTTTGGGACAGCAGGATTGTAGCAAAATAGGCTTACAGTTTAGCCATCAAACCATAATACATTGATACAAAACACATGCACTGAACAATACTTGGAGCTAAAGAGGCATGCAATTTACTCTTACACAAAGCGAACTGACACTGAATAACAACTTGCAGCATTACAGGCTTGCAATTTGCTATCACAATAACTGTTGAAAATAAATGAGCAAGGTTCTCTTATTTATAGACAAGTAGAGGAGTAGGGAACACTAAAATCTCCTTACAACTAAGGTTTCCTCAACATGCAAGCTTTATTTCTAAAACTAAAAGAAGATAACATCTAACCACCTAAGAAAGCAGGAAAAACAGGAAATGCCAACTATTACATTTTATCTTCTTTCTCTTCTCCAAAAAGTAGATAAGAATTAGGACGAGAATAGAAAGAAAGCGGAAAGAAAGCTTCTAGAAGAAAGTTGCTTTAAATCTCGATCACATCCACCAAAAAGCTAGAAACTGTCCCTGTCAGGTGCATCAATACTATCAATAGCAGAGTTTCGCTTTTCTACGATCTCTTCACCATCTGCAATCAATCTCAAAAAATCTTCAACCTCATTGGCTGCTTTCTCAAACTTTGCTAACATCATGGAAATGTGACTCATCCCTACCACCAACTAAATTGCCGCCATCACTGCTGCGAACAACATTCTGAAACTAGGCTTGCAGTTCGTCAAGTCCAACATAGGACCCATTTTCATGACTATACTGAGAAGGTATCTGTGCAACAAACTCACTTATGAACAGAAGAGCTTCAATCACCCTTTGTTTGTATGCAATGAACTCCTCAGATATCCTCTCGTAGGTTCTCACCTTGAAGATGTGACGCTCTCTCCTTGTAAGGATTTGTCTTTTGCGTTCTCTTGAAACCATTGAGCCATAAGCTGTATCCAAATCTGCAATGATGATTTCATGCCTTGGTTTCACTTCTGCCATTGACTGTTCAAATCCTTGAATCCCTTGACATAACTTATGAGCGTTGTCCCTTAGCTGAAATTCCTCTGACAATGAAACCCTCAATCCATCCTTGAGTTTGCTTCCCACATATTATTAGCTACCTCAATTGTTGATAATCAGCTAGTGTCTCTAAAACCTAGGGCAAGAACTGAGTAGCCTGCGAAGTGCCATGGACAAGGTTAGAAATGTATAGCTTGTGTTGCCGGATTTCAGCCTTGAGGGCTGCCTTATCTTCTCCGTCTTTCAACACTCTTTCTTGAAGAGTTTCAGATGCAACCTTGAACAAACTAACATCTGTATGCCTGGTGTTTTTGCCAAGATTGGCCTTAACCATTATGAAATCATTGACATCCACTTCATCTCTGTTTCTATCTTCAGGAGGCTTAGCAGTCTCCATGATCATCTTGCCATCAAGATTTCTCTCAAAGTGAATTTGTTTCTTTGCTTTCTTTTTAGGTGCTTCCTGATACATATTGTCAAGATCATCAAAATTCAGCTGATATGAAGGTCTTCTTCTCTTCCTTCTCAGGGAGCTCTCAAGCCAAGATGTGGTAGTATCTCTACTAACTTCCCTGGGAGGCTCAGCTGCAACTCCTTCATCTTCTTCAATCTCTAGATCAATATGAACTGGTGAAGACCTTGGCAGTGGTGTAAAATCATGTGTCAAGGGCACATCTTTTGTTTCCTTTTGAGGTACGGACTCTTCTGGAGGAGCTTCTATTTTAACTGTTGGTTGCTCTTGTATGACTATACTCGAGAAGTCCAACCTTCTTACATTTTTCGTTGATCTGCTACCCTTTCCACCTTCTTGAGACTGACTAATACCCTTCATCTTTGGCTATGCTCTGGAAGAAGAGGGAAGTGATGACTATATCCTTGGCAGCTTTGCTATTGGAATGGATTTCTTCCTCTTGAGAACCAAGAAAGTCTTGCTATACTCAATGACTTGGCATGTCCTTTCTTCCACTGAGATGTTTTCTTTGTTGCTTGATTTTCTTTCAAGTGTACATTGGGAGAAGTACATCTCCATCATCATCTGAAAGTCCCTCGATATCCTCTGACAAACAATCTTTCATTTGATGGAGAGTGAGTCTGTTGTAGCTACGCCTCCGTACCTCGAACTCATCTCTGCAGTTGGCCCAAAAATCTTCAAGCGCGGGCTCATGAGCATAATTGTTCTCAAGTTTGGCTGCGAAGACGCCATGAGGGTCATATGATCGTCTCTCGCTGTAAGGCTTGAGACCAAGTTTAGCCAACTCATCACCCATGGATTTGGCATCTGCTGTTGATCTACATGTGTAAATTCCCAACCCAAGTGGAAAACTGAAGGCAGGCTTCTTTCTATTTTGCAAGACTGTGTGAACATCGTGTGCTTGCCTTAGGAATTCCATGAAAACAACTTCATCTGATGGGTACTGTTGATGTGTTTTTCGTGACTGCACCAACGTAGAATAAAGTCGCCAACGGCTACCCTATTCTCTCTTGATCAAAGTATCCAACACACTAAGATTGCGAGAGAGTTCGTGCATTCAACTCCAAGGTTCCTTCAATGCAAATAGTCTCAGTTGGCTCAATGTGATTTGTTGGTATTTCAAGGGGACTTACAGAATTGTTCAACAGCAGAGGAAGGGGTTTTCACAATTCGACAGATTTATCAATGAAGCACGGGTTTCCAATTCTAACCAGAAAGTACTGAATGCAAATGGTGCAGGGTTTAGAGAGTCTAAATCTATTCTAAGTGTGGGATATGGAGCTCAACTTCAGCAAACTTCAACCAAACTTCGCTTTGCCTCGCCTCGGACAACTTCCATAGAGTCGGTGCAATCTTCAGGGAGATGACTAAGGATGTTCAAACCACCACTTGACATGAAGATACCATCACAACGACGCATACCATCATTCAAACTGTGATTGAAGTTAGGCCCACAATGTTTCCAGTTGACCACACAAGGCGAACACACCATCAGTGAGCCTGCTAGTGGTACGGATAAGCGAAGCTTGCTTAAATCAAACACCACATTCCACAGCTAACATCTACTTGCATGAAAATGAAATTACGCCACTCTACGCTACTCAAAGTAGAAGGGATGAAGAAACCTCGCTAGCTATCCATAACAAAGACGAATTTCACCATCAATGAAAAGATCTTTTATTATAAAAGTTTTACACAACAATCTCTTGCAAAAGTTTTCAAAGGAAAACTTTCCTTCTTCAACTACACTATCAATCTATACTAAGCTACTTCTAAGTTATCCCTCTACTCTATGTCTACTGTCTAACTCTACTATCTCATCTAATAATGTACAAATGAGGGGGGATGCCCCTTTATATAGCTGGCCAAGTCCAACAGACGACTCAGATTACAATCGGCTGGATGGCCCAGATCGTGCCACCTCAGCCCTAAACAAGATTCACCCTAAAAACTGCCACAAAGAAGAGGGGTAATAAATGATCCATTAATGGCCACCATTTTCTAGAAGATTTTCCTGTTTTGAAACGCGTTTACACTGTCCTTTTTCCGACTGCAAACTGGATAAGTCTAGTCAACCTTGCTTCAATTTCTGGCATGGCAGGCATGTTCACATTCTTGAAACTCCAAGGCCGTAACTTTCTTTTGCTTGATGATGATTTTCCTCCTTGATGTTGTTCTTCAACTTTGAAGTTCTTGAGGATCATTTTTGACCTTTGGGCCTTCATCTTTTCCTATCCTGGACTTGATCATTTCTTCTTTGTCACTTGAGCTGGGCACATACTAAGTCTCAACACTTAGCCATTTTCTCCAAGTATTCGCTTCATCTCCCCAAGTCATCACCGTTTGGTCTCAACGTTCTTCCTGCAAAACAAGCAAGGAGAAGGGCATCAACACACTTCATAATATAAATTAACTTTACTTACCTGATTTCCATGCTTTGACTTCCAAGGGTTCATCGTTTTTCTCTAGCCAACTTTGCCTTCTTTACAACCTCTTGCCTTAGAATATTTCCATATTATCACTCATCCCCCCTTAGGTCACATCTAGAGACTTGAGCTTTCGTTTTCATTCCACTGGCTGAGGCGTCCACTTTGACATTTCATCCAACTCTGGCTTGAGCAAAATGTTTTCATCAGGAATTTGATCAAAAATTATCTAGGCATCCAACTTCAACTTCATCCGCCCAGGGATTTTTATGTCAACAACACATTTTATTCCTTGCCTTAGAAATTTTTTAGATTTTCCCCTTAGAAAATTCATTATTTAAGTGCCCATCAAAAATCTTCACCACGGAATCCTTGGCAAGCTGTGTAAGACCTTAAAATCCATTCCCCATCGCAGACGTCCAATACCTAGAAGAAAATTCCCTTCGCAAGGCGTTGAATCCATGGGTCTACAAACGAAGGGGTTCATTTAATTTTTTTGAATTTTGAACCTTAGAAAAATATTTGTCCATCAAATTTATTCATTCTTCACATCTGGGCATAACTTCTTTGCTCTGACTTGAAAAATTCTCTTCAACCTTGCAAAGTTATCATCCTGACTTCTTCTCTGGCAATTTCACTCATGCATCTGAAAAATTTCATCACTCCATTAGACTTAGGCATACTTTCTTCTAGAGGTGAAATTAAGTGTTAACACTTAGAAAAATATTTAAACCCCATCATTAACATGGGCGCATTTAGCACATCAAGGTGGAATTATTTCCAATGCCCTTGAATATTTTCCCATTTCATCTCCAACATGGGCGCATTTGGCTTGTTGAGAGGAATCTTTATTTAGCCCATTTTACTTTCATCTTGACCCATCTTGAACTTGGCGTATTTTGAACTTGGCGTATTTAGCATCCTACCTTTAGTTGGAATTTAATTGTCCCCATCTTTGTCTTGGACGTCCTAGATTCCTCTTGCATGTATATGTTTGTCCTTTTCCACTTACTTGCATGCATACACCTTGTCTTTACATGTCTTCATTTGGGCTCATTCAAAGGAGAGAGGAGAAAGTCAACATTTTGTCCTCTTCTTAGCATGTATGGGCGCATTTAGCATAGTGAAGTGGATTTAGCTTTCAACGCCTTAACTCCTTTGACTCCTTGACTTAGCATGGCGCATTTTGCATGGGCAAGAGGATTTTAAAATTTGTCTTTTCTAGGCTAAGTTGGGCACATTTGAGGGGGTGAGAGGGATGAACGCCTTTGACTCTTTGACCAGCTTTCAAACATGGGCGCATTTGGCATAGGGAGCAGGAACTTTTCGTACTTAGAAAAATTTCTCTAGTTGCATCTTTAGCTTGGGCGCATTTGGGGGTAGGAGGTGGATATATGCCAGACTTAGAAAATTTTTCAACTTTCACTAGTTCTTCCTTGGGCACATTTTGCATGTGGGGAAGGATGAAACTCTTACTTAGAATATTTTTATCTCATGCTTGTAGTGGGCGCATTTGGAGGTAGTTGCAGGATATCTTCAACACTTAAACATTTTTTCTCAGCCTAGCTTGAAGATGGGCGCAATTTCAAGGTGGAGGAGGATTCTGCTCAAACTTAAACTTTTTCAACCCTCTGCCAGTCATCTTGGGTGCATTTAGGAGGTCAAGGTGGAAAAGCCTCAGACTTAGGCGTTTTTCCTTCCCTCTGCCAGCTTCTCCATGTCCTGCTATTTATAGTAAGTTCTTTGATTTCCATACTTCTGAAGCTTAGATCGTTTTGAAATTTTAAGCACAGAACCTTCATGACCTTGTCAACCCATTCACACTGGCGTCCTGAGCTGACCTACTAAAAATAGTATGTTTTTGAAGGTGGTTTACTATTTATAGTAACTGCTCGTTTTGAAGACTTCCACAACTCCGTTTGTCTTGAAATTCGAATGACGTGCACCTCATTGGGTGACCTGCCCGTTGGCATTGGCGCCTGACGTTGGTTTACTATTTTTAGCATGTTTCAAGAACGCCTTACTATAAATAGTAAGTGCTCCGATTGCCTTCAGATTTTACCGGTGGACAGCTTGAAAGATGCTGATCGCAGTAGGGTACACCGGTTTTTGGAAATTCTGACTTTTTGCCCTTCTTTTTGGCTCCTGAAGCTGGAAACCCTAATTTGACTTGCATGCATATCAAACGACCTCCGTTTGACCTTATTTCTGTTGCACTTCACCCTGTTTGTGGTTCTAATGTGCTGGGAGAGAGCTGTCGGAATGCACCTGCTAAAAATAGTAAGTTGTCGAATACCAATCATCTTGCTTTGCATGTCACACCATTGCGAAGCTCTTGAAAAACCCACAAGGAATCACTCGACATGCAAAGAAAACCCCGACATGCAAACCTTAAAAATAGCCTCTGAAGGCTGAACTTTAAAAGTCATTATCTCATTTTGCATGTTATATCGTCGCGAAGGTCTCTGAAAACCCAGAAGGAATCCCCAGACATGCAGAGAAGAATTCTGCATATAAACCCTAAAATTTGCACCAGGAGCTGAACTTGCTAAAAATAGCAAGTTGTCCGTTTCAGCTCAAAATTTGCAGATGAGTAGCTTGACATGTTCTGGATGCAGTGTGATTGTTGAATCCTCGAAAATGCTGAAAGAACACCTGGAAATGAACACTTACTAAAAATAGTAAGTTGCTAGAATCTGATGAAATTTCAGTGGAAACTTGCTGGAAGCGTACTGACAAGAACGTTAGTCTCAGATTTCAACTTACTTACTCCATTTGACTCTTTTTTGACCAGAGAAATACAAACCCTAATTCTCAGACTTAGCCAAAATTTCAATTCAAGCTCACAGACGGGCACAGCCCCGGAAAGGAAAACAACAGACAAGGGACAGAAAGAGAGATAGAGACAACAGGAAAACTAACTAAAATCAAGCCAAAAGTTTGAAACGAAGCAAAAATAGGGGGGTCCCCATTTGCAATGGGGCAATGTGTGAAAAAGGTCACAACAGGTACCTCGGCAATATGATTGGAGCACTGGAGTAGCCGTAGACTCGGATGTAGGTGAAGGTAGGAAATTGTATAAACCAATCTACCCACTCTGCCATTGCTGCCCTGGCAGTTGATGAAATACAAACGTGCAACTCATTATACAGGTTTCGTACTATATACATCATGAAAGCCTCGTTTACCCTCTTGTAGTGATGTGATGACTCTATGAACTCCAACTGAGGGTAATAGTTGCAGATGTGCTGTACATTCAGAGACCCCATAGTGTTCAACCCTCTGAATTTTCCTTGGAAGGCTTCTAGGTAGACAAGGTAGGAGACCATGTGGAACTCGTGAATTTGGAAGTATTCAATTATCTGTTGATGGAGGCTATCACTGATTAAGGTTGACCAATCATAGAATTCTGTCTTCTTCATCAGATGAGGTATAACATAAAACATCCATGATTGAAACTTTGTAGCATCCTCTTGACCGGTGATCCTGTTGAGCAGGGTGATCATTATAGCAATTTCATCTTTGAATTCCCCTCGCCCGACATTCTTTGACAGTCTTATGTTTTTCTTTCATCCACTTCTGTACAATCTTCTTGCTCTATCTTTCTTTATGCATGTCCCATATTCTTCCGCATTCTTCCTTAGAGATAGTCACACTTTCAGGCCAAGGTGGAATTGAGAAGCATTTTTCAATCACGTCTGGCTTCAGGCTGCAAATCACTCTACCATCTACCGGCTGAATCTCCTGAGTTGCTGGATTGCAAAGCTTGATGCAAGCAATTATGAATTCCAAACTCTGCACTAAAATAGGGATGGACGCTGCTTCAAGTAGTTCAAAGTGACCAAGGTGCCTGACTACAATGTTGCCTGCATTTTCTAATGCTTGCAAATTGAACTCTGGTTTGATGTGGTGCAAGTCAGTCTCAACTGTTTTGATAAAGTCATGATATAGTGCTGATTTGGTCTTGTACTCGAGGGGAGTGTACTCCATACTGAAAACCTTGAAGAATCACTATAACTCGCCTATGCTCAGACATGTTTTGAACAACTTTCTAAATTTAGCTTGCTGGTTTTTCTTCTTCAAACAGACGAATTTTTCAATTTTTTTTCGAGATATGGGTTTTGTTCAGAATTTCGTTACAAGAAGACCCTAATTGCCCGTTTTTGAAAATTTTGAGTGTAGACTGAAAAAATAACAAAGCCTAATTTCTTTAGATTTTCTCGAAGTTGGCACCTGGGTTTTGTTTAGAAGAAGGTTTTAGAAGGACCTAGATGATCAAATCTTGAAAGTTTTGATGATTTCATTGACATGCAAGTTAAAAGGAGCTGCTGCAACTTGAAAAATTTCTTAAAAAGTTGTTCAGAATGATGAGCTGAGATGACCCAAATCACTGAAAATTGAAAACCTTGACCTCCTTCAAAAATTTGATGTTTTGGATGAAAAAAAAGCATGAAAAAGCAAACTCCTTTGTTGCTGGTCTGAAAATTGATGAACTTTGAAAAATCAACAAACTAAAGTCTTCAAATTCTAAAAAGAAAAATTCATTATGCTGCTCCTCTTCTCTCCCTTGGACGCCACCTACAAGAATGATGAAAACTGAATGGAAAAGGCATCTTAAATAAGTTTTAGGCTTGAGAAAATCTGCTTTCTTTTTCTTTCACTCCACGCAAACCCTAGCCTGATCTTGTTCATTGAACATAGGCATTTTTTCTCCATCTTGAAATTTGAAAAATTTGGCTAAGGCATGTGAACTTGGGCACCCTTCTTGGCTGGAGGCGCCTATCTCTAGGGAAAAACTGAACATTTTGTGATTCTGACTGCACTAACTTGATCAGGAAGTATTTTCGACCAATTAAAATCAGTTTGAACCCTAATAGCTAACCTTTCTATTTTTAGAAAATTTTGCTAGCATCCGTTTCAAAAGAAACCCCAAAAACCCCAGAAAAAGTTTCTATTTTTAGGAAGTTTCTAAAAATAGCAATTTTCCTAAAAAGTAGGGCTGAAAAATTGAGATTTGGGTTTTGTAGACTTGGTCGCTTTGAGCAGACCCAGATTGTCATATTTTGAAAATTTCAAGTTTTTGCCCCTCATGCAAGACATGCAAACCCCAATTTTGACCTTTTCTTACAAATTTGACAAGACTTTTAACCATTTCTACAAAATTCCTAAGTGTAGCAAATTTTTTAATTTGGGGTACAACACAACGGAGGCCTTGGCATACGGTCGAGCAAAAGAGGCCTTGGCGTATGTTTGAGCAATAAAGGCCTTGGCGTATAGTCAAGCAAAAGAGGCCTTGGCATATGGTTGAGCAGGAACTTGGGTGCACGATCTGAAGAGAATTCATTCATATGAGATAAGAGGAATAAGAAGAGTAGTGCAAAATCTGTATTTTTTGACTTTGTCAGCATTATTTTTTGGCACTTAAAAAATCATGAAAATGAGGTGTGCCATGGAGTTTTGTATGGTTTCAGAAGTCTTAAGCTACCCCTTGATCCCGCTGGGGGTGCTGCACCTTGACCCCATTGTAGGTGCTACCCCCAAACCCTCGC